>NIJG01000048.1:1016693-1077007 GCA_002201625.1 Euglossa dilemma | reverse complement strand
CATTATTTATCCGCACACACACTCCAATTACCATCGCGCGTACCGGCCCTGCCAAATATTTCTCCACGGCATCGGGAACGACGGCGCATGTATTATTCAGCGTGCGTTGTCGATGCCTCGTTCGAGCACATTTTATCCGTGTACACACACCGAACGTTACGATCGGTTTATTATTTATGCTCGTTGTCAGTCATGACCAGTGGCGCTCAACGCTAATTCGGCCGTGAGAGGTAAGGAAGAGAGGGGAGAGGAAGAGAGGGTAGGTGTGCTGGCGGAGCGGGCCACACCGCGTGCTTTCTACGCGCGCTGTACTCCTCGCGGTGTGTATCGCCAATGTACATATGAAAATTAACGCGTTCCGGGTCCCTGTCTTCGCGGACAATTACATTCGGTATTTTAACCTTTTAAAATGCAAATCCCGCTTTCTTTTTTTTTCTTCCTTTTTTTTCTTCCTTCTCTCTCTCTCTCTCTCTCTCTCTCTCTCTCTTTTTCTCTCTCTCTTCCTCTCTCTCTCTCTCGTCCTTTTGTACACGGTTAGATGCGGACGTGCGCGCGTACGTGTGTACACGCGGCGTCGTACCGGTGTATAGCGAAATAATAATTTCCTTCGAATCCTTTCGCGCTGCCATTAATTAATTCGAGTGGCTTTTAGAGAATATTAATTAAATCCAATATAAACTGACGTCGCGTTAATAAATTATTAATCGATACGTCGCAATACCGCTGACTATACAAACTTCTGCCCCCGTGTTTCCGACGACCGAGATATATACGTGTATATATATTATAGGTGTACGCGTGTGTGTCGCGGGTATAATATAAGATTAAATTCGATAACAAAGGGAAACGGTTTTTCTTTGGAAATTACGCGACGTAACTTTATCGGGGATAATTCGTAACGAGGCCTTAATTGATTAAAAATCGATTGGTCGTCTTGCCGGTGCTGCCGGCGTGCTGCCTTTTCGGTGGAAAATAGGTCAAGCAAATGACTTTATGAACTTAACGAACAGAAGAACGATCTACTCTCTATGCAAAAACTTGCCGGAGCTTTTCGAAATGAAACGAAACACCTAGAGGAAGGAGAGAGAGAGAGAGAGAGATCTCCTTTTTGCCTGAGAACCGCTTCTTCTCTACGGAGCTAGAAAATCTTCAGATGTCATGCAAGTGGAGCACAAAAGGACGAAGACGGAAGAAGGAGGGAGAGAGAGGGCGAAAGAAAAGGGACGACGAGAAAGACGAAATGATTATTCCGCGTAGAAATACTAACTACAAATGGAATATCGTCTCATTTCTGTAATTGCTCTCGAGGAGAACTGGTTTCCGAGAGCAGCGGCATCACGCTAATCGCACCAAGAAGCGAATGCATCTGCCAACAGCCGCCACTTCGGCCCGTATACTATTGAAAAGTGTTAATCCTTTAACCGTGAATAATTACGCGCGGACAAAAGGCGCGATACGATGTAATTTTCTCGCTAAACGCGACTAACAAGTATTCTCCCCCCCGTTTGTTGCTCGCCTACGATCGCCGCCATCGCTCTTCGTACACGCGCGCTTAAAAATCATATTTCACTCTGAACCGCGACCAAACGCGTTCGACGCGTTGTTATTAACTTGGAGAAAAATAAATAACGCCGCGCTCCCCGTCCCGTTTCCAGCTCTTTCTCCATTCTTATCCCTTCGACCGAGAGTACCAAAACATTCGGTCTGTTGTGCTTCTTCGGGTTTTATGTAATAGCCGGGTCTCTCCTCTGGCAACCGGAGGCAACGCTGGACGAGACAAGAAGAAAAAGGAAGGAAAAGGAAGAGAAATGGAGGAGAGAAAAAAACGAAATGGAAGAACGTAAAAGAGGGTCCTGCGCGTAACGTTTTAAGGCCATGCGGAGAAATATGATACGTAGAACGTTTTCATAATACCAGATTACGAGCGTTTCGTGCCCCGATACCGAACAATTACGGTTTTATAATTCCCGGCTGATATTCCGCGGGAATAGAAAAGGACGGGAATGACCTTTTCCGAATAGTCCTATGCTAATTAAGTCCTTTCACTTCGAATAAATATTACCGCATGATCTTATGGGACTCGGTGTGTCGCGCGAAATCAAATACCGACCTTGAAAGAAAGGAAAGAAGAGAGAAAAAAAAATATAAAATCGCGCGTCTGCCGGTGCGATTCGCAATTTAGAGCGTCGAGTTTAGAAATTATAATCGAGTTAATCCACCCGTAGGATAAATTAGCCTGGAGGAAATTTCCGGCCGGACATTTTTTACCACTCGGTAACGAGAGCGGTTAATACCATTTTAAAGACGCAACGAGAATATCTTAATGAAATCGTATATTAACGTATAAAACTATCCGAGCTATCGCGTTTACGCGTTTGTTAATTAATAATTAAGCAGCGGTATAAATGCGGAGCCGGGTGGAAAGAGAAGGAGCTCTATAAATTATTAATCTCGTACGGGCCGAAGAGCTTTTTGCCTGGATGTATTCTTTATCGATAACCATTAATTAATCCGATCGAGACTGTCATTCTTACCTTTCAAAGATACGGAGAATATTTCAACGCGAACGCGTCGCAGGAGACTAATAACACGGAGAGTTGTAAAAACGTAGCCCCGATACCAGAGAAATGTGTAAATCGTGAGAAACCCTGCCATCGTTATTATAACTAACCGCGCGGCGTATAAATTTGTAATAACAGCGAAAGAATTAATAAATTATCGGCTGTTATAGCGGGGAAATAATTATTACCGGGATCGGAAGCGATCGGGAATTTTCGCGGGAGTTCGTGCGCCGACCGTGGGTATATAAGCGCCGCGGCGCCGTGGCTCGAGCTCATTTGCCAATCTGACTTCGGATCGGACGGATCGAGCAACTTTATCGGGCCCGGGTCCAAACCCGGTCCAAACCGTGGACAGGGTGGACAATGGATATCGCTTAGCACCCTTGCTTCACCGATAATCCTCCCTCTCCCCTCTTCCGTCCCTCATTCGCTCTCTCTCTCTCCACCGTGTTTCCCGTAATTTAATATAAAATTTATTGCCAACGCGATATCGCGTAATTAACGGTCCGATGTAGATATTCGTAATCGAATTTATTTCTATCTATTTCTATTTTCGAACTCCCCGATAATCTGGCCGCGATAATAATCCGCGATATTTCCGTTACGCTATCTATCCAAATGAATATTCGCGATCGAGGCTTTATATCTCTCTCCGCTAACGATTTCTTATCTGTACGCTCGATTTTATATCGAGCCACAGCGAATCGATCCTTCCACCTTTCCTCTATTTCTCGTCTAAATATTTTATCGGATCGCCGGACATCGTGGATTACCATATTTCCAATAATCGCGAAACACACGCACGGGTCAAGTTCGCGAAACGTTACGTTTCTCGAAGCCACGATTTATATCTTGGCTTTTGGTAAGAGACGCGAGAAACAAGAATCGTAACGATAAGCGTTGGCGAATTAAAAGAGAAACAGGAAGCGACTAATGNGCGAGAAACGAGAATCGTAACGATAAGCGTCGGCGAATTAAAAGAGAAACAGGAAGCGACTAATGCGAAAAGCGTAAAAACCCGCAACAAGATTAGCGCGGGAAAAAAAAATGATGGAATTATCGTAAAATTATTAAACAAAACGTACAACTTCCCGCGACTATCCCCATTCGTCATCGCTCGACAGCTCGTCTAATTTACTCGACGTACTCCTGCACGCTCGATAACCGCGATAAATGTTTTCCTAAGTCATTCCACTGACTGGCGAGCAGCTACAAAAACCTACTCGACTCCGCGTCTACCTGCGACGCTGGTCTACTATGCCACGAGCTCGTTCGGGTTAGCTTCGGACTTGTTTAGGACTTGCTCGAACCACTGTGTCAATGCGAGGGTCCCAGGCCCTCTGCTACACCTCGCTCCCATCTGTCCCGTAGTTCCAACGGTCCATTATCGGCAACTAGGCCCCGACGGGCCCGCCACTCCTGTCCCGCTCCTTCCTTCCTTGACTATTCGCGCAACGCGCCGATTCAGAGCGGATTCCGTGAGGATTCGGCGCAGATTCGGCGCGGAACAAGAATATCGAAGAAGGATCCGCCTGCCCTCGAGCGATCGCGTCGAGAAGATTTCAATCTGCTCGCTCCTTCTCTTCCTACGTATCCTCGTATTTTCTTCGAATTCCACTTTTCCAGGCAAATTACGGTTATCCGAGAATCTTCCGGAATCATCCGCGTCGCGAAATACAAATGTTCGAACGGGATTGCCTTTCGCGAGACGCGAATACGAACGCTCCGGTTCCTTTATTTTGCTATACCAGTTCGACGCGTGTGTTTTTAATAGATCGTGTCAGTAGGGCGATCGATGTGAGGCCCTTAAAGGCCAGGGCCTCCATGCGTTCTCGCCTCTTGCCACGAGAATTACAGTAATCCGTTTTTTCCCAACGCGAATTCGCTCTGTTATAAATCCGTCGTGGTCGATTAAACGACAGGTAGACGAAGAAATAAAACAGGAAAAGTTTCGAAAGAATGGGACACCGGAAGATAATAAAAAATTTCTTACGTTAAAGGAAATTTGATTGAATTGGATAAAAATGTAAAGGCGAGTGGAAATAATAAGTGCACGTAGGCGTAAAAGATCGATCGTGCATCAAATATAGGTTATATCTGGTAGATTGCTATTAAAATTCGAGACGATTCGAGCGATAAGTATGTTCGAAATCGTACTATCGCAATGGTCGCGTTAGAATTGGATCGTTATCGCTAAACACGGTGAAATTCTGGGAAATCGGAGCGTTGTTTTCGAGTCGGAATAGACTGGTGGAGAGATAGGATCGAATGATCGGCCGCGTTGAGTCACGAATCTTCGAGTGCGTTTAAAAAAACAAATGCGGCATAATTTTCGTTGCAACTTAATATTCGTTGATTACCATCCAGATGTTTTCTCTAGCCTGCCGCAGAAACGAAGATATCGATTGGTCTGGCCTCTCTACGTGGCTTCTCGGCCCGTGTTCGAGTATCCTGCGCTTTATTTCGTGATTAACCACGGCGGCCGTTACAACTAAAACAAACACGCAAATTGGCCGGACAAACGGAGTGACGCGATTAAAAACTAGATCGCAGGCTGTTTAACAGTCGAGAGACGGAACGCGCGGCTTTATCCTTGACTCGAAACTGGAAAGATTGATAAAAATAGAGGCAAAAATAGATTATTTACTTTGCTCATCGATTAATTATAACAGAGGAAAAAAGATGCGTTCGCATTGCTTCGCGCTCGAGTCGTTCACGCGTGCAGTTTAATAAAAAAAAAAAAGAAGATACCGTTTTCTCTTTCTTTCTCTCTCACTGTTTCGAACAAAAAAAGAAAAAAATTATTCCGGTACGAGGCTATGGAAAAATAAAACGCACGAAATTCACGGTAAACGACTTAAATGAGCATTTTCAAATTTTTAATGAAAAATTCCGTGCTCGACGTTACCGCTTTGATTGCTCGTTTTCGCCATTTTTCTTCTAATGTGCGTATAATTAATTCCTCGATGTTTCCTCTTTTCCATTTCTCTTTTCTCTTTTTTTTTTCTTTTTTCGTTTCCTTTTTTTATTTTTTAAGGGTCTTCTTTCATTTTTCCGCCAACCGACCGTTTGACCGATCGCGGTAGGTTTAACGTTGAAATTATACGAGTTAAATATATCGAATATTTAATCGGCCTCGCGTTTTTCCTCCGTAAACGCGCAGCTTTAATTATCGCGCTTAATGCTCGCGCTTTGTATCGAATTAAGAATACATTAGAATTCTAATGATCGAAAAAATCCACGGAAAGGTATAGCAGCCCGGTGATTACGTTAGGTAAAGAAACGAGGATTCTGAAAACAGGAAGTTTCATCCGCTCATAAATATTAAACAAAGGCGATATATTAATATAAATAACGCAATCGGTATCTCTTCGACAATGTTTCGCGATTAGCAGAGGCAGGCATAGAGAAAAGAATGCTTCTCGTTGAATCGCGAACACGATGAGATGCGTTATATAATTGGCCGCTAATAAAACGGCGAATTAGCTTGTTTCTCGTCGTGTAATCGCAGAAAAGAATGCAAAAAGAGTCGCCGCTAAATTATTTCCACGCTTGCTCAACTTCGTTTACGTAAGAAAGCGAAATGTTAACATTTTCGTTTACAGCTGTAAGAGAGAAGGAAAAAAAAAAGGCAACCGCCGGCGAACATATAATTGCAACAATCGATCTGTTACATAATTAACGAACTTGTTTGTTCTTTATCGACCGTAAGAACTAGGCAGATTAAAAACCAGGGGAAAGAAAGGGACAAGCTATAATGGATTTCGCTATAACTTCGCGAGAGCTCGGAGAAAGTATGCTCTACCGATTTCAAACGGCAAAACGTTTCCATTTCCCCTCGATCTTTGTCCCCCTACGATAATCGCGTACTTGAAACGGAACGAAAAAAATCACATCTCCATTGCAAGAAGAAAAAAAAGAAAGAAAAAAAAGTAAAAATTTTATTTCGAATTTAACGCGATTGGAATTTCATTTACCCGTCGTCTCTTAAAGTATCCTTAGAAAGAAATACTTAACCGCGCGGTGGAAAAAATTGATAAAAAAACATTGGTATAATCACGGAAGAAATAGTGTTTCGAAGGAATTAGAATGGGAGAATTTTGGAAACGGTTGGAGCCGGCTAGTCGCGGAGAAATGGCGGGAAAAAAAAGATAGAATATAGGGCAATGCCCCCCTGTCTCATTGTATACCCTCGCCGCGTGTAATCGCATATATACCAAGCTGTCCAAAAGCCCTCCCGCGCTCTCCTCTCTCTCTCCCTCTCTCCCTTTTCCAGTTTCCCTCCTTCTCGTTACACTCCGTACCTATGTTCATGCCTATCCGTCTCTCTTTCCCGATGACACTTCTCTCGAAAAAAGCCAGCGTGCCCTCTCTGTCGCGCTTGTGCAGTCCCACCGGCTGTCGGTCTCGCTCTAGAATGAGTTTTACTAAGCGCTTTAAGCCGCCGTCACAATCAGTGACTCACCTCGAGACATTAAGGGGCGATTCACAAACGAATACACCGGGAACGAGAATGAATAAACGAGCAGGGAACTTTCTATTCGTCGCTCGAATATATATTTCTTGTTCCTTTGAAAGTTATTTACTACGTTTATTTTTGGGGCGGAGGAAGAAGGAGAGAGAGATAGAGAAAGAGAGAGCGAGAGAGAGAACGAGAGAGGGGTTACGGAGGGGTGGGGGACGAGGCAGGAGGGGAGATCGAATCGACGTTATGAAACTAATGTAAACGCAAATAGAAAGGGACTGTATATACACCTCTGAATATTGATACTCGATGAATTTTACGATTAATTAAGAAACGAGTCTTTTTCTTTCTGCTCCCCCCCCCCTTTTTCTTTCCTTCTCGTTTTCTTTCCTTTCTTTTCAGAGGGAATCGGGCCAACGGATTTCATTCGGTTAATTCGATTATAGCCGTGGACGAAATTAGTCGAGCCGACGTTTTAAAAACCATTCACCGTGGCGTACAGCTCGTATTCGTATCGGGATTTACATATTAGAAATTTAAATATTAATAACATTGAAATATTATTCGCTCGGCGCGGCGTACAATCTGTTAGAGGAAGTTCTCGATGGGTTTATTACACAGGCAGACATGGTTTTCCCGAGTAAATATTCCGCTACTCGAATGATTTATTCTGCTTCGCCAATCGATACCAGCCTTAAAGTGCATCTAGAATGAGCTTTCGCTGATTGCCAATTGTTGCAAGTCAAACACTCGGCAAAAACTGTTTAACCTTTTCAAACGCTCCGTCGAATCGTTCTAATAAATTTACGGAGTATGTGGAAAATTCGTATTCGCGCGCGCGAACAAATAAATTTTGTTTTACAAAAACCGCGAAATTAGAAACGTTGATAGACAGGCGAGGGGGGCAGGCAGAGGGAAATATCGCTGGCTTTTATATCCGCTGTATTCGTCGTACAGTCTGTTTCAAAATTTATCCCCATCGTCCCCGCATATTACACCGAAATCGATACACAACGTTCACACGCGTGTTCCTATTTTCACTCGGATTTAGATCCCCATTGAACGTCGAGCGCTGTTTGCGAGACAGCCTTTAGGCTATGCCCGCACACGTGTCTCGATAGCGACGGCCACGCGTTTTCCCTTTATTACCTATATTTCCCGCCGCTTTATTTACGCCAAAATCCTTATCGCTCGATTTATCCGCCAAACAACCCACGCTTCCCGATCGTTCTTACGTATTGACAAATTTTAATTCCGCTAATTTCTATCGCGATGCGCGATCGCGAAATCACTTAGATAGAAAACAACAAGAAAATCTCGAAGTTCCGTTGAGAGCGAAGCTCCGGCGAATGGAATTGAATGGAAAGAAAAGGAAAGGGAAAGGTAAAATTTGGATTGGAAGTGGTTCGGAAGTGGACGAAGAGTGGATCGGAACGAGACGCGACTCGAAGCCATCGCTGGGACGAACTCACGTACGCCGCAGTAAAGTAACGCCTGTGTACAGGAGTGAATCAACACAGGGGAACGCACACAGGAACAAAGGCACGTGTATGCAGACTCGATACACGATATACGGGGAATTTGACTCAGGTACGTTGCACGCACACGCTCTCCCCTGTAATACGAATCAACGAATAGGCACACTTGACTCGTCAGCGCATCACCTCGCGCAACATTTGCGCAGGCATTTAACCCTTTGCGGTCCCAACTATTTTTCCCATTTCGCCACCGACAAATCCTATCGATCTCGACAATATCTCGCCAGTATTTCGCCCGTTAAACACCTGCTTGGACCTTACGCCAACTTTCCCGATCCTTCCCCAAAACTTCCACGCAATCCCGCAGTCGTAAAGATAGAGTACCCGGGTAATTCCCAAAAGTAGGACTCCTCTCTCTCTCTCTCTCTCTCTCTCTCTGGAAAATTCGCCTCGGTCGAGAAAGGAAAGGAGCGAAGGGCCCGGACGAGGAAAAAGCGAATGAACGGAAATGACGATCATCCCGAGGACGAAATTCTGCGTTTAGGTGATTTATTTTTTGACCAGAGCAATCCCCCTTCGATGAATTCGCCGGCGTAATCGGTTCTCGCGATTCTCCATCGATTGTGCGCATTATTTACCGCGCTTTCTCAACCCGTCAACCGGCACTCGGAGGGGCCCGAAATTTTTCTCGAGGGTCGTCCATTCCGATTAAAACGAGTGGAACGAATTTCGCCGCGATTCGGAAAGTAATTGGCGCGCGGTTCGCGCGAATGCGTACCATTGGTGGAAAGATTTTGAACCCGACGGAGAAGGCAATTACGCGCGTTCAACGGGCCAACGAACGATCGGGCGCGCGTTATTTTTAATATAACGTTTTATCGACGAAACGGCCGTTTCGACTTCCGGGTCCAGGTTTAGCGAGAATTTATTAACCGGTCGGGATCGTAGGGAAATCTCGAGACGGGATAACGAGCTACGTCGCATCGCGTCGCGTTCGTCGGGCCAAACGCAGGGCGATCCTCAAGAGAGAGAGAGAGAGAGAGAGAATGGGAGAGAGGGAGAGGGATCCCGGACCCTGCTGGTCGATTTTAAAATTTAACGGAAAAACAAACGAGATGGACGCGGTTGGGCGCGCAGGTACGCGACTCTTCGCGGTCAAAGATATCGTTTCGACGTTTCGCACAATCCCTTTCCTCTCCTTTCCTCTCCTTTTTATCTTTTATTCGCATTCCCACGCATCGCCCTACCGTTTCCCTCTGCTCCCCACCCCGCTCTGCTTTCCTCTTTATCTCTCTGTCCATCTGTTTTCATCTAGTTGAGTCTCTCGCGTCCCGTTGCACAGTCGAAATCTCGTCGTCGTAATCGCGATAGGAAAGAGCGAGGCAACGGAGGTTTACAAGTAATAAAGGATATTCGGGAGCGACTGGCCCCGTGATTCCGCTTCGAGCTGTCGACAAAAGTCGAGCTAAGGCCCTACACGGCAGATCAGAAGTCACCTTGGAGATGGCTCCGAAAATGGAACCGGTTCCCAGCTCGTATAATTGGGTCCCGCTTTGACTGGCCCTCTTTGAGAATAATCAACGTTTATTTCGCCGTTTAGCGCGAGCAGGGTGTCAGCCCATTCAACCGGACCTTTTCTTCCTCTTTCACGGAGAAATTGCTACCCCGTGTTCATCGGGGGGGCCCGAACAATTTTTATTATTAATTTTCCACCGCCCGGAGCCCTCTATACGCGCGATCTAACGCTCGCGTGATTTCGCTCGGAAACACGCTTGCGAGACGAAGAATTCGTCTCTCCTTGATTAAATTTCGAACGTGCATAGGGCAAAACGTTGACGCGAATATTCAGTTTCCGAACAGAGAGAATTTCTTTCGCTACAGAGAGAATTTTGCCAGCTATACAGCGAATGGTAATCAAGATATACGACGAATGCGCCGGAGACTCCATTCAGAGGGGAAGAAAGAGAGCGACGGAGAGAGAGAGAGAAAGAGAGCGAGAGGAGGAGATGGAAGGGAAAGGAGAGAGACGGCTCGAGCGATGATACAACGTTACCGTCAAATATACGGTAAAAAGATACCTTTATTTCCATGCTATACACTTTCACATTCCATATTTTATTCGACGATACCGATAAGTAAATATTGGAATAATACACTCGCAGCGGTTACACGGACGCTAGGGAAAATATTTTTTGGATCGCGCACGCTTCCACCGAGTCATAGTGCACGCGAAAAAAATCATTTCTTTCGTTGCCCTCTAGCGAATCAAAAATTGCGAATATTTCATTCGATATTTTTCGCTTCGGAATGGTTAATCCTTTTACCATCGAGTATCCAGTATTTCGTCTCTCTTTTTTTTCCCTCCTCTCTCCTGCTCGCGTTTCTAATTTCCATCGATTCGCCGTAATGGGAAGTTTTATCGAATCGAATCGAAACGAAATGCTGAAAAAATCACGAGAACGAGTTTCTTTCGTTCTCTTGTAGGGCGAGTCCTCGATTAGAGATCTTAAGGTCGAAATGCATCGGAAAGAAAGAAAGAAAGCCCTTGCTTTAAGCGGAATTGCCAAGAAACGGAAGGGAAACGCCGGGAGCTCGCGAAAGAGAGAAGCATTTCTCGCGGAAGAGCTGCGTTGACGAGTAATTTCGTCTGAAAGTGACCGAGATAGAGAAGGTCGCGGCCGGGTATATAGCGAATAAATTTGGACTTTAAAACGGATTCAATTTGAATTGAAAATGAGCGGGTTGGGAAATTTGAGAAAACCGTGGACAATTTCGGGAAGTTTTTCGCTTTAAAAATATCCCGCTGGAAGTTTTCGAGAAGCCGGAACTCGATGGAACAAAAGGAAGAGATAGAAGGAAGAAAAAGAAGAAAGAGACGGGGTGAAGGCGGGGGTGGGTAAGAAAAATGGAGGAAAGGGAAACAAACGTGGCTGGAGTGGTTCGGTTAAACTTCGAAATCATGTTTTATTAATTTCTAGGGCGAAAGAACATTAAGGGAAGGCAAATTCGTAATTAATTTGTCGCGAAGTTAGGAGGACACTCGTTTCGCTGGATTTCGAGAGAGAAATGTAACGAAGAAGGTGGTTGCTTACAATAACCGGGCGAGTTTGCAGATCGTAAGTTGCTATCTTTATGAAAGTTTATCGCGGCATCTTCCTCGGCTATGGCACGGAACTGATTACGTTCCAAACTAATTTCAAATAATTTACGCGTGCCTCGTTAAAAGGTGCAGCCACTCGCCCTCTTCCTCCTCCTCCTCTCTCTCCCTTTCTCTCTCTCTCTATCGCTCTCTCTCTCTATATCTTCTTCATTTTTTATTGTGTCCGGTTAATTACTCGCGCGAACCAAAACTCGCTAGTCGAATTACTTCTATCGAATAAGCGAGCGCTTCTGTTTTTCCTCTTTCACTCGGAATCCGTGAAACGTGAAATTACCAGTCGGATTGAAACGCCTCTTTAATAAGTCTTTTTGATGTCTCGCCCGTAGTAGAACCTGTCCGTCGTAATTTCTATTAATGTTATAAACTGCGAGGAACGCGCGGCTCTATGTTTTAATTAGAGACTTTTCGTTGCCTCGTATTTTTTCATTTAAAAACTCCGTGCCGTACGCGCTTCCGATCCTCGAATCTCATCGTTCGCTCCGCGCCTTGCCTTCCTCGCTCGTCTACGTCTTCTAAGGAACAGAATCAAAATGTGTTCGAACCCGTGCTTCTTTGTTAGACGGGAATAAAAATGGAAATGAAAAAGGGAAAAAGGGAGACGGCCTTTTAATGTCACGCGCATTGCTTTACGCGCGCGCGCTCGTGCCCGATGGGATAGAGAAGAGAAACTCGATGGAAACAAATATGGGACATTTTATAAATTCATATTCCATACGCTTCCTTTTGATCGATTATCGTTAATGGGCACGATAAAGTCGTGGAAATCAAACGGCAATTGAAAAATAACGAACGAATCGACGTACAGGAGAGATTGGAGGACAAAAGCGGAAAAAATTCCGGAAAATTTCGAAAACGCACGGACGTTGTAAAAACAGACGCGGCGATATTCGATAAAGGTGGATCTGAAACGCGAACGAGCGTAAGTAAGTGGCCTGGCGAATGAACAAATGAAATGCCATTTCGATTACAACCGGGGCGATATAAAATTCTTTAAAGTCCGCTCGAACTTTAATCGAAGATTAGCTTAATCGAAAACACTGTTTCAATTTGTTTTCTATCCAAACAATTTATCGCGGCCCGATAAAAGAATCGCGATTCGAATTATGTTTGCAACGACGAAAGTGCTGCCGGGAGAAAAGAAGCGGAAAAGGGAAATAAAAATAGGAGTAAAAATAGAAATAAAAATAAGAATAAAACATGAGCGAGCAATAATACGAGCGCGTTACCAGGCTTATCTGCGAGAAGAAAATTTGTTTTATTTTTAAAAGCAACTGCCGATAACATTCCGACACCAGCACTAGCTGATAAAGGATTATCGGTCGAACGAGATCATATCGTCTAGATTAGACCATCGTGAAGCTGTTTTGCAATTAATCATAGTCATTATTTTATTATCGTTATTATTTTTGTCGGTTGTCGTCGTTGTCGTTATTTTTACTATTACCACTATTATCGTTGTCGTTGTTGTTGTTGTTGTTATCACGGCAAGACTTTTAAAATGAATTATTCAAAAGGACAAGCGAACACAATACACTCGAATCACGGAGTCGATATAGAAGAATGCGAGAACGAGTTCCACTTTTTTCCTCTTCTAAAAGAAACTTTCCACCGCGAAGCCGGTTAAATAGTATCTTAATGATGCAATTGTATGAGTAATAATGCACCATGGAAACGCTGGTGCTGCAACGTAACGCGCTGCAAATACAAACATGGAACAATAATCACGTTTACTATTGTGCGTATGCGCTAATAATAGACACCGTGCTATTATTCGATAGAAACCCGTGACCGGTCAAGTGAAAAAGAACAATAAACGCTGTTGAAAATTCAATTTAAATTTGAAATTCAAATGTCGCGCGCTGGCGAATTTTGAATTAAAACTCAGGCCGGATGATTTCGATGATCGAATTACTCGATTGCTGTGAAAATTAGTCTGAAAACGGACTAATTGGCGGATCGAGACGGCGATCGAGACGGGGATCGAGAGGTGGCGAAAACGGTTTGCTACGTACGTACCTACGCGCAATTTCGCATAGATAACGCAACGCGAGTCTCTGTTTCTCAATCGGGCGCAATCGGTGGTTCTTGCTCGGAGTGGGGATCGGACAAGGCAACCGCGCATGCGCACCAATACACCGGCAAACACTGTATTCGCGTTTATAGATCCGATATCATATTATTATTAAATCCTGGCGCAAGAAATATATTGCTGAACGCTCGAAAGAATCCAGGTTATTTCGTAACGCACGATTTTAATTTATTCGCTTTGCTTATCAGCGATATTTTTTTTCCTCCTCTTTTTTTGCCCCTTCTTTTTTCTCGTCTTTTCCTTTTTTCTTTTTTTTCCCCTCTTTTTTTCTTCCCCCCGCTCCTCACTGTGAGCCGATCAAGTCCTCTATTTACTTTGTTAAATAACCACGACAACCAGTCCAAGATCACGCGTCTCCTTTAATTATTTTGTTACGCGATATCGCGGACGCTTAATAATTTTCTTCTCGTTATCGATTCGTAAACAAACTTATCTGGTTTATTTACCACGGTTCGGCAATGCGTTAACGCTCGCGACAGTCCGTCCCGAACTCCTACGACAATCGACCGATTATCCCACAGGAGGAAAGGAACGAACGAGCACAATTCGAAATTTTACCAATATTCCTTCTTCCCCTCTCCGCCCCGTAAATTCCTGGCATTATTTTTACTATCGATTTTGTATAAAGAGCTAAAGTTCAACTATAAAACCCGAAGTTAATTTAAAGGCCGCGATCAAGCAAAGAACTCGAGTCATTAAACTCGTTTAATTACAGCTCTGTGTAGACTTAATTATCGGAATTCTTTGCCCGCCTACATTCTCGTATTTCTTTTACACGCTCCATCTTCGAAAATACCGCAAGAAAAGGAGGAAAAAGAAATGGGGGAGGGGAGAGACAGGCACTAAATAGAAATGCTACGAGGTCGCGCGGGCCGCAAGAAATAAACGGGCAAAACAACGAAAAGCTTTTGTAACGAGAAGAAAAATTGAAGAAAAAAAAAAAGAAAAACGAACGTGGTATCGCGACGCTGCACGCCATTCGATTTTCCTCGCGTTGCAACATTACAATCGCGTTGTAACATCGTTGTCAACTTCTCAATAGGCCACGTAGGCCAGTTTCCAACGTAAATTGAAATTCTGATCGTCTCGCTCCCTCTCTCTATCTCCCTCTCTCTCTCTATTTAGTTATTATTAAATCACGAACGAAAGAAATACACACACACACACACAGAACCGGCGAACGCTGCAAAGAATCTAGGTTATTCCGTGACGCGCAACTTTAATGCATTTGCTTCGTTTATTTGTAAGTATTTTCGGCATTTCTGCCATTTTTCGTACCGCGTATAATTGAATATCTGATTGCGTTCCCGTGCTTCTGCGCAAGAAAAAGAAGATACCCAAAGAAAAAATGCAAATTACTACTCGTTCGCCTAGCTCGTAAACAATGTCTGTTCCCTTTTTTCCCTCCCCCTCTGGCCCCCCTGCCCCTTTCGATTCCTCGAACGAGAATCGCGAGTTACTCGATAAATCGCGTCGACTTGGCCGATGAAAAGTCGATCGAAACGAAAACCGGAGAAGATGTTGGTGAATTCGCGCGTGACGATCTCGTAGAACGATTGGTCGAGGAAATATCTCACGGAGATCGATTAACGGAGAGATATACGTGCACGCAAACGCGATCCGACATCGAGATCCAGGGACCGTTTATCGAGTCCGTTTCGATTTTACATCAACACCGGGTATCGTGTTGTAATTTGCCGATCACCACGCGAATTACGCAACGATATTATTCGATAATTAGACACCAGTGGAAATTACTCTAATGATAGTGGTTGCTATATGCAAACAATTAGTAAACGAAGGAAGGGCGGGGAAAGAAATGCGAATGCTTTGGTGAGGTTACGACAGGAGTGGAAATTGCTCGAATGACAGCGGTGTGTTTATCAACGCGCGCGCGAGAGAAAAAAGAGAAACGGCATATTACTCGATAATTAATTACCGACTAATTCGCGGCTCGCTTAAGGCCGCGCGCGTAACGCCAGGCGTAATTCGCGAAAACGAGAAAGAGCGTGTAAACGTGTCAGAGCCTAAACACGTATTTCATCGTGCGTGTTACGTCTTCGTTCTCCTTGAAGCCAGTTTCTTTACGCGTGGCTCGGCTCGTTCTAACGCGGCCGTTTCACGTGGACAAAGCTGTTTATTAAATACCACGAAACGATCGAGTCACGGATTTACCGATTACCGCGTGTTATTCATGCCGTGGTGTTACTTTGTATTCGAATTACACGAGAACTGTCCCGCGAGATTGTTCGAATCGCATGAATTCAGCTTCCTGCAGGCAACGCTCGCCTATTATTTCACAATCGCCGATGATTTCATTCGACCATTTCAATCCCTTCATCCGTTGTCCAGCTTAATTTATATAATCATTCGTTATTTTTTTCCCTCTCTCTCTCTCTCTCTCGTTCTCTCTCCCTTTTTTTGCCCCATTCTTTCTCCTTTCCTTGCCGACGCACAGATTAATCTCGTCCCTCAACCCCTTCGCCGGCATCTCTCACCACCCACGTATCGCATTCAATTCGTTTCTCTTTCAAAACTCGGTTCGTCATTATTTTCAACGTTCTCTCTAAACAGTGGTTCAGGTGAGCTCATTTGAAATTGCACGAGAGTCGAGCGCGAAGCGATGAATTTTTCATTTAACCTCTCCTGCGCCCCTCTTTCTTCTTTCTTCCTATCGGACAATGTAAATTAATTTTCGAAAAACAATCCCTTCGAAAGAGATAAATCTGCAAACATCGCGCGGTATTTTTATTACAGCCATATAAATATTTTCGTCGTATACCCGCATCTACATTCTGTTTGGTTACGAGATTTTTTTTTCTTTTATTTTACTCTCTTTTTCCCTTTCTCTCTCTCTCTCTTTCTCTCTCTCTCTTTCTGTGTTTTTTTTCTGCGTCAAAAATAGCATTTGAACTGTTACGGTGTTGTTTGTAACAACTCCGGTCCGAAAATATTCAGAGGAGAAAATAAAAAAAGAAGGAAAAAAAAAAAGGAACACGTTTTATAAATAACAAATAGCGACCTCACGCAGCTCTATCGAAGGGTTAAAGGGGCAAGATGCTTTATTTAGCGTTCCATCGGAATATTTTTCTGCGTTGCCACCTTGGCTAACGTTTCGGATATCGCGAACCTTGAAAACGCGTACCTCTCACGGCTCTCTGCCGACGCTCGAATTAGGTTCTGACCTGTGATGCGTGTCCGCCAACGACTCTGCTTTCCTCGAACCTCGTGTCCGAAACTTCCCCGACGTCCAATCCCCGTTGTATACCCTTCGATCCTGCCGACTGACCGAGAGGACTAGCTTCTTCTTTTCCCGAACGCGTACGCGAATTATCCTGCTCTTTAAACGTTATCGCGGCAATTTCCAGGCTACTTTTTACCCAGACCGTATATACCTACATCGATCGGATTTTCATTCGAGTTCTATACCCGACGAACGCACACACGAGGTACCACTCGAGTCGACCCTCTTCTTTTTGTTCCGACGACTCGTCGAACCGTAATGGCAAAGTAATTTTCCCACGCACTGTTCGCTCAAAATTGCATTTATACTTCGTTACTCGGCTGAAATCGCGGCTCCAGGCTAACGGAACAATTATATCCGCTTCTTTGCGAATTAGTAAACGGACGTGCAAATTTATATTTCTCTGCAGGTCGGTCGGACGAATGAAACTCGTTGAAATCGCGCGCGCGAGGAGGTGGACGAAGAAGCGGGCGGAATAATTCGTAGTCGATGGTCCTAATTCTACGGAACAATCACCTGATCCTCGAAGGCTTTCCTCGAAAGGTTTTTCAGGGCCAGGGTTCTCGAGATACACGACGTCGGAGGGCAAGGATAGCGGACAAAGACCAGATGTGCCACTTGTCTACGGTTGCTGTCGGTGTCAGAGTCGCAGTAACGAATGACACGAGGGACTGCGACGTTGCGTCGCAGGACATAAGTATTCCGACCCTTTTTCCTCGCATTTTTCGGGTCTATTCAGGCGGCAGAGAAGCCAGTGCCGCGCGTGTCGCATCCAGACCATTCCTCTTTCTCTCTCTCTCTCTCTCTCTCTCCGTTATTTCCAGTTATTTCCCCTTATTCTACACGGTTACTTTTCCCAGCGTACGCTCCACCGATCCGCCATTGATGAATATATTTTTGTTTCGAGGAATCCCAAGACCGTGGAACACGTTTGAGAAACCGCCTTATAAGCGAAAGTAACAGGACTCCGATCGAGAGTGGACGCCGGATTGATCGGGCCACGGGTTCCGTAGCTTTTTCGTCTCCGGTTATCTTTAAGGCCGGAAACGCGCGCGTTTTTGCATCTCGCCGACTCGATCGACGATTTACAAGGTATTAAGTCCCGGGGAAAGAACCTTATCGCTGGTGACAACAAAACTGACACGCTGCCACATAATACCGTCGAGCATACCGTGGCATTGATACATCGACAGCCTTAACCTTAAAAACCCTCCTCCTCGATCAACCCCGCGGAACGTTAATGAAATGTAATTCGATGCGCGGAAGAAAAGACTGTTTAATTTTTCAACTCGAGCCGACAGCAGCTCGGAAACCCAACGGAAATATTTGCATCGCCAAGTATCGGATAATAAGGCTCTCGCTCCTTAACGATCCTGCTCGTGTTAACACGGCTTCGATTTTATGTAAGATTTCCTTTATCCCGTGTTAACACGCTCTTACTTTATCCGCCGAGTTTATGCACCGTACACGCGTTGATTTTTCCAGAAATATCGATCTTCCGGCGATTCGAATCGCGATGTTCGAATTCTTTTCCCTCGGCCGATTTCCGTCCAAGATAATCCCGTCCTTAAGTCCCCGGAACGGTCGTTTCTAAACTTTTCATTGAAAACTACGCGTTCGAGGTTATCCCTTTGGTCGCTCGACCGCATGATTTTTCCTTCGATACGCGCATAATTAATCGGTCGTTCGACCGGCCGTGGTAGGTTTGTTAATACGCGACATCGCGGAAAAGGATCGACTAAAGCGATCGAACGATAAGATAGCGGTCGCGCGGAATGTTCGGAAAGATGGAGGGATGACGAGCGATAGTTTCAGGCGGATGTCAACGTTTAAAATACTAGGTAAGCGAAAGAGATGAGGCCTGTGAGCAGTGGTTGTGTGCCAAGGGGTTAATCCGTTACACTGGCAGTCACGCGACCAACTTATCTCCTTCTTTTCGCCTCTGTTTATCGTTTCCGATAAAGAGAAAAATTCGAGAGACGAAGGAGCCGAAGGAAGTCTTTATCTCGCAGCCCTCGGGCGTGTTCCACGGAATGCGATGCAATCGAATTACGAATATTCAACGGAGTCTACCTCGTCGGATAGTTCAAATATACATGCATGTACACGCGCGTACATATGTGCACACACGCGCGTGTGTATAGGTATATAGAGGGTAAAGCATCGGCAAAGATTTTCCAACAGCTCCGAAAACATCAAAAGCAAGCTGCCTCGGGAAGAAGAAAACAGTGGATGAAAAAGGGAAAAAATGGAAGGGTGGGAAGTCGGGATAGAGGGCGGAGCGGCAGTGGGTGAAACAGAGACACGCGGAGAGACAAAAAGGGGCTGTGTGTGCACGCGTACGTGTGTACACACTTGGGACGGCCTGTTAAATAAGCTGACACTCAAAAAGTGGGCGGCTGACAGTTCGAAGGGAGTCGCGCGAAATCACAAATCCCTCCGAGCGCTTTTGTAATAACTTTAGAACGTGGTTTCAAGAAATTAATCGCGACTCTGGCCCCCCTTCTTTCTCTTTCTCTTTCTCTCTTTCTCTTTTTCCCTCTCTCGCTGGATCGAAGGATTTCGCGTTTTAGCGAAATACCGACTTATCGAGGTGAAATGAATTTTCGTCTTTTCCCCGGATCCGTATTTTATTAGCAATTTTCTCTCCTCTTTCTCGTCTCTCTATTTCCCCGGGTTTATTTCCTTTTTCCTCCTTCTCTGTGTTTCTTTTTCTTCTCGTTTCTCCTTTTCTTCCTTTTTTTCCTCTAGTTCGTAGTTCGAGTTTTAGATGTTTTCCACGGCATTTCCGGTATCTCTGACAGCGCCGGGTTAATACCTTATCTACATTCGCTGTGTACGTGTACGCGTGCACCGCCGGCAAAGTTATTCGTAATTTGACGTTTCGGAAATTTATGCGGATTAAATTCCCGAGCAGCGGAAAGAAATATTTGAACGAAGAAAAAACTAAATCATGGCTCGTCGTCGATATCGATTCGAGGTACCCGTCGTTTTTCTTCCGATTCCATGCTTCCAGCGCGGCCCGACATATTTACGAAAAAGAGAAGAGGGGAAAAAAAGAGGGAAAAGAGAAACGGAACGAGAAATAAAAAGGTCGTGTTTCAATTAACTCGATCATAAATTACACTCGAGAGGAAAAGGCTGTTTACAAATATCTTTACGCAAACGAAACGTCTCGCAAACAACTCTCCTCGATGTTTCCATCTTTGCAAACGGGCAAATTAAATCGCACAAAAAAAGAAAAGAAAGACAGACGGGCAGAGAGAAGGAAAAATAAAAAGGAAAACGTGAAAAGGAGACGCGTAATTTTATCGAAATATCGATTCGAAGAGATCGAAAGGTAGAAAGAAAGAGAGAGAGAGAGAGAGAGAGAGAGAGAGAATTTTGGTGAGAAGAGCAAAGATGAACGTAAACGAAAACGAAGCATCGTATAAATAATATAATCGAGCACTTGGTAGATAGTCCTGACAGCAAACTATAAAGCCAACAAATAGCCGGTATCTTTCATAAAGCGTTATTAATTCCTCCGATAACGCGATATCTTTTATTCATGGAGGCAAGAGTGTCGATAAAGCACAGAGTCGCGGCGCGTTCCACACCTAATTTTCTCGAGAATCGAAGAAACAACGTGATCAACGCGTATTCGCCGTCTCCGTCTTTTCCGTCTTTTCCCTCTTTTTCCCCCTCGGCTCCAAAGGAAACGACTTTTCGTTTTCGTTCCACTGGATCACACGCTACGGCCGTATCTCGATTTTCAAGGTGAAACGCTTTTTATCGTGACGTTGAGAAAAAAAAATATAAAAGTTATATTCCTCCGCGATACGAACTCGAAATTCTCGTAATCGATTAAAATTATTTTTAATTTCTTGCGCTATCTATGTCTTTATATATATATACACACGCGCGTCTGTGTATAGAGTGGATGCTTTCTCTCTTGACCGGTGGGTCGAAAAATTGTACGAAAAAAAAGGATAGAATTACCTTCATCTTGTCGGAAACCCTTCGGTATTATTCCGCTACCTAGAATTAATGAAGCCCGTTAATTCGAGGAGTAGAGGCGAGCGAGACGTTAGGAAATTGGCGAAAAGCTGAAAGTCGAGGGGAAAGAAAGCTGCGAAAATGTGGAAACGCGCTGGGGAATAAAATAGAACTGATTCGGATAATCATACTCGCGTTCGATTTACCAGGCTCGTCGAATAGACGACGTATCGAGAAACTGGTAAAGTAACGATTAGGTAAGTGCATTTGTAAATGCACTCGCCTATACACCGGTCGATGCATTATATTTCTTACCGCGGTACGAACTGCATAATCGATGGAATGCTAGGCAGAGACGGGAGATTGCTGTTTTCCTTTTTCCCCCCCGTGTCCCTTTTCTTTCTCCTTTTTTCTTTATTCCAACCAGTCAATATAAATTTCGATATTTCACCGGTTGGAAAAAGGCAATTACTTTTAATACGTGTCAGCGTGGACATGCACGAAGGTAATCACATCTGTCATAAGCATATGGCGAAGATAAGTTATCGCTGGTAACTCGATTCACTCGTACGTATACGCACAAACGAATTCCATCTTTAACGATGATTACGGGCTGGAAATTATGATTCCCTCTTATTCCTTTCCTCTCTTTCCTCTCTCTCCGCCTTTCCTTTCTCCCCCGGCGACTTTTTGCGGAAACAACGGCGAATCGATGAAACATTTTCGATCATCGACCAAACCCGATAGACGCGTAATTACGTTTAAACAACATGCTCCGCTATTTTCTCCTCCTTCTTTTTTTCCCTCTGTGGACGCGCACGTCGAAGCGAGTGACCACTGTGGGACCGATGTGGGACCACGGTCGAAGCAGATGCGAAACAGTTTGCGCTCCGGTAAAGAACTGGAAGTGGAGCCACGGCGGTCGAGTCAAGGGGGTTAAACTTGATCCCGCCGCGATGAATAATCTTTACGACGCAGAGACAATGCACCACCACCACCACCACCATCACCACCACTGGGTAAGAACCACCACGGCTGAACTTTCTCCTCGCGACTAGATTCTATCAAAGTATACAATTTATGCTAACTCGACTAACGTAACGAACAGGATTGTCCCTAATAACTCGTGTCAGCAGTTGATCCGGCGCAAAGTAAATAACGAAAGGCAACCGGGGAGGAGAAACGAATAGCACTTGGCGTTGCACCGTGCACGTTCGAATGACCGTGCGAACTGGAAAGTCGTCGGTGTGCAACGCGATAGTCCGCGTGTGCATGATTGTTTCGAGCAGCTCTCGTTGCCACGCGGTAATTAATTCCACGGCCCCGTGCCACGTAAATCATCGTTATCGCGCGAAATGAATGCCAATGAAGCGTTTTTGGCCAACGAAAAACCGTGTACGGGCCGCCGACACGAGATTCATCCAAGATATCCAAAACCTTCCAAGCAACTTTGCCACGCGCCTTTTCCTCCCACTCGCTCCCGCTTATTCCCCGTATCGATTTCCGGGTCATTATCACGGCCAAAGGGATCCAAAGGGATCCAGAGATTTTTCCCTAGCCGAAATTATACGTTCCCTATTTTTTCCAACGCGGGAAAAAATTCCGTCTAATCCGAAACGGTGTGACTTGTCGGCCATCGCGTGAAATTATACTCGCAGGATTTAATAGAGTGCCCGGGACCCGGGGAGCGGCGGTGGTTACAGCTTAGGATAAATTATCGATGGCCCGTGTAAAATGTAATTAAAAGTTGAACGTAAGTAATATTCGGACGTGCTCGTTTTCATTTTGTTGAAACTTTCAAGAATACACGGCCAGACACGGTTGACCTAAATCTAAAAGTTATAGGTTATTTCGTAGCAGTGGCTAAAAATTTCAGCGAACCAAAGTGAACCTGGGTCGAGCTCGTAGAAATAGAATTTACGGGCAAATAAAATTACCTTCTTAAATAATAGCCGGACTTTGTCCCGCGAAAGGAATCACGGGAATTAACTGGCTTTTGACCGAATAAATCTAAACGCGTTCGCGAGCCGTCCTCGTCCGAGGCATACTAATCGTCGCGATGCGAAACGAGAATCGCGATTTCTCCATTGAGAAACAGGTTATACTTTAAACGAGCTGGTCGAATTAATTTTTCATTTTCGTCTTCGTCGATGAACGAGCAGGGCGCCGAAACTGCGTCCCCGAAGCAAACGGAACGATTTCGGCTGGCAAGTCTACTCGTTACTAAACGTCGTTTTACGACCACGAGAAATTATCCCTTTGCATATTTCCCTGATTCCAGACTTTCGTAATTAACCACGGAATTTCCAGCGTAAACGTTCGAAAACTCTGCGCGCGCGCGTATACCTTCGAGATCCGAAATTTCCGAATAATAGCAGCGGAGAAGAAACGGTGAGAGGAGAGGAGAGGAGGGGAAAACGATAATCGTCGTTTAGATAGATAAACGAGATCCATGTTTAATTGCAGGTGGAAAGGCGGTTTCGGTCTATCGCGCACAATCGCAAACTATTTCGCTCAATTACGTTCCTATTCTGGAACATCCGTTTTATCGATGATCCGAGACTTTTGAACGGTAGTGTATGTAGTTTGTTAATAATAAACGTTCGCCTGCAAATAACCCTGTGCAGCAGGATTTAACGAGGGGATGCCTACGAGTTTTCTTCGCGTTAGATCACCGATTGTTGCGATCGATCGGGAACGATCGGGAACGATCCGATCGGATCCACCTGCCTCTGGCCTGGCTTCCCAGCAATCCTGATCCTCTATGGGGAAGAGTATTATTTAAAGAGCCTGTATCTGGATAGAGCGTGTGTCTCGACCTCTAGCATAATCGCGAGACACCTGGGGATCGTTGGTGTACGCTGCCTGCCGAGAAACCGGTTTCCACTGAGCTACGACCGAAAAGAAAATTTCAATAATGGTTATTACGTGTCTATTCAGACGTTTTCTTGGGAAGCCTTGTTTGTTCGATTAATTAGAAATTCCCCAGGCCGTTCGACGATAAATGGACGCTTTAGAATCCGGTAGAGGGGATCGCAACTACGTGTTTCTTTTTTTTCTCTCTTTATCTCTTTCTCTCTCTCTTCTATAAAACCTGCGCACATCTTGGACTTAGTTACGACACGTTGTTCGAATTGGAAAAATCAAAGGGTCCTTTGCTCGTTTCTATTAACCCGAAAACACTCGCTTAATCAATTACCCGTTCTTGAAAACGTGCAATTGATTCGATATCGAGGTATCGAATTGCCTGACACATATTTCCGGGCGGCGTTCGCCTGACAAAATCGGAATATCAATTTAATTAAGTTTGAACCGTATGGAAACGGAGGGACGCGTTTTGTTTGGTATTCGATTCGTATCGATAAATAGCTTTACGTAATTAGGAAAGCTTTGGCCGTCGATACGTCGAAGAAAACGATGCTAAAATATTAAAGCAAGAAATCACAATTACAGAATGCGGGTTAATTAAAACTTTCTCGTAGCTCGGAAATACTTGCTCGCAACGGTAAATCCGATAGAAAGTAAGTACGTTATAAACGGGGAAGGAAGAAAAAGAAAATCAAATAAAAGGAATCGAGTCAACGGGCAACAATGATCATTAACAACTCATTAATATTAATTCCGCTAGCAGCTTTTCATAGATTTCTCCGAACGAGGACGTTCGTTCAATTTACTAATGACTCACTCTATGAATCCCGGAACGAACGAGGAAATAATTATAATCGCTTTCAAAAGCGACGAAATAACTTTTCGAATAAACTTCCGAACGTATTAACAATTTTTACCCGTGGCAAAACGGAAAAGGAGAAAAGGAAAAAGTAAAATAGGAAAAAGGAAAAAGGAAAAAAAGGTGGACAAAACGCGATCTAACCTCGTTATCGTGCTCAAATTGATTTCGCTGACTTACGGCAGTGGGACTCGGGTACGGACACGAGTCGGTGGATCTCGAAAGAGATTGAACGCGAATGGTTAATGAAAAACAAGCTGTCCTTCGGAACACGCGGTCCCGTATAATGGAAAATTTATATTCCCTCTATTGAAGTCGGTTGATATTCGAAACGCGACAAAAGCACAAGGTAGTAACATAAAAAAATACTGCAGGCCGATATACACGCGTACACGGAAAGTCTACTAGGCAACTGTTCCCCTTTTGCAGGAAGTTGCCACAATAATAGAATGCATTTTCCATTTGTCCAATTCCCAGCAGTAATTACGTCGGACCTCTCTATCGGGTTTCAGCCCCACCCCCTGCCCCCCGACCTCTGCCCCCCACCGACAGCTCCGCGTTCGCCAATGCCAGCCCCCACATGGTCGGCGTTGAAACAAAAATTCCCTCCATACGCGATTCTGACAAATTTGCCCACGTGGCCCGCGCTGCAGGTCCCCTAACCTCCAACCTATTCCTCTCTCTCTATCTAGGTGCAATCGTCATTATAAATACGAGCAGATTCAGAGAAATAATAGCGGAAGATTAAATTGATTCGGATGGATAGGTAGAGAGGAGGCGATCCCACACCTCCGGCCGATCTCGGAACAGAGAGTCGCGATAAAGGAGAGGACCCACAGTCGCTCATAGTTGTAAACCCTTGGTTCGGGGATCGATAATGGGCTCGAGGGGCCGAGCGTGATGAAAAAGAAAGGAAAGAAAGGGGAAAAAGGGGGAAAAAGGAGGAAAAAGGTTGGATTCACTCTCGACGGGACCGTAATCTTTCGTTCTGCACGGCTGCCGATTTGTCGCGTGCTCGATTGACACTTTGCCTTTGGATTTGTTCGCGTGTCTATGCCGCGGCAAACTTTCGAGATTCGGCCAGCAGGCAAGTTCGCCAACAGTCCCCCACCCCCCCCCCCTCGGAAGGGAGGCGCGGAAAGGTGAGAAATAAATGTCCCGCCGGATTTCGAGGGACTGCAGATACTCGAATTTGATAATCGTATTAATCGCGACCGGGGATCGTTATAGTTCTACGGATAATTAACGACGATACACGCGAGTTTCTCCCGGGGTCTTTGCCAGATCCCGGGGAAAAAAACACGGTTACAACGGCGTTGTAAAAAATGCCAGTATCAATGTGTAGCTGAAACGAGAACGATGTCGCGTGTTTTAATTTAAATTTATGATGTTTTACTTCATGCACGGAATTATGATTGCTCGAAACGATTTCCGGTGCAACAGCTGTCGCTGCAACAGAATTACAATACAAATTGGTTTTTCAATTGCGATTTCAGTTATATCTAGAACCCGGTGAAATTATTGAACGACCGTAGGCTAAAATTATTCCATATATTTTAATGACAGAAAAAAAAGGAGAGAAATAGAGAGAGGAGGAGAAGGAGGAAAAGCACGAGAAGAAAGAAAAAGGAAAAAAAATATATATCTATATATATATAAATTACGAGAAGCTATTAGAAACGTTCGCCAAGCTAAATAAAGTACGAAGAAAATGGTTTTACATAAAAGTTCAAGCAGCTCAATTCACAGGCTGCACGAAACGCGATAAAAAAACGAGGTCAAACTAACTTTTAGATATCTCAAACATGACGGGACATTAAATTTAAATTCTAAGGTAAATATTTGATCGCCGATGGCATAATAGGAACGATGTACTTGGCCGGAACTCTTGGAATGAAATTTTCCCAAAATTCACTCGCTCTTAATTAATTTCCACTGTATCAAAACGTTATTCCTCCGGGTCTCATTCCTTTTCCCTTCTAATTCGCGACACGCGTGCGGCAGCCGAGGCAAAACGAAAAACGCTTTTGATATCGTTTCGGTTCTTTTATCTTCGGGACAAACGCCGTGCACAAAGACAGCTGTTTAAATGAAAAACAGATTTTCCATCCAAACGTAACGCGGCGTTACAGATAACGTTTCCTTTCGGTCTAACGGCGAAAAAGCTAGGAAACCAGCGGGACAAAAAATAATTAGCCATTTCGGCCGAGTACTCGGAGGAAATTTCGAACGAATTCCACGGCAAATATTTGACCGAGAAATTAGTTCACCAATTACCGAGAAATAAAACCCTCTATTTATTCGAAGCTTTCAATTTGCAAAAACAAATTTCCTCCGCTATCTCGTTTCCGCACGGTTTTCGCCTCGCGTTTTCGAAAATTAAAAGTGCAGCAGGGGCAGAGGGCGAGGGCGAGGGAGAGGGAGAGAGAGACGGAAAGAGAGAACGGAATTCGCGGAACGTGGCGAACTTTCCGACCAAAGTTGCAAGGGAACTTTCGTAGGGAAATAAAAAAAGAAATTTCTTGGTAAAAAACGCAGCGAAAGATGGGCAAGTAGCGAGGGATAGTTAAAAAAATCTCTGGCGTACCTGTCCACCTTTTGCGCCTATTCTTCGCTCCCGATGAAAGATATAGCAGTTCGTTTATCGAAGAGAGAACCAGTTAAAATATAAACGCGAAGTTCGTTTAATTCCCGTTTCGAGTTAAAAGTTGGCCGAGGAGAAAAAACGAAGAGAACCGGTTGGAAAGCAACGAGCTTTGCCATCAAAGTTGCAACATCCGAGATATACGTAGCTTCTTTCTAACAAAACACCCGAGAACGGATCTCCATAGAACGGGATTTCGAATATTCCTCGCGCAGAGAGAGACGTATTCAAATTTCACTCGTCCTTGTTCGATAAGCACGCAAATCGTCGAGTGGATACGGTCGATGGAATAACTCGAGACGAGATCCGATCGATAAACAACGAGCGAGATAAAAGCGTAACGATCGCTCGTTATACGATTAAGAAAATACAGATAGCCACTCTGGATTACGTAACCCCGGCTCGGAGGAATTCGAAGGAATTCGAAGAAAAGAAGAGGAAAAGGCGAGGAGAAGGGAAACGATGGAAACCTCAGAAATGGAAGTTAGTTGATATTTTCCCGGAACGAAAGAACGCGGCCGAAGCCAAGGCCTAGATAATCGAATTTCCACGATATATTTCGCCGAAGTTGGCAAATTTATCGAGCCAAGACAGCAGTTAGACTAGCTGCTCGCGTGACCGTGCACAGGCTCGCTCTCCGGCTCGATGATCCAGGAAGTTTCCGAGAGAGGAGAGACCGGATCTTTGTTGTCTACCGGTAAACGAAACTTATCGTTAGTCGGTAGCATTTTCTGCTTGACCCGGTTACCGAGCACCTCGGAATCGCTCTTTACGCATTCGCCAGATGACAAACGCGCGCGACAACTATTTCCCACCGAAATAGGCGCGATTCGAAATTCATAGATCTCGAGGGAACGATGACGCGTGGACGCGACACCATTTCTCCCGATCTTTCGCTCACGTTTCCCCGATTTTTGCGTCATTCGCCGGAATCATCGATGACGCGGACGTATTAAAAGAACTTTAATTAATTAGCGATATAATTGGATCGATAAGCAAAACTGCTTATAGCGGTGACTCGGTTTTATCTGATAAAAACACCGCAGATAGCGCGCTTTTCTTCCACGGTCGAAAGATCGACATTCACGCGCGCATCGATTTATCGCGCTGTCTAACGATATTCATAAACACGCTTATAGAAGAGAATAAAAAGACAAACATTTACTCTCCGCGAGCACACGTACCCCTCTATCCGACGAATTCCACGTTCACGGGACGCTATCTTATCTTCCTCGCCGGTATCCAAATAATTCGAACATTCGAATCCTCGAGACCGCGACTGATGCATTTTCCTCCGCCTTTCCGTTTCATTCCGTTTCATGTATCAGATAACGAAAAAAGAATGGTAATAACCCGTAATGACCGGAACAAATGATACGATGATCGACACTCGCGTGTACTCTCGCGTCGATCGCTTATATAATCGATGGGAAACGGTGTATCGGTGAATCGCATGCGGATCCTATTCAGGTTTCGGCCCTTTCGCGCTTCCACCGGATTTTTTCACCTTCCCCGGCCAGGAGCCGGTGTATGCGCGCTGATTTAAGGAATGACTTGCGTTTCCTCTTCGTCGCATCAAAGCTTTCCTCCTTTTGTAAATACCGTTCGCGTTCGAGACGCGTCCGCGATGAATGCGATCGCGCGCGAGCAGTTTTCGACGTAATGGGCCGCAAAAGGGAAGCGCGCGCGAAAAGGGGAGAAAAAGGAAGGAAGGAGGAAAGAAGGAGGAAGGAAAGAGAAAAGAAGAGGCGACGCAAAAGGCGCGGTATGCGTTTCGCTTCTAATTTGGAAAGTTCTCGACGAAAGACGGTAATAAATCGCGGAAAGGAAATTTATCAATTGCCGGCGCTCGGTCCCGCGAGCGTGTGCGGTACAATACCTGGCTGGAAAGGAATTACGACCGCGAAGGGTTAAGAACTAAGTATTTCCCAGCGTGGATCATGGAAGCGTCAACGAGATACACCGAGTCCAGGCCCGAGAAAATTTACTGCCAATTACTTTTTGCCTCTCGCATATGCTTGCTATATTCTCTCTGCTGCGTCTACCTGGTCGACTAAAACCTGCTGACGGAGAAAGGAGAGGGTGGCCGGGGGGAGGGTGAGAGAAGTCGGTGGAGGAGGTGGAGGAGGAGGAGGAGGAAAGGGTAAGAAGGCGAAGGAACGGAAAGAACGACGGAGACGCGGCTAACCGCGCGCCATCAGGCCAGCCTCGATGACGAAAGTGTTCCAACGTGGCCGCCGATTACGATGATTAATCAGTGGAATATGCATGTCCGACACGAGTTATCAAAGAAATATTAAAACTACGGCAAGCATCAAGATCGTACCGGCGAGCCTCGAAGGGAATCTGATAAGCCGCGCGATATTTACGACATTTTCACCGTGAATATACCCTGCAAGAAAGATACAAATGCCTTTCGAGCTAATGATGCAAACTATCGTACAGCACGTTAAACGTAAACATCGATAATGCACGGCCGTTTAATAAAGAGGAAATTACGCTGTGATAATGAACTCTGGGAAAGAGGAGGGAAAGAGCGGGAAAAGGGAAAAGGAAAGAAGACGAGTGATATAATCGGGAAGGAAAAATGAGCGTGATTAACAGGTGACCGTTGGGAGTTGTATGTTTCTATTTGCGGTGATCGGTTGGTAAAGTTTGAGCGAGGTCCAGGTCGTGGCCTTCTTTCGCCTCTCGGATGAATGAAAGAACCGAACGAACCATCCCGGGATCTTAATTGCAAACATTCGAGCGCTTTCACGACTCACGGTACATTCGAGCCACTAGAAGGTATTCAGCGTCTTGGCACATTACCAATGGCAAACGCGGAATCCTCGCGTATTAACATATCGCGTTATATCGATGAATCGTAATCGATGCTGATGGATTTATCCCTGTGTTACGATTCGCGATACGATCGCAAATGCGAACCAGTGTTGGTATACGATTACGCGCGATAGTAGTAATCTCGTCCACGGCCGATTCGAAAGGGAGAGAAAAAAGAGAGAGAGAAAAAGAAAATAGAGAGTTAGTCGAAATTCGATTTTAATTAGTCGAACGATTCGTTAATTCGCGGAACGGTGTGTATCAAAGGCACGCCGAGTTTCGATTAAAGTAAGAAAATGGATCGAATTTCATGATCGTCTACAAATTGCGTTCCACTGTTTGCGAACCGGCTACCCGCGGAAATTTCTATTTATTTATTTAAGCCACGCGTAAATTCCCATCGATCCGAAACTTCGTGCCATTATTCATCCGCGATGGATTCGTTTCGCGATGCATTATTTCGCGAGAACAAAACTCGTAATTTAACAAATCTCGCCTGTCGATTATTCATCGACGCAACAAAATGTACCATCGTTATTAATGAACTGTTCACCCGTGTAATTACCATTTGTATCATTTATTAAAGCCCGATATCGTTTCTCTCTCTCTCTCTCTCTCTTTCTCTCTCCCGCACGACCTTTTCCTTCCTTTCCGTTCCACCTTCGTCCACCTTGCTCCGCCTTTCGTGTTTGTACGTCGACAGGGAACGAGGATTTGTAGAAAACTGTACGGGCAATTAAGGTTTCGCGGTGACCATTCTGAAACGTAGATTTGATTACGGTTCGACAATTCGTGTCAAGGATGGATAAACTTTGGTCGCGAGTGCACTCGACGTTGAGGACGAATTACGCGAAATAATGAAAGATCTGCGAGCGGAATATTTATAAGGGATGGGTGGTAACCGGCGTTCTAAACGATCCTCAGGTGCAACTTTAAATACTTCCTTTCATTATAGGCGAACAATTCGTGTCAAGGATAAGCAAAGTTCGCGCATTTGAATATTCGGGATGAAACGATTAATCGAAAAGTTTATACGGTTCAAGCGTACAGAGGGGACGAGAGGGATAGAGAGGGGGAGAGAGAGAGGGGGGAGAGAGAGCGAGAGAAAGAAAGAGAGAGAGAGAGGTTATAAGAGTAGCCATTACGTCTTTCCACGAATTAAAGCTGAATATTTTAGATATAGTATTATGTTTCTAAAATTAAAAAGATGACGTAACGCTACGACTCTCGGATTACAAGACTGGAGGGAATGGTTAATGTAGTTTTACGAGTTTAACTTTTTCCAACGTTAGCATAAAATAAAAGGCAGCCATGTTTTTAAAATCATGATTTAGAGTTTCGCTTCAAATACCGTGTTTCATACAGCTTGATAACTTGCCAACAAAGTTGTTTAAATTACACAATTATGTACGAAGTAAATTTATCGCCGGGAGAACGAGTTTGCGTGTTGTTTTTAGCGCGTGATTAATATAATAGCGTCGCGATTGTTATTATCAATTTATTACGATGGAAACATATTACTATTCCCATGCACAAATATCCGCTGCATTGTTATCCGGTGACGCGTAAACATCTCTGCGAGTTTTATTACGCGTGTATCGACGATTCTCGGATAAAAGCTAATTAGCGGTAGGAAAGGGAATCAAACTAATTCCCAGAGACGTCTCGCGACGTCGGCGAAAGGGGGCAAGAACGCAAGGAACGTGTCTTTAGGAGCGGAGATTAAAAACAGAAATTGGTAATCGTCCTTCGCTATTATTACTCCGGTGGTAATGGCACTTTTCTCGGGCTTCTCGCGGCGACTAAAATCAGAGAGCCGCAATCGGGTTAGATTTTACAGCGTTATTTGTTGTCCGCTCAATAATGGATTTAAGAAGAGTCGCAGATAAGCGTCGCTCGGCCGTAACTCGCGCAGAGATAAAGCGGAATCGAGTTAAAAGTTGCTTGCTTTTCTTTTAAACGCGTATACACGGTACACACGTACGCAGATATAGATATACATCTGGTTCTCTCCGCGGCCGGACTTTCGTTTTTCAACTTTTTCGTTTTCAGCAGCAGATGAAAGAAGCAATGTACTTAATCGCGTGAACGCGTCTATGTACAGGCCGCGTGTGTACAGTCCGTGCGGAAAGTGAGCGCGGATCCGCGACGAATCGCATTTAAATTGCGCTGCTGCGTAGGAATTCAATTAACTTGGCGTTGATTTAACGAGTATTCGTTATAACAAACGCGAGATACACCGCGATGCGTCGGTTGTGCAATATATGTTAACGCTTCCACGACCGGGAACGCATCGCCACGTTTTAACCTCCTAAGGTCTCCTCCGTGGAAATGGAACAACCGGTATGTACACGTTCGACGTGGACGTAACAAAAATGAACGGCGTGTATCGATATCGGAGAAAATAATTCTCGCTCTTCTGCCACGGCGCACGGCTATCTATCTATCCATCGCGCTATATTATTTACACGGACGTATTCGGAATTTCGCTGACTCGAGCCCGTGGTTATCGCGACACTGTCACAAGCCTGATTACATTATGCGTTACTACTATTTTCTTCCTTATTATTTCCCCTCGGTCGGCTTTAGCCACCTCCTCCTCGCCACGAATAAATCGCCCGTTCGACGTATCGAACCCAGAGTTCACGGTGCGCCGAAAATTAACGAGCGACTACGTTATTGTAAGTACGTGGCAAACGAATCGGGGGGGAGAAAAGAAAAAAAAAAGAGGAGGCAGAGAACGCCGAGTGGTAAAAAGTGGAACGCAAAGGGATTTAACGAGATGCTTCGGCTAAAGAGCGTTACGATTGCCAGTACCGGGTATAAAAGTCTCGCATGAAAGCTGACAAAACACCGATTACTTTACGATCCTCGTTTTCTTTCGGGCCCCGGCAAACGGTAGATGGCTACACCGATATACGCCTGTAAAACGAAGAAGACGAACGACCCCGAGATTTACGCGTAATCGATCGATGTAATACGTACAAAGTATCCATCGTATATCGGATTAAAACGCGCGAGTAAAATTCATTTTCCAATGTAAATTTCAGCTGACAAATCGTTCGAAGGGTCCGCACGGAATTATCTATAGCTGGACGTCGTCTTCGTCGTCTTCGTCTTCGTCTTCGTCGTGGTCGTGGTCGTCGTCGTTGTCCTTCCTTTCATTGTCGTAATGCTATTACAATGAAATTCGTAAGCGCTGCTTGTTATACTCCTGACCATAGTCGTGATAACTGCTCCCGCAAATGTTGGCATTACGCGCTACATCCGCGATGCTAAATGCACGTCGAAAGTCCATTAAAACCCATTGAGAGGGGAATTAAAACGTAAGCAATGTGAAAAAACTAATAACCAAACCCGATGCGAAGGCAAACATTTTCCTTTCGACTTTCGTTCGAAAAGCGTATATATAAAAAATAAAAAAATAACATTTCGAAAGAACGTTATTGGATTCTATTCTTAATTTAATTCGTTCGGATATGTATAGGTATAAATACGTATATGCACGCGCGTGTGCGCGTGCGTATACGCGTGTACGTATATACGCGTTTCGAAAAGAATTATTCGGATAAATATTTTATCGCTGTATCGTTATATCGCTCTTCTATTTACTTTTATGTATCCTTCAAAATCAATATCACGACCCCAATTGAATGAGGCAACTTCATAACGTTTTAAACGAGGTCAAATATTTCAACAATTTTTTTTTCTTCTCTTTTTTTTTATTATTTTTTTTAATCAGTTATTCGCGACAATAATTACGATGCCCTCTGTCGTCGGGTAAAATAAATATTCCATTTAATTATAAAAATTTCGAACGATCGTTCGAGATAAATATTCATTGTAAACAAACGTTCGGACGATTGTCGAGCATTTTGTATTTTTTCGAGATACTTCACGGTAAATACTTCTTCCATTACTTATGCACGATAACGGACCATTAGTATCGTATCGATAACGGGGTTTTAGTCGTTGTTATCGCTTACAATTGTTCTAACATTCGCAGCCAAGTAAACATACATCTTACACGGTCATGTTATACCTGCTTTTTTTAACGTTAGCACTGTTAAAAACACGCCGCGCTATTACCATTACTAATTACGTAAACGTATAATTACGTGTCCGTATTGTGTGTTGATTAACACCGGAGAATGAGGTCGTTTGATTTGATTTGATTCCCCTTGTTTACGATAGCTTCAAACTTCCACGATATTAATTATCGATCTTTCTCCGCGATGACCTCGGAATTAATCTAGAGAATTTAATAAGGAAGCTGATTAAAGCGAAAAGCGAAGAGAAAACGAACATCTTATTAAGTTATTTGCTCGTGTGTAACGAGTGCAAACAGCGGATTATGCTTAGAAAAAGGAATAACAGAGCCAACAACGCTGCGCGAGCCAATCTTACATTGAATTGATTTCATAACTTTTCTACTTGGAAACGCGGTCAGCCAGACTTTCTGGCGCGACTGTACCCCCTCCCGACTAATTTTGCCGATTAGAATTTTAGCATGATGTACACTCCGCGATAAAAACCTCGTTGCCTTTCCTTCCTGCGCGCATTCTTCGCGCCGCTGACAATCGGAGTGTACGCGTTTTATTTTGTAATTATTACCAGTCCGGGCCGCGGGCTTAACACATGTAAATCAAGAATCGAAAACGACTTTCTCCTGAAATATGAGGTTTTCACGACGACCGTAAAGCGAACGTGTAAACAACGAGCCGAACAAAACTTATTTCGACTCCGGCGGCTTTCCACGATAGATAACCGTGTTATTATCGCTCGTCGAATTTTTCTAAACCAACGCTAACGCTGTATCGTTGCATTTAACAACCGTTTCCTCGTTCATTCCGTTATCTCGATCGTACAACAGTTTCTTATCGCTTTTTATTTCGGCGAGTACGTATTGCACGCGATCAAACAAATCCGACTACAATGTAACCAAATGTAACGACCGTTTAGCAAAATTCGTAACAACGACCTGCCGATCGTGTGCTGCCCCTGTACGATTTCCCAGCGAAATTCCCATCCTACCAGATTTCCGTTTGGTCGATAATGAAAAATACGCCAACGAACGTGTCCTTTGATTCGCCGTTGGCGAAACAACCTCGCATACAGCGTGCTATTGTTCGTGTCAAATCGAGACACTTGTTTTTCGAGATCCACCCTCGCGGTGCAATTTACTCTGTAAAGTATGGTGAGCTCTGCGAAGCTACAAAAGTAAATTCCATTAAAGCAGCAACGGGGTACTTTCCTTTAATGTCGTTAGCAGGAAAGAGCGGGAACGAGCGGGAACGAGCGGGGGGTTGCGAGGGGTCGCGCGAGGGTAGTAGTAAGAAACGAACCACACCGAATCAGCTAGCAAGATTTAGACGAATATTTTCGCCTAACACGCTTCTTCCACCGCGGCCATTANAAAAAAAAAAAAAAAAGGAAAAGACATAACCAGCCGTCGACCTTGGCGAGAAATTTAATCGAGGAAAGGAAGAAAAAAAATAGAAAGCAGAAAGAAAAGAGAAAGAGAGAGAGAGAGAGAGAGAGAGAGAGAGAGAGAGGGACAAGTGCGAACGATTAACGAATTAATCGATCGATAACGCTTTTTAGTAGACGGTATTAAACGAGAACGGTGTAGACTAACCTAAATTCATTTTTCACGGATTATGAATATTTGGCTCGGCCGAACGCGCAAAGATCGATACACGCACTCGGCACGCGCATGTGAGCGCGAATAAATATGCCCGGTCGCGTGTACACAAATTTTAATTATGAATCGCCAATTGAATCCTCGCGAGCAAGATCGCGCGGGCTGGCGCGCGCGTACGCTCGGGCCCGCTCGCTGTAGCTCGCTCTAGCTGACGCGCGCGAGCGCGCCAACGCGGATGAATTATCGGCTAATTTCCTTTGCCGCTGAAAGATCGTAAAATTTATCTGGCGACTGGTTTTTGCGGTGTGTGTCGTGCGCGGTAGCTTTACGCGATAACTGGAAGTGCGCTTAGCGTCGCGATCATTATTTGAAGTACATTTTCAAAGGCGCGCACCACTATTGTCAGTGAAGCACCTGTCCCGCTCGGTTCGTTGAATTTGGCCCGTGCTCTACGTGTGCGTGCGTCCGCGCGCCTGCGCGCGCGCACTCGCGCGAGCATCGTGTCACGCGCACACAGACGAGAGAAAGAGAAGCGTGTAAACAGCGGGAGTATGCGAGCACATGTATGCACGGCCGATTACCGAGTAAATTAATGAAAGAAAAAATACGTATACGTGGAAATAATAAGATAAGAAACTGTACGTGCTCGGGCTTCGCGAATAGTTCCCTAATGTTATTGTACGTATCGAGCCCCCGGTGTGCGCGTGTGCGAACCTCTACCGTCAAACGAGTTATAATTACAAATGTAAAACAGGAATTCACGGTTTTCCGTGCGAGGTAAAATTATAGAGCGAACTACAAAGAACAACATGCACGATGAATTCAAATGTAATTTCGATAGAGGGGGAAGGGGAAAGGGAAGGGGAAGAGAGAGAGAGAATAAAACGAGAAAAAAAGACAGAGAGGGAATTGCTAGAAACAACTACAAAATTTATTAACGATCTGTGAGAAGAAAAAGAAGAAGGAAAAAAAATAAAGAGAGAGAAGAACTGCGGGTGAATCACGAGATAATTATCTTACGAGCACAGCCAGTATTTTTATCGGTGCTATATTTGCGGTAGATTCGTAGCACGTTCGCGAATAGAGAATCGAGAACAACGAGAAGCGAATATTATATTACATAAATCCCGAGAGAAAATGATTGCCGTGAGAAGCGTTTTTGTTGTACGGGCCTGTACAAAGGCTGCGCAAAGTTATCGACGACGTGAATTACGGCTGGCGTACTAAATTCCGAGTTTAATCTCTTTAGAGATGTCATACGTTTGTGTAATATTGAAATCCTTAAACGTAAATAGTGCAACGTCAGGGCATGACGCAATTTTCGCGATGCAAAAATAGACCTTTCGTTGGAAACAATTTTAATGTAATTCGCGAATAGTTGTGCCTTCGAGCGAAAAATCGCAGAAAGATAACTCGTTTGTATTTGATGGGCGAATTGAAACGACGTTCGATATATAAAACGAGTCTCGTGGAAATTACGGCCAGGCTAAAATAAATGTTTTGTTATTTTTTACGACTCTTGATTCGCGAACAGAAAAAGCAGAAATATATGTGTATACGTGTTTGTTTGCCGCAAGGACGGAGCATTATTTTAATCGCGATTCACGTATTATTTAAACCGACGCACGGAATTATTAAATAGAACCGACAATACATTGTTTATCAAATTTGCTTTTGCCAGTTATTAAATTCGGTTTGAAATAAGCTCCGAGTTAAATTTAATTAAATTATTAAATTGTTTTCCATCGATTGTTTATTTAAATTTAATTACCAAATTTGAATATTTAATTATCCGTAAATCATTTAAATATAATTTATACGCGGAGGATGCCCGATTAAAATTTAAAAAACCTATTATTAATATTACCACGTTAATATTCGCTTATTTATATAAGCTGCGTGAGCCCACCGTTAACATTATCGCAAAACATTACTTAGTTTATAAGATAAGTATTCAATGTTGCATAATAACATCATTTCACCGTGCCTCACTTATCATACTCCAAATAGCTTCGCGTCGTATAAATATATAATTTTATTACGTCATAGACGCTCGAGTATAGGTCGCAGGGGGATGGGAATTTTCGTTGGCGCACTGATTATTATTGCATCTGCCAGTAGCATTTTTTTGCAATTTATATTTCCCATTTCGGTAACAACGACACGGAAAATAAAAAAAAAAACTAAAAAAAAAAAGAAACAAGGAGGAAAGAAAAAAAAGGAAAAATAGACGGTGGTGGGGTGGGGGAAGAGAAGGAGGAGGAGGAGGAGAAGGAGGAGGGGAACAGAAATTTCTATGGACGCTAAATAGCTCGCCAGGAAAGCACGCTTTATTCGAAAAGCCAGAGAGAATATTTTAAGTCGTTATACGGTGAACAAAAGCGACGAAAAACTGCAGAAGTTTGTTGTCTCCTTATTGCGAGAAAAAGACAATAGAGACCGCTTTACGTGTATTATGTACTCAGTCGAGTTACGATAACAAAAATGACGCTCACCGCTCGAGCCCTGATATAATAATTACCAACCGTGACTCGCGACCCCACATTATCGATTTAATTCTCAAATGTATACTTTCAATTCGTCCACTAGTAATAAAGACAGAAAGAGAGAGAAAGAGAGNAGAGAGAGAGAGAGAGAGAGAGAGAGAGAGAGAGAGAATGCGAGCGAGTGAGTCAGTCGGCGGACGGGAGGAAGGGAGTTCGAGAATAAGAGGTGGGGTGATGACAAAAAAAGAAAGAAAAAGATAGGAGAAATTAAAAAAGGGATAGACGAAATATTCGTTGAAAATAACGAAAAAGAAAAAAAAGGGGAGAGAAACAGAGAGAGAGAGAGAGAAAATATTGCCAACAAATCGGTAATTGCGGGTAAATTATTGCTGTATTTCGAGTGGTAAATAACGCCAATGAGAGAGAAAAATAAAAGAGAAAAAAGAGAAGAGACACACAGCGTCGATAATAAAAGTTGTTGTAAAACTTCTCGTTCGACTGTACATCCTTTCCGCGAAACACTCCTAAATATATTTTTCTCACGGCAGCCAAATATACGCTGTTAAAATTTCCTTTAAACAGACGACGCTCTATTTATCTACCGGTTGTACCATAATATTTCATCCTAATAATAACGGACATACTTATCGATTCGACTCTCTTGGACATGTGCACGAATAGAGCTGTTGTGTTTTCCCCGAGACCCTTCCTTTACGATTCCATTTAGCTTAAAATATTTCGAAAAAAGAGAAAGCGTAGACAAAAGAGGAAGAGAAGGAGAAGGAAAGAAGGGAAGAGAAAAAAAAGACGAGCGGTAAAGAATTCGGGGAAAAATGTAATTTCTCATTAAATCGTTGTTAGGACAATGCGAGTCGAGGTGGCTGTGTTAAATCGGGTTAAGGCACATCTATAAATACCTCACTAACTGTGAGTGAGAGAAGACGAGAAAGAGAGGGAGAGAGAAAGAAGCACAAAGTGTACTGGTAGAAGCGTGAGAAAGAGAGAAAGAAAGAATACAAGAGATAAAGAGAGAAGGAGAGGGAGCGAGTGAGATATGTAAACGGAGAAGAACAGAGAGAAATAGTAAGCAAGCGTACGAACGAGCGAGAGAAAGAACGAGAGGAGAGTGGGGGCGGACTAGGGTGGCGGAGGGGGGCTAGAACGGGGGGAGGAGGGAGGCTAAGAAACGTGCGAGAGAGATAAAAGCAGAATCACAAAGTTGACAGAGAGAAATGAAAATGAAACAGAGAAAGAGGAGGCACTGATAACGGCGGAGGAGGGAGAGGTAATCAGTCGGTCTAATAGTGTGGCACATTGAAGATACACACAATTGCATTCGTTGCCAGATGTCTAAGTACACGATCGTCTCCCCACCATTGACTACCCCTTCCCCCACTCGTCACCACGCTGTCACTTCTGCATTACGGACGAGCGAGAACACATCGAGTGAATTCGACAACGAACGAGGGAAGAAAAAGATCGGAGGCGCGCGGAATCCGTACTAGCCAGCGGATACAAATTTTTAATTATAATTTTCCAAGTTACTCGAGTTGCTCACCTCTATCTTTTCCATTTCTTTGCTGCACGACTGTCACTTACTATTCCCACAGTCATCTAGGATCCTTTGGCACACACACACTGACGGCACATAGCGCGATATATCACGAGCTACACAAACGCGGTGTGCGTGTATCGAAACGATATAGGTTTGACGCGCGCGGACCAGCGACTCACGGTGCGGCGCACGCCGCTGTCCCATCAAGACTACTTTGTATTTACTCTAATTATGTGACGTCACGGATACACTGCTCGCCCCACCATTCGCCGCCGGAGGCGCCCGAGCAATGACGAGCGTGCTCGAGCGGTGCCGAGGCCGAGCGAGCAACGCTCATGGCGCAGCCACCAGTCACCTGTCGTCTCTTCTCCTTCTTGTACACCGCTTAGTCCAGTACATCGTGAAACCTTTGCAATTTTATACACCGTCTCTCTGTGCTTCCTTCTGCTTCCTTCTTATTCCTTCTTATTCCTTCTGCTCCCTTCTTCCGATTTTCTTTCTCAACAAACTCTCTTGCCTTCCCGGTTACCTACTCTTTTCTCCCATACCACCATCTTTTCTACCACCGTTACGCCTATCCTCCGTTTCTATCCTCCTTTCAAAAGTTACCAACGATATACCTCCAGTTACGGCCGATTTTTGTGCTCTAACCTTCACCCGATCTACGAATTTGTGCTACTGTTTTGTGCTTACGTTCACGTTACAGACCCACCGGACTCGAGACAAATTCCGATCTTCCCGTATCTACGTTGAATATTAATATTTCCCGACTGATTGAGCCTCCGGGAACAGATAAACTTTTTCCATGAATATCGCACGTTTGACGTTTAACTTGCAATGCAAATTTATGGACTTTGTTGTGAGTACTGACAGTTAGAAGTATCGAACAGTTGATAGTGCAAAAGTGTCGTTTACTAAAAAAATCGAACTTGTATAATTATTTAATCAATGTTGTGAAATGTGTCTACGAGGATCGAATGCGACGTTGATAAAACAGCAACACACGTCGAATCTATATGTACCGAATTCTTTTAATCGTTGCGTTCTACGTAAGTGCGGTTATGTTTATTTGTTTATTACCGTAATAATCTTTCTCTCGAATCTCGTTGATCGATTTCTCTTCTTCTTCTCGTTCTTCTTTTTTTTTTCTCGCTTAACCACGTGAAATAAAAGAGTGTCGAAGGCGGATTGTAAAATGTTCTCTCGGGACGGATCAAACATTTTCTACGCGCGTAAAAAATCGATCTAAGCGAACGACCGAATATTTAAATAATCCAGACCGTACCGAGAACATAAAATATTGTAACGATCTACCGTTTTATGCGACATTCGATTGACTCGTATTTAAAAGTTTAACGAACGCGGCCGATATAGACGGAGAAGTGTGTCGATAAAAGTGCGTAATAAATTACACCACCGTTGAAACATCATTTATTTGTTCCATTTATTACCCAAAGCTCTTTTCCAATGTCCAATTTTCATAAAACTGGCGTTTCTCACGATGAAATTCTTTGCCTTTATCGAACACACAGGTTACAAAAATCAGTGTCTACTTGTATAGTAAACAAACTACATTTCTCAGACATTTCGCTTCATAGGTTAACGTTCTCTCGCCCTGTATAATGAATAGACCCGATAATTTTCCATTCGCGATATAATTCTTTTTTTTATTTATTCAACAGTTTTTGTATAACTTTCATATGTTATATGACAGAGATTTAAGTGTTGCTCCAGATAAAGATTTTTGTTGTAGCGGAAGGCAACGTGCACGAGGAAGTAGGAATATATATATATATGTTTCATATACATTCCTATATATATATTTACAATAAGTGTAGAAGAAACATGTTTAGGTGTCGACAGACGGATTTTAGGCCTATTTCGCGACACATTGATTTGCACGGTACTACGATTAGCAAACTATAGATGCAGGCTCGTATAGATTTAATTGTGTGATTATTTCGTTGTTGCACTTTTCTTTTTCATTTTTCCATTCAAACATTTTTTTTTATAACCTTCCGTTGCATTGGTTTTACAAGAACGAAATTATCCTCTAAACGCGAACATCGAGATAGATGATTTTTAAACGAAGCAAAAAAAAAAATGAAAGAAAGAAAAATGAAAAGAAAAGAAAAGGTGGAAAACGTTCGAAATGATCGACGATGGAAGAATCACGTTTTCTTATAACTACGTTTAAAAACGTGAAATTATTAAAATATATCGATCAAACTGAGAGAGAAAATTCTGTAGATCGATGAAAAAATCAGACGGAAGATTTTTCTTATTTCGAAAATTAATCCTTACGATTTATTAGCTATCTTTTTTTATTGTTTTTCAAGAAAACTTTTTCGAGATAAAAGGCAAAAATCCGACTCGTGCGATTGGAGATTGATATAGTGAAACCCGTGCAACGGAATTACACGTCGGACGGCCATTACGAGAAATCATTTTGTGCGAATTATACACGCGTCACTAATCGATGAAACTTTTTTAGCGCCAGAACGATCGATACCTATCGAAAAAAACTAACACGAATATATAGTTAATTTTTACCTTAATTTACAAAGGGTACTCGATATGGTTGAACAAACGGCATACGAATAATCCTGTAAATTTTCGACGACGCAGAGAAATAGATCCGTTAATTCATCTGTCAACTGGGTTCCGAACGGTTAACGGTTTTCTTTGCTATAAAAACTTCGCAATTGCACACTTAGTCGGTATTCGTATATTACTCGCTTCTGAACGTGTAACTTTGAACAAGAACGAAATCTTGTCGATGTTCTAGCACTAATTACTGATTACGTGACGCAACAAAGTAAGAGATTTATCACACTTGGAATTATAATTGACATGACGCGGTTACCGAATCGTATCGAGAATTGCACTGCGCAACAAAAGTTCAAATCGGAGGGAAACTGTGGTGACCACAGCGCCACCAACCACCTCCGCTATCTAGCATTCAAAGTAGGAACTACGATGAGTTTTCCCTTGTGCACAAAATCACATAGTGTTTTTTCGACATGAGATTCGGGATTATTTTTAAGTTGAAAATTCACTGCCCTCCTCCTCGTTCCGTCGTTCGATTCGAAAATTCGTATCTCTCGTAATAACCGTTCTGTCTTTAATCGCACTCGAGAATTCCATTCGAGCTTGTGCACGGTAGAAGAAAGTAAGTATACGAAATCCCGGTCGATAATTGGTTACGATTATTGTTACAACGCAAGATGGCAAAACGAATTTCGCAGGCTTACCGACCAAGCAATACAGGAAATTACGTAATTCTCTTTCTAGACACTGAACGTGAACATTGTCGCGTACGTTTAAACGACCGAGCATTTTCAAATTTCCTTTCCTCGAGACGTGTCGCAGTTGCGCAACACTGCGACCAGAGGATAAATTACCTATCGAATTTTAGTCGGTTTTAAACGCGGTCGGAGCAACGTACGCGACATGTTTTGTCGTATAACGTTTTCTTTTTACGCTCAGAGGACGAAGTGACTCGTTACGTATAATCGCACGATAACTTTTCGTGTTAATCGAACGTTCTTATAATTTCGAATGCTCTACGTTTTACGCCAGTCTTGCCAATACTGGTTTCGTTGGTCCTCCAAGAGTCAATAACTGAAACAATGCGAAATAATAAATTTATTCGCTATTTCAAGCACATCGGTAACAAAATATTAATGGAATTCAAGGAGTTCCAGCATGTCCCATCGACAACGATCAATTTTCGTCTAAATCTAAATGTCGTCGGCACTGTGACCAGAGCGTAAAGTGGAGTGGGGAAAATATCACAGCTGGCCCCCGGAAACGTCGAAAATCCAAAATAAAGGAGGGACATTGAGGGCCTTCGAGGAACTGCCCGGTCGTCCCAGCTACGACCTTTTTTTAAACCTGTTCTCTCTCACACGCGTTTCCCGCTAGCGAGTATCATTGATAAAACGCTTCATCTGTGAAACATAGAAAAAATGATACAAATATTGACTACCTAGTCTCTAAAAAGGATTCCTCAGTAAGCGAACCGGGCTGATCGGGCTTCCCTTTGCGCGTATATTCATATTATACATGTATATTCTGTAACTAATAGTAATATTAATTGTATGATCGCTATTATTATTATTAATATTACTATTATTGTTATTGTTATTATTATTATTATTATTAATATCATTATTATTATCGTTGACTCGCACGCTAGACCGATCGCTGTGTCTGTGCACTTGCCACATTCGCGATTCTCTCCAAACACTTTTGTACCGATAGAAACTATCCTGTTCGGAATAAAAAAATATTGGAGTAACTTCTTGAAATCGTAAAACAGACGTGAGCCGCTATGTAAGGCTTTTAAGTAAATACCCTATCGAAATTGGGGCCACAGTCACATGCATAGTGCGTTGAAAGCTTGTGGATAAAGTTTAGAACAAAATTTCTTTCAGTACCCTGTTTCAATCCTGCCGAGTCAAAGTTGTTATCCCATAATTCAATGTGCTTGAAATTTACTACGGTCGAGCGCACCGGCACAGTAATTGGCTTCTACTTGTATTAAGGAAAGCGTGTCGAGGTCGCACGAGGCTTCTGAATTTTTGTTCAAAACGCTACTTTATATAGGGAAATTATAATCACAGATTGATTCAGCGCGTAAATTTCTAAGCGGTCGACGTGTTTCACGTCGTTTCGTCGCGCTGTTCCTTTTTCATGATAGGATTCATCGTTTAGATACGCGGGATACGTAATTCAAAGTCTATCGTAATTTTTGGTCGCCAAAGAGATCAACGAATTCTTTCGTCGATCACTTTTCGTTTATTTCCTTTCCCTTTCTCTCTCTCTCTCTCCCTCTCTTTCTCTCTCTCTCCTCTTCTTTCTCCCGCTCTGTTTCTCTTTTCTTTGAAGAAACCGATTACATTGGAATTTGTACTCGTGTTAAATATACTTGTCAATTACGTTTAATTCAATAAACAACAATGAAACTCGCGTATTACTCAATAAGAACACGTATCGTTTTGTCAAGGATATAAATGTATAGTATCAGTTATAATATAATAATTAGCCCGAAGACGCGATCAAACTATAGATTAATTTCGGGTCAACTTCCAAATATACTCTACAAGTAGATATACAATCGTCACAAATACAACACTAAACATCTGAAATAATGAACCCACCAAATACAACAGGAAGATGCCTGACGAGGTGTAGATAGACTTTGAAACCATCTAACCTTGGCAATTCAAAGGATACGTCTAGCTGTTTCCTGAGACCTTCGACGACATACTTGGAGCAGTCTGATATGAGGAACCCGTACGTAGATTCGTATCTCTTCGTACGCGAATTGAAGCCTCGCACGAACGCGGTGCCGTAAAGTCGTTAAGTTTCTTAAAATAATTTCTTTTCTCTTTTTTTCTCTTTTCTCGTGTCATTGTTGCCGCTCGAGAGCTCTTCCCAACGAAGGGCCGCCTTCGTCACCGGACGCATCATCGATCGACAGTTCCAAAATACACCTATCACGACTAATACTTTCAATTGTTGCGGCATAGATTCAGTCTGCTTGCAAAAGCCTTAGGAAATTTTCTAAAACGAGACAGCTGTAGCTTATTTAAAGTGCGTTTGAGATTAGCTTTTTATTAAGAGTAAAAGTGAATTTTAGAATTTTCATTTGCTGGCAAAAAAGTGGCTAGTTTCCTCGATCTCTAATCTTTCTCCGGTCGATCGATGATCCCTTTCCCCGTATCGGCCCCGGAAAGAAGAGCGTGTCCCCGAGCGAGCAACGCGACGTAAATCATGGACCTTTTATCGAATAATCGAACATGTACTTAATTATTCCGCATCCCCACCAGCGTCTGTTCCCCCATCGTCCTGATTACTACCGTCTTCGTTCCCCGTTTCCTCGTTCTCCTTGGTTTCTGCACCATCATCGATTGTTTCTTCCGCGTTTTCTTTGTCCGACAACGCGATCGCTTCTATTCTCTCGTCGGAGGCCTCCCCCTTCGGAGGATCCTCCTCCTCTGTCTGGTTCTCCACGGCTTGCTCGTTGCTGAACGCGTCCACCACCTTCTGCTCGATGGTCAGCTGCCTCACGGCGTTCTCCAAGTTCTCTCTCAAAACGCGGTTCATTTTGTTTTCCTCGTCCTGCCACGTCAAAGGCATGAACGTCATTCGAACAGTTTGATAGAGCTTCCTGAAGCCTAGCTTCTTGTACAAACTTTGGCTGGCTTCGTTTTCTGGACGTATCACCACGAAAGGCTGGTAACCCTTGTCGGCAACCTGCTTCGTCAGGTACCTACGAGTTTTTTCTTATGAATGCGGAAGTACGTTCGACGAAATTCGGGATTTAAGCGAGAGGATTTTTCGAGGGAAGAGAGAGAGAGAAAAAATTGGTCTACCTTGCTAATTTTGTTCCGAAACCCTTCCTTCGGTATTCCGGCTTGGTCTGCATGGAGAACATGGCTCCGTAGTAAGACTGAACCATCCAAGCGGCCAGTCTACCCTTGGCAAACACTCCGGCCGCCGGGAGGGTCCTGATCAAACGCAGGAAAACCTCGTGACACTCCATATCGTTGGCGGGATACAATTCGTAGATGCCCTCCGCGTGTTCTGCCCTCAAAGGTTGGACCTGGATGTCAGCCTCCTCGTCGGTCTCCACCACCTGGTCGACGTTCCGCGGGTCCTCGGACATGAACACGTCACCCACCACCCTGTCGATGGTGCCGATACCCTCGTAAAGGCGCATCAGCTCCTCGGCGATGTCGTAGTGAATGAAATTGATGTAGAGCGGTTTCGACCAGTCGATCAAAATGTCCTCCTCCCTTAGCAGCTTAAGCAGCTCCAGCCGGTCGTTGGGACAAAAGACGCCCACGCTTTCGAACAGCAGACCGTGGGGCTGAAAGTCGATGAAGCGATTATGTTAAGGAAAAGATTGGTCCTCTGCCGGCGCTAAAACTACGAGAAGTTGCGAGAGGCCCTGGCCTCACTGCCGCATGAATTATTTATCGCGGGGTTTCGTCGCTTAACGTTCAGATTTACTCTCTGTCCTCTGTTTCGACGGTACGACATTCCATTCGGTATATAACTCGGTGTCAGCGAAGTTTAGACGCCTCAGTTTCGATTCGCTGCTTCACTGACGAAATTCCGTCGAAAATATCAAAGTTCGCGGAGTTTTGATTTACGGACTTGGGAAAATTTCGGCAAGGACACCGGGGCCAGAATTGGACGGTAACGATTTATCGAACGGACAAGATTGCGGACACGTTAATTAAGTAAAGAGCATCGAATAAGATAGGGGGTAGATTAGGGGAGTCACGAGTGAGGTCAGGAAATGAACTGGCAAGGCTGTAAAACAAAAGATTGGCCGAAAGCCAAGGAAGGATTTGGGCCAACTTTTCTGCACCTCCATCCGATACGTTCGGGAAACAAGATGAATTCGCCGAAGGCACGCGAGATACGTTTTCTTTTCAATTTCAAGATTTTTATTCGCGAAAAAGGATCGAGGCGAGAGAGAGGATCGAATAGGTTGCTTGGTCGAAATGATTTATGAATCATCGGGAGGGAAAAGTGGATGTGGCAACGTCTATTCCTGGAAGATAAATCGCGCGTGTGATGTTCGATATTTCTTTTCCCTCGGACTCTCGCGTACGCCCGATGGAAATAAAATTATATTTGCCACGCGTAGGAGAGGAGACATTATCAATCGTGCTTAAACGATAATCTAAAACTAACGAAGATTTATATTATACTCACGGATAACGTCATGCCTGGAAAATGTAAACATATCGCATCATCGGGCCAGCCGTTAGCCACGTAGAAATTAAAGTCCCACACTCTGTCTTGCATGTAGGTCAACAAAGTTTGATGGAACTGCGAAACAGAGACAAAGTTAGGTTAAAAGCTTTAAACAATTGCGGAGAGTTTATACTTTCTTTCGAGCCACGTTTCCCAACTGAATAACACCGTGTCGAATAAACGAAGAAAATGACGAGTAATCCTTTTGCACGGCGCATTTACAAAGCTATAGGTCCGCGAAGAAACAGTTGGAAATCTTTTCATCTCGCGGAAGAATTAGAGGAGTACAAGCTCTCGGGGTAGTTAAAGGGAAGGCTTCTTTGCGCGGTGCGCATTGACTAAAGGCAACGTCTGAGATGAAAAGGTGGATATTTACGAGGAAGCTGCAGGATAAAGAGGAATCTAGCCAAGGGCGACGCTCCAGACGTCGGCTCTTAAAATAAACTACCACGTGCTACCTCTGATACCTTCGTTTCTAAAATCTTCCTTCTCTCTCCTTCTCAAACATTGCCATCATTTCGATTTCGATCTCGATCTCGATCTCGATCTTGCGGCGAAAACCAACGGTAACTCCCATTCCGTTCGGCCACTTTCGATACCATCGTCGCGACGACGACGGCGACGACGACAGCGACGGCGACGATTAGTCGAACGGACGTCGGCGAGTTCCTGCGGTTGCCAATAAAAATAGGAAACGTGTCGCCAAAAGTTCTGGAAGAACCTGTATCTATTACCGAGTAAACATATCGAATGTAGTTTACGCGGTGAACGATGCGAGCTACTGGCTCGGTAACAACCTCTCGGTTGAAAGTAAGTAAATAATCGACAGTGGAAGCTATTGCGGAACGCCGTAGTCTGTCCTAGATTTTATATAACCGTTGCACCAGACAGAATGGACGAGTATCATACGCGGTACTCGATAAACGTTCCAGCGATTTCACGCGTCAAATCGATTCGGAATTTTAATACAACCGGAAGAGACACGTATCCGTACGTGTTTTTATTTTGCCACGCGCGTTCTATCCCTCGCCGTCCATATCTGTCCCGCGATGTTTTCATTTTTCCAACATTCGCTAAACGGACTCGTACATGGACGCAGCAGTTCTCCAACGTGCATCCTCGATGGACGCTAAAAGGACGCGAAATCCTTCGCGTGTTCCAGTCGGAAAGAGAATACGAGCTCTGTTGCTTGTTCTCGAAATATTTTCGCGGGCACAGATGTCGTGTAATAAAACGCTTCATATGCGACACGTGAAGTATAACCGGGATAAATTTGCATATCGTCGGCTCGATCTCGAAAAGTGGCAGGAGCGATGATGCAAACGAGAAAGCTGCAGGAATTGTCTCGATCCGTTCGGTTCTTTAAAGCGAAACACGCTGCGGCATGGAAATTTCGAATTAACTTGGAGAAACTGTCGCATCGATACTCAAACGTGGAAAGGTAGCCGCGTTTTAAGAACTCTTTCCCACCTTTCGAGTTTGATCGATACAGAATGTCGGCAGGAATCTCGTTTGTCTGGTCTTCTTCTTCGCGTATTACCTTCCGCCCATGCGTGTGTCTTTCTCTCGCTTTCCTATGCCTTTCGTATCCCTGTGCACGCTAGGAAAGGTCAAACAAAGGTAGTTTGTCTGACTTATCGCGGACATCGCGTACGCGTATACACGGGGACGCGTCGGAAAAATGTGGCATAATAGAATTAGCAGAACTTAACGCGAGTTAAAAGTCATGCAACCTAATTTCCCCGCTTTAAGGTTAATAATAGAGCGACACGTAAACGTGGCGCGATGGCGGCGGAGGTGGCGGTTGCGGATAAGCTAGATCTGGCAACCCGATTATGTTCGATGTATAAACGCGATTAACCCTAATTAAATTTCGAATAATAAGCTTCGATCGGGGAAACAAGTGGTGGAAAAGAAAGGAAAAGAAGCGGCTTGCCTCGTTAACGGGTCGATTAATTTTTCCGCGATACAGCGTCGCGGCTATTTATACGAAAGAAGAGAAAAAGGAAAACGGTGTCAGTATGCGGAGCCGAGTACTATAGTTGTCAGACCGCGTCGCCACTTGTTACCGCGGCAAACAATCTGCCCCGAGTGGCCTGGCTAGAGCTACGCGCCGAAGAAGCCGAAGAAAACCGACTTTTCCTCCTTTTTCCCGACTCTCGGTTTACTCATGGCAAAGACAAAGTGAAAGGACTCGATGCGAAAAGCTGGCTGTCATCCGACGACGCTCGGCGTCGAGCCGGTTGGAGCAGGCTTACCGCGTAGCCCGTTAAGGATCATCGTGACGCGGTAAGCGTGCAAGAAGCATCGATTCAAATGCGGATTCGAAAAAGCCATACGGCATCGCGTGTGCACGTCCGGACACGACCTTGACCTTGCGTTTTCGTCGGTTGGCACAGCTTTATTCGACGATAAACGACGCGGCCGGTATGCGCCACCGTTTCATGCTGGCCAAGCATTATAGCGGCGCGACGCGAGTACCAACGGGCGTCGTTAACTCTTCCGAATCCCGCAAACTGCTAACGCGAAACGGGACGAGAGAAACGAGAAGAAAATAACCGCTGCGAGCTGTTCGCTCTTCGCCGAATGGCTTGGCTAACTGAAAATCTTGCCAGGGAACATTACGTCGATGGAACTAATAACGGTATGCCGAAACGGGGCAAAAAATTGATCCCCAAACGTTCCCCGCGTACGCGTGCATATACTCGCGATACAGCTGGTAAACTCGCGGGCGTTATGTCAGACGAGAGAGAGAGGGAGAGGGGGAGAGAGAGAGAGAAAGAGTTGGCGATCGGAGATAAGCGATCGACGGGACTCTCTCTCTCGATAACGTTTAAACTGTTACGACATGAAATACCAAGGGAATGTCGCAAGAACGAATCTGTCGGTCGATATCGCGGCGAGATTACGAGATCGACACCGTGCGTTGATCATGGAAACGCAACCTTGGCCTTGACTCGGCTACACCTTGCACATCGGTACCGGAATCGAGGTGGCGTGGCCAGCAGTCGTAACACCGGTAGTCCCGCCAGCCGTCCACGAGCAACAAACAAAGCTCTTTTTAGATCGATAACTCGCTGGCTCGAGAGTGAAAGGCCAAAGAGAAGGAAAGGAATCGAAGAGCGGAGAGAGTCTCTTTCCCATTCCTTCCTTTCCATTTCCTCTTTGCTTTCTTAAACACCCGAAAAGTTTGCCACTTTTTTCCTGCACAGCTCCAGCCTGCGCTGGCTCGATCGACTTGTACTCCATCGTAAATACACGTCGATCCAACGTTCCAACGTTTGCGAGAAAATTCGGGATCGTTGTTTACCTTCGGGACAGGTGTTCCAGTGTCCCGAATATCGCAACGTTACCGTACTCTCGCAAAACGTACACGGAATCGTAATAACAGCGGTACAAACCGCGGTTATTACGGAATGACGCAACTATACCCTTTGATGCGTGAAATTTCAGCAACGACGCATAGCCAGCGTCTACGCGATGCCTTTTGAAAGAGCGGCTGGAAATCACGCAGAGGAGCTGCTCGTTCGCATCGATTTCCGATAAACTCACGATAGTATCGCCGAAAAGGGAGGAAGAAGAAGGAGGCGAGGAAGGAAATGGGAAAGTCTGGTAGAAAAATGGAACGGGGGTATATACGAAACGATACCGGCGGGAGAGAATATCGGATTAAACGTTTCGTCAGGTTTAAATCCTTCCCTGGAATACACTCTCGCTGACCGACTGTCACACTTTACACCGCGCCGGTGCCATTTGCATTCACCGGCGTCTATCGGGTGTATTAAAATCCCCGCGTTTTCGATGGTTAAACTCCGCTCGGGTAATGGTAAAAACCGACTCGGCTCGGATTTATGCATGACACGCGTCGAAGAGAACGGAGAAACGCGTGGCGATGATATCGCGAACGGTCGATAACGGCCGGGCATTATCATCGACGTTGCGGTTAGAAATTTTTCAAACCGCCAGAGGCAAGATAACTCGTGCGGTGGTTATTCGCAGGATGCTCGAGAATCGATGAAACGGAGGTGCCATCGAGTCGTACGAGGGAGGTGGGTGCGGTATCGTGTAGCAACGTATAGAAGGAACGCGGTTTAATCGGTCCGAAAGAGCCGAGAGATCGGAATTGAACGAGCTTGGCAAGACACACCGCATACATAGACGGCGGTCTATCGTTTCTATTAGTATATTCGATATCGCTTAATAACACCGGCAACAATGGGGCTCGGCGATAGAGGATATATCGCGTTATTGACGCGTAACGATCTAGGTAGGTCAACGAGGATAAATCGGGACGCGTCTAGGAAACCGGTGGGACCGATGTCGAAATAGACCGTCTTGCGGGTCTCTCTAGGATGCAACGGCGGAACGGTGAAAGCGATAAAAAAAGGAAACATCAGCTTTTATAGAGACGGTGGAGCGTGGCGGCTGGAGCGTGTGGCAACAAACACGAGGACACGGTTTAGAATCGCGTAATCGGTAGGCACGCGTGCGATCCATCGAAACGTAGCGGCAAAGGGATATCGCAGCCTCGTCCCGGTATATCGCGTAGATACGCTTGAAAAAGGAAAAAAGAAATGGCGCCGCGTTGTTCGCGCGGTTTTACGACGCCGCGTGGAAATATCGCGGCGAGAAGGCCGCTGCGGAAAACGACCTGTACCAGCTGCGACCTTGACACTAACCTAGCGCAACGGCCGACCACTTAGACCGGGTTACGGCGGAAATACTACGCAAGGATCTCTTCCTCTGCACCGGTAATCTTATCCTGTCGATCCCCGCCGCCTATTCCCGAGGGAATCCTCCCACCACCTATCGCTCACCCAATTTCCCCTCGTTTCTCCTTCCTCGCTCCTCCTTTCCTTACTTCCAATATCCCTGGCCGCCTTTGTGCCCCGCTGCTCTCTTTCTTTTACCTTTCTTTGCTTCTATTTTCCATCGGCTCGATACCGAGTTCTTCCGAGTTTGGGACCGCGTTCGGAGTTTCGGATGCCAAATAGACGCTTCAAGGACTCGCGAAAACTCGCAGCAGCGATAATTCAAAGGTGACAAGCGTATCGGCTAAATTCCTTTTTCGCGCGTTTCACACGCGATCGCTCTGCCGAATCCCTAGGACCTTAACCTTCGGATATTAATCGTAGGTCGACGCGTGTCGCCTTTCCTACGCGCATCCGCGTGCACCTTCCGTCCAAGGAGGTGTGCAGCTTCGCGCAAAGTTCAAGGTCTGGTCGAACCGAGCGATTCGGGATCGCTGGCAGAAGCCGGTGATTAAATTTCCTTCCCGGTCGTCGGTGCGCCGTGCAAAACTGCAAACATACGCGGCAGCTCGGCGCGGAGAACCACTGTAATTATGCGAACACTCGAATACTCTCCTCGGAACCGGTTATTTCCTTTTTTCCAAACGTAACTGCTCCCGATATCGATCTCGGGGATTATTATTAGCCGAAAAACACCGCGCTGCCGAGAGAAACCGGGAAGATTCGCGAGAGCGAGGGAAAACTAATTTGCACGCTGCTCCATGGAACGAATTAGGTTTTTCCGTCGAGCCACGCGCGTCAGTCCTGACTCATTGGCCATCGCGTAAAAAGGATGCCGTTAATTACCAAGCCGCGTTGCCTAAACATCGCTCGACTCGGCGCCTGTAATTATTCGAGTCTCGGTTCGAAAATTCCAACGCTCGAAATGTCCCGATTCGTGGGGATTCGAAGGAAAATTCGGGGAAAGAAAATTGCACGCACCTTGAGGGATTCGGGCAGATAGCCAGCAAGGAAGTCCAACAGCCGAGACAGCTCTTCCTCGGCGAGCAGACGAAAGTTCCGGCCTCGTTCCATCGCTTCGGGGCACTCCATGCTGAAACTAATTACCAAGAGATCATTGGCACGAACTTTCGAACCCCGGTCGGTCTTGGCCGGCCATAAAACACGTGACTCTATGTGCTGCCTGCTCGTAACGCGTTCGAGGGAATTGCCCGGTAAGGAAAAAGTTGCCTCGTTCCGGCAACTCGCTACACACCCCGTCGAAATTCGCTTTCGCGTCTCGATGTCCCTTCCAGCGATCTTCCACCGCTCGGAGACCTCTCGCGCGCGACCTTGAACGATCGAGGATCGACGTTAGCGCGATCTTGACACCGAACGACCTTCGACGTCGAGATCGGCGCGGAACGATCGGAGATAGCGAGAAGGTGCGGCTACCGGCTGGGAAATATTCTCTCCCCTCGGACCGATCGATAACGATCCTTTCCATCGTGGATTTCCTTTCCGCGAAAGGATCGATTCGGCCGCGTCGAGACGCCGCGAGGACGAACGCGGCGACTCGAAATTGGCCCGTGATTAGCCGGCATTAAAGCCAGCTAGGGTCGATTCTCTCGTTTCCGCGCTAGTCGTCAGATCTCTATCGATAGGACCTTTCTATGCGACCATGATTACGTAATTCCCTCTACTTTTCAACTTCGAAGCGTTGTCCTGCGCTAGACCCGCGAACCGACAGTCCCTGCTCGCGTTCAAGGCCTGACTTTGACTTATATCGGCAAGTGGAGTGTGTCCGTACCCGGTCGGACTCGTATCCATCGTCGTTCGTGTTAATCGTTCCGACCTTCGACGTACCACCAGCGAAACAGGGAACAACCCGCTCGTTAGAGAACGACCAGCGAATATCGGTTTGGTCCAGCGGCGATTATTCCCGTTCGGTGTTCCTGCACGGAAATCAAAAGGGAAATATAAACGGTAACCCTTGCTGCCGTGGTCACCGCGCGAAATTTCTTCCCGATCCAGACTCCCGGCTGATACGAGCTTTCTCCAGTTTCATATCCGGGATATTCGGAACACGGAAACGCGGAAACTCGTGGAAACAGAGCGTCGCTGGGTCCTCGAGAGCCTTGAAACTTGGGGATCTCCGGGGAATTTGGAATTCGGAAACTCGAGGACTCGAGAACGGGGAACACGTTTGAAAACGTGGGCCAGGATTTAAGACCTTTTCCCCGCTAATATGGCCCCTGGAGAGTTTCGAAGACCTCGATGGTCAGAGTATTAGAGACTTAAGGCGACTCGATCTTTTCTCTCTATTCCCCGTGATTGGATGAGCCTAAAGTACATTATCTCTCAAGTGTCTACGATTATCTGTGACAGTAACGCGCTTAACTGTACCGGGTATTGTCAACAAAAGTCTTCGACGGTAATGTAATCTCGGTATTCTTCGTTATTAGCCGATAATGGCCGAGCTCGGAGACGCTAATGCCTTTAAAAACAAAGTATTCGGGTCTCGCGTTAACCGGAACCGTTATTGCGATAAATAACGTGACAGGAAACGGACGTTGATTGAAATTGAGATAAGTCACCTCCCTTCCCTTCTCTCTCTCTCTCTCCCCCTCTCTCCATTGAAATTTCTTTGCTTAGAGATTTATCTAATCGACGAGAGATTATAAATGCGAGAATGAGACGAGTGCGGCCCTGAAGGAATGTCAAGAGTGTAAGAGGCTCGAGTGTAAGCAATGTTTATGACAGGGACGAATGCCAGGAACCAGTGAAAGTTTCGGGATGCGTCCTGAGTGTCCCAAGTACCTGGCCCACCCAAGGCCCAAACTGCACGAGAAATACGCGAACGAGAAAGAACGTCCATGCGTGAAAGAAGATAGAACGAAAGGTTTATATAGCAGTGTAGGTAGTAAGAGTTTTTTAGTTTTAAAGCAGGTTTAGCGAAGTAAGCCAGCGCCGTAAGAGCGAGTCAGAGCAATCTAGTCGGTTGTCTAATCTTGTTGATTATCTTAATAAAGTTATCGTATTCGCAAAAGAAGTCGCAATATTATTCTAATCGATTCCCTTCGCCGATAACGATCCTATATAAATGGCATTAAATTTAGCCCCGACTGGGTAAACGTTCAACTTTTGTAACCTCTTTTTATCGAAAACTTTTGCTGACGAATCGATGATCGTATTACGAAAGTACTTCGGGCGGAATGTCAGAGTAGGCTGAATTTATCAAAAACAAACTATTAAAATTTCCAACCGCGTTGTAACCTTTACCGTGGAAGATTAATCGCCGTGTAATCGATGAACCGAAAATACATACGGACAATATCGATTAGAGCGACGTATAAACATCGTGGTGCGACATCGGAAAATCGCACGGAAGCATTGAATTTTTATCGAGTTTTCAACGAACCAGCTCGTTTTTAGGTCCGATAAATTATTTTCGACGCGATATTGTCTTCTCATGATCTCCAATTTCTCGGCAAGTCGGATAAATCAAAATGCGACATACCTGTTAGTACCATTCGATTGCTGTCTGGATTAATATAAATATCAATCTGGCAGTATCGTAGCGGGGATATTTTTAGCGAGTGCTCATGGAAAATCTATCGCACGGTTAAACAGTTCGGCGAGGACGAGGACAATAAAGCGTCTGAAAAAAATAGCTCCACCAAAAGGAGTTGAGCGTAGATGAAAGGATATGCAATGAAATATAACAGGATTATCCCTTATGACCCGTGAAATCGCTGGAACAGTAGAGAGAATAATTCTTTTTCAACTCACTGCCGTATCTCTCGTTCCTTCCCGCTTCTGAAGCGAGAATATTTTCGCCGAAATATCCCTCTGCGGATTTATCGTTGGCAATTTATTAGGGTAACTGGCCGATCGCGCCGCATGTCTCTACCAGCTACTATTGTTTTCGCAGGGAAATCGAGCACGTTAGGACCGTGTCTGGTATCGGTTTAGAGGCGTCAGGGAATTTCGAAACGGACCTGTGAGAGAAAGCCACGCACAAAGTAACTGGCCGATAATGGTAGTAAAGTCCGATGCAGATTGAAACGTAGTAGCACACTCACAGCATCCCTGGCTGCGTACAAAGGATCTTCGTTTATCGACGAGCAACCGACGAATACCTACTTGCAGCGACTGCTGCGGAGAATCACGCCAGTGTCACGGTAACGTCACAACAGGAAGCACTATGCGAGCGGAATCGCTGGACGCGGCAGAAACAAGAGGTTCTAGGGGGCACACCACCGCGAGAAGATCGGCTGGAGGCAGCTCGTGGTCGGGCCAGGCTGCCGATTTATGTCGCGGATACGCATTCTCGTTCCCCGACCAGCACTATACCATTACGCTTGGTCGATTTACCTGAGTAAACGTGTCGCGTGACCCTGGTCGCAGTGTGTCGAGAAACGGTCACCGCGATCGACGGAGGTTCGATTGTCGAAATAAAGGAGAATTACGCGGCGTGAGATCGGCCGGTGGCGAGAATGGTTGCGGGCTGTTGTCAAGGGGTAGTTCCAACGGAGGCACCCGCCCTCGCCGCCCCCTGAACCCGCACTGCCGCCCCTGGGTCACCGTTACCCTCCTTGCACCGAACACCGTCGTGCTAGCCTTAGCGCAGGCGCCCTTTCCCTCCAATGCCGTAACGTTAACCTTTTGTGCCCCACGCTGCGGTATCTCCGGGCAAATCGAATTTACCCAACAGTTGATCGAAATCGTGCTAACTGATTTACACAGGCTCTCACCCCGTCGATAATATCGTTTATATCGTAAGCCACTTACCCTCTCGACGCTTCCTCACTGCGTGAAAATAGAAACCTTCGGAAATTCCTCCCCGTTCACGAGCATCGCTACCATTTTCATCGGGGATTATTACGAAAAACCTTCGTTTAATTTCACCAAAGTGCAAACCTACCGATTGGCCGACCGTCTGAAAGATCAAAGATATATGTCACGCGTGGAAATCGATATTTTTGCTTCCACGTCGATATATATATACCGAAATGTAACCACGTTTATCAAGCAGTTTCTCCTTGGTATGCTTAGCACGCAATTTACATCCAGAGAAACGTACCGCCTTTTCCCCTCGTTTCTTCGACCCTTCACCTACCCCCTCTCCGCGCACACCACCCGCAACCCTTCAAGCACCGCATTTTACTCGAGGTTACTGATGCAACGCGCTCAGCGTTCGAAGGGTGATGCGCTTACGGTGTACATAATCGCACTGTGTAATTACACCATCCCGTCAATTGAACGTTCATAAAAAAAAAAAGAATTCTTTTATTTAAAAAAAGAAAGGACAATTGTTGTTTGATTAAAATATACTCGAGTATTTCTTTTGTCGCTTTTTTATTCGCGATAATTTACGCGTTTTATATTGGACCGTAATAAGGACAAATTTTTGAAACTCGCAATTTCATCGATGACGTTTTAATGATATTTACGCACCACGATAATTTGAATAAAGGTAAAATAAAGCTGTGACGCGATATTTACGTTAAAAAAGAGTCACGTTATTACGCTTCTGTATGAACCCTCGTGATCGTACGGTACTGCGTCCAACGTCGCGGCGCAGGAAAGCACAGCTTCCACCGCCTCTTCATTTTCGCAGATCGATCCGACCGACTGACAAGAAGCGTAATCGAAAATCTCGAGGTTAAAGTTGCCTGTGCTACTGAGGCATACTAGAAGTGCGCGTGAGGCATACCAGAAAATTAGAACATTAACTAATTAGTTTCGTGTGATAAATTTCTGACTGAGTGTGTTTTTTCGACCACGAGTCGAATGTTGGTCTAAAAACGTAACCAGTGCACGGCACGCGATACACTTGATTTTATGAAATTTCGTATGGAAAATATTAGCCTCCTATTCGTCTTATCACGTGAAACCAAAGGTCGGGCAACGATGCACGTGTACAATTTTATTCCCTCGCTTGCATGACTGTTGGACCTTGGGTAATTCAACCAAGTATATTAACGAAACGATAGAAAACCTTCTGACTATTATACCGATACAGAAAGTGTCAAAATAGTACCGAACTTAAGAATTTAGTTCGTTTTATTTTCGAGCAAAGACATGTTATTAAGAAGACCTATTCCAGTGAACTCAAAACATGCTTTTTTCTTTCCCAAGATCGTGCAACATTTTCTTTATCTATAGCGAAGCGAGGAAAAGGAAAAAGAATTGGATGATATTTTGAACACAAGTATAGGTGTGCAATCGTTGGTTGATATGTGGACAAGCTGGTTTGGCGCAGGTAGTCTATTTCGTAACTAACTATATTGTTCTTCAGTTCTTCATATTATAATTTTATTATACATCGTTAGAATCGCATTTTTTTATCCCTATTCCATGATACGTAACGATAAATAAGTCAAGTTTTTAAATATTCCCTCGAAATGTAATCATCCCTTCCATAAACAGACGCGCATGTATCTTGAGCTTAAAGCGCGTTATCAAATATTAATAGACGCATAACCTATATATACTTACATTCGCTTCTTTTAACAAAAAGTATCAAGTATAATAAATAACAACCAAATTAGTTTTTTTAAATCATCATCGATGACACCACTAAATTAAAAGTTAAGTATAATGGATTATTGATGAAAAAATTGAAAAAATTATTCGATATATAAAATATTTCAAGCTATTTAATCTCTATACAACATGCGTAATATATCTTATTATATATCCTATTTGCATAATACATAAACAAACTGTATTTGAAATGTTTACAGACCTGTATAGCATATAAATAAACTGTACTTTGAAATATTTATAAACAATGTATTACGTAATAATAGTTCAACCGATATCAATAAATGAATTTTATATATCTAAAGTATTAAAGAACAAACTGCTTATTTTTCAAAGTATTAATATGACAAAAATACTTTCAGTATTCCTATTTGATGAAAAAAATTTAGTATACAATTTATTAATTAGTATGAAATAGATCGTTGAAGGCAATAATCGAAATATACAACTTGTTTATTAAATAAAATTAAATAAAACTGATTTATTTTATTTTCATGAATAATACAAATTTTAACGTTATAAAAATTCATATCTCGAAGGTATTTGCATACAAGAAACAATACACGTCTTGTATTCATTTTTATAGATTATATTCACAAAGTGAGTATGTCCAGAAGAAAACTCTGCAGTGACAGACAATTTAACAACGTGGATTATACACAGCTTACAGAAACTGATAGTGGCTTTGTCGATTCCCAGGTCAGATATTGTTATTTTGCATATATTTTATTCTTTAACTATTTGTCTATTTCATAATCGAATATATATGCATTTGTTAAAAGTGTTCAAGAATTTTGTGCAATTAAATTCATAGTAATACAAAGTTAAACATTGCTGATTAAATACATGCATTTTTAATAGTTTGTGAATCCACCAGTCAAAATACCATGGAAGGCTATTACATTGGCAGCGCTCCTTTTTGTTGGAGGCACCGTTATGTTAATCATAGGTAGTCTAATTGTAAGCGGACATATAGATTCAAAGGTAAAGTACTCTAAAAATATTTATACTATATTTTAAAGTCAAAAAAATATGTAATGTAACTGTTATTATATTTTGGTATATTAAAAGAGACAGTTATCTCTGTTATTCTTATCTACTCATGGATACATTATTTCTAGTAACAATCTAATTTGATGCCTATTTTAATTGTTATTTTATTGTTTACAGTACTCAGACCGTATGTGGCCAGTTATTATCTTAGGTATTCTAATGTTTATACCAGGTGCTTATCATATGAGAGTAGCCATTTTAGCCTATCAACAAGTACCAGGCTACTCATTTGATGATATACCAGAGTTCGATTAATCAGATACAAGTCTTTTTACAAAATAATAGTTAGAAATCAGAAATTTTTATTAATATATTAAGCGTTTAATTTATATTAAATTATCTTGTA
>NIJG01000048.1:990386-1016621 GCA_002201625.1 Euglossa dilemma | reverse complement strand
TTAATTTAGTTGAATATCATTTTATGCACGTACCGAAGTTAATGAAGTATATAAAATATATAAAAATTATTAAAAATATCAAAAGTTTATTATATTATAATGCATATAATGTTATTTTTATATAGTTATTATGTACCTTCAAGAAGAACACAAATCTACAAATGTACATATTCCACTATTATATAATTACATTGTATTACTGATTTGTATGGTTTTATTATACGATATATTTTATCCTATCAAAACATATATTCAACATAAAAATATTAAACTCATTTTAGAATGTGTAATGAATTATTATTGTATAATGTTATAACAGTGATTAAATCCATCTGTCCTATAAATCAAACTAAAGAGTCAAAAAATAAAACTTCAGATTTTTGTATAAAAATCTAAAAGAACATCGATTCAAAATTATACACTTACATAAGAAGTATAATTTCGTTTTCATTGTTTCTCGTTAAATTAAATATAAGTACGATCGAAAAGCATAAACAGGAATACAAAATCAAATTATATACAATGCTTACATCTTAAATATTGTAAAATACTTACACTACTTAATTTGCATATTCTATCTGTGCTATCGTTTATTATTAAAATACATGGATTAAACTGGTTTTGCAATACAGTTTTCATTACAATTTTACTTTCTTCAATTTTTATATCGTATTGTTGATTTGTTTCTTTTTTATAAATAGGTTTCTTATTTGAAAGAATATTCTGTAAAAAATTTATATTAATGAATCAAGTTAATGAATTTTCATCATAAATATTATAGTAAGTATTGTATAGCTTACCTCAAAAATAAGATAAATAGAAAATTTTCTTGGATTAATATGATCAAGCGCATGTCCAATATTTGATGAAAGTTGTTCCATCAAATCCAGTATTGCAAGATACATTTCTTCCTTTGTCCAATCGCAATTTATAATGAGATACATTGTTGGATGAAACTGATCTCAAAAATATGATGGGGGTAACATATGTATCGATATGAACAGTTTTGATAAATAAAAAATTATAATTTTATTTTCTTGTTTTATAACTTACCTGTACTCTAGAATATACCCCTAAATTAATTGCAGTTTGATATAAGTGTTTGGCCAAAGTCACATCAATATGAACTAATTTAGCAATCAGTGCACGATAAGTAACAACTTTTAGTACAACATTATACTTAACAATTAATTTTGTAATACTTATAATTAAGTCATGATCTTCTTTTAATAAAAGTAGTGGTATTATTTTATTTGCAAAATTCGTAAGATCTGAAAAAGATAACATGTATTTAAAAATTTATACTTCTTATGTACTTATGCATCCCATGTTAAATTTACGAATAAAAATTAAGATATAATCGTATAAAGTTTATCTTCTTACCTATTGGATAAAAATTGCTATATTGATCTATAATTAAAAATTCAAAAAGAAAAAGTGCATATTCCAAAAATATCTCACAAAGCGCATTTAATAGGATGGTTATTATTTGTGCTCTGGTAGAACTGTCTTTTACAGTGCTATGTACATTCCATTTACGACGATCTGTGTAAATAATGTTTGTTTCTGAAAATAATAAACTACATAAAGATATCTAATAATTAACTGTTACTAATATTTTATATATTATATTCGAATCTATCAATAAGTACATCAATAAAATCTAATGGTTAAACTCACGTTTAAGCAAAGTATAAGCTTTTACTGCCTGTTGATTTGCTAAATATATTTCAACAAAGAGCATAACAGTTGCAGCATCGAACTGATGTAAATGAATCTGTGGTTGCAGCAAGAGATTAATGTCTTTAAGTAATATATATGCAAATACCCAGAGATTTTTTCCAGCTAATTCAGCCAAGATGCATTTGGAAACATTAAGTAATATTTGATAAGATATAGCCGTTGTTCCAATTTGCACTGCAATGTCCAAAAAAAAAAATTAGGAGTATTTAGAAATAAATATTAACACTTCATCATAGTGTCTTTATTTTATAATTTTTTGTATAGGTTTTAAAAAGAATTTCTATAAAAATATAAGAAAACTTATCATCAATCATAAAAGAAAATAAAACATTTGTATATATTTTGTAATTATAATTTAAAACAAAATAATAACAGAGCTATTAACAATTATGAAGTTTCATTAAATTATTTATTACCTGAATGTGAAATCAGTTTAGTTAAATGATACTGGGAATATTTTATTTCATTGCATAAAATTTTGTAACATGCACGAGTAAAAAATGATTGCTGATGTTTTTGCACAGAATTAAGAATATTCATGATATGATTGTAATCATTATGTTTAAGTCCTTCTTGAAGACCATTAACATATACATAAAATTTCCTAAATTTTTCTTTACCATATACAGAATGTGGTTCTGGTACATTGTCTAAAAATCATATAAAGTAACTTATGTGATACTGTATTTGAAGGCATAGGAATTATATTAAAAAATAAAAGTATTATTTCAATATTATTTTATTTACCTGTTCGATGTAATGGAAAAGAAGAATTTTCACTTTGTATGTCCTTACTATCGTTTGTCTTATTTCTTTTCTGAATTATATCTTCCTCATTATTTGATTTGTCTTTTGCAAGATATGAGTCCGGTGAATTAATCTCTCTATAAAATTGAGATATTGCTTTTTCTTCTATTTCTGAACTTGTTTTTTTATGTACAATCAAACTTTTAAAAGAGGATAATAGCTTCTCATCTATTTGAGAATAAATCTCATTGCATAGATTGCTCATTATATTTATATTTATATCCTCAATATGTGATTTTGTGATTGTACATTCGCGTAGAATTGTTTCTACAATTTCTAGGTCCAGCTTTTCTGTACTGAGCAATAAATCTTTAAATGTAATCCAATATTGACCATGTACAATATATTTTTCTAATTTTTTTAAAATCCAATTTACGAATATGAAATCATCACTAGTTACAATGCCTGCTAATTTATTCGTTATTAATTTAATAGTATATCCATTGCTTTGCATATTTTCAATGATACTGAACACTGTTGTATTATTTATAATTTTTAACTCGGATAACTTTTTAAACACTTTTAGTACGCAATTGACATCATGATGATATATTAAGCTTTGGTAAAATTGTTGTATAAAACGTGTACATCTTGTCATTGCTAATGTATTCAATATACTAAAAAAATATTGCTCATCTTTTTCATAATATTCAATCATGTGTGATAAAAACTGTAAAACATGAAAATCTGTATTATTTCTTAAATATGTTAAATAAAATATATCAATATTGTAGTTTTTGGAAAAAAATATTACTATTATCTACGTACATTGTGATTATAAAAACATTTTTTTTTATAGCAATAGCCTTTGTCTATAAATACATAGCAATAGCCTCGAAATACAAATCTAAGTATATAATTTTTGGATATTATTTTTGGTTTCCTGATTCTTGAAATATGTTTGTAGCGAAAATTAGAATTTTTTGGTATATCATTTTTCTCAGCAACCGCTGCAATTTCTTCTGAATTTGATAATTTTGTAATTTTCTCTAAAACGTTATTTTTATTTATATTATACATTAGATTAAAATCAGATGTGGTATTTTTGTAATAAGTATCAAACACATCCTCAGTCATACGAAATAGCATTTCAGAACGCGAAGAATTATTTGATACATATGCATCATACCTGTAAAATTCAGTAATTTTTAAACATTAAAAGTAAGCAGTAACATGACATTAATAAGTTAATTAAAAAATATTTTACTAAAATTATAATTACTCTGCCAAGAGAGATGAATCTGCAAATAGAGATATATAGTCACTATTATTTTCTTCATCGACTATTTCTTTTTCATTGGATTTTGCTGTACTGGAAAGAAAAGTATGATTTTCTGCAGATGGCTTGTGGCCTATTGCCAACAGACACTCTTTTACATTCTGCTGAAAATTGTCATCTTTTTTATTAATATCTTTTACAATTTGATTATTTTCTACAGAGGTTGATGAAATATTGTTTTTGTTGTTTAATTGTACATTTGTCGCTTGTATAACTACATTTTCATCAGTTCGTGCAACAGTATTTAATTCACCAGTATTTAAAATTATATCCTGAGATAATACTTGATTAGCATTCAATTCAGATCTATAATTTGGTAACTGATGCACTGTATCTAACTTTATTTTTTTCATAGTACGATTATCAGTATCCTGACCAGAGTTTGTACGTTTTTGACTTAATAAATCTATATTTTTATATAAATTCTTATTTGTAACATGTATTATATTATTTTTTTCTTCTCTGCCTTCTTTTGCAGATTTAAAAACACGCTTACGTACAATATTTCTATAATGATTTTTAATAACAACTGCACTTTTACAATTTTCAAGTAACAAGTTATTACTTATATTATTTTTCAAAATTATTAAATTATTTATTTTTATTGATTTATCAGTAACATTATTCAAATTTTCATCCACTATTTGTAATTCTGTTTTACTTGTATACTTCTGATCATTCTCCTTCAGTAAAGAATTACTTCTTTGTCTTTCCGATATTAAATTTTGCTTATCAGGCAAGAAACACTTATTACGTGTATCTTCTACATGGAAGGATACCTTTAACTCATAATCATTTTGTGGATTTTCCAATAAATTCTTTGTACTTAATATCTGAGATTTGTTATTGTCGCATAGAGAAATTTTATCTAAACAATCATCTAAGTCTTTAGTAATCTTTAATGCTTTCTGAATCTTATCTAAAATATTTAAACATCGATAAGATTAAAATTATAATTATATAGAGAAAAAATTGCAATACACATAGAAGAAACAAGATTATACCACTTACCATTGTTTCCTTTACTAGAGTTGGAATTCTTTTTATTTATAGCGTTTAGACTCCTTTCTTTAAAAAAGTCTATCGATCTATTGATTGATATTGAATGCTTAAATAGATGATCTTTAGGACATTTATCAACGTAATCTTTTTTATTATACGATTTTCTTAGTTTATTGTTTGCAATTCTGTATTGTAATGGAATATTATGCATCAATGATACATCATTTAATATATTTTTTTGAAAGAAACAATCTTCTAAAACAATAATTGGTTTCTTTAAACCTAAAATAGTTTTGTATTTACTTTTTTTACTTGACATGTTCTTATCACTTTGAGATACATATTTCTCAACTTTTTTTGGAATTCTGTTAGAACGTCTAACAGATCTATTCCTTGGATAACAAAAATCCATTTTCTCTTTGGCTTATTTCTTATAGTATCACAAATTGCTCGATCTGTTACGTTTATATTTAGAAAATCCTTACTTTCATGACTCACATATGAATCAAAATGAAAATGTTATTGATATATATTTGTTAAAAAGAATGTTCTCAAAATTTCTATAACATAAACATTCGTATACCTTTGCACGGAAGGTAAAATTATATTTACTACATAGCCGTTTCAAGGAAAAGTAAGTAAATCAGATGTATTATTCACTTCCTTTTTCAAAACAAATTGTAAACGCTATACAATTTAATTCACGTGACAAACACGTGCTTGTATACTTTACTTACTTTCACATGTCACCGCGAAAATATTTAAGTACAATGATACCTAGCGAGAATTGCAAACAGCGATCGATATATCGATACTAACACGGATAAACTTATAAATCGCTTGTTACATTTTAAAACTAGAAATAAAAAGTACAAATATAACATACATTAAGAATACCCATTATCGAAATAAACATTTTAATCTCCTTCATCAGTTTACCTGCAATATATTTTTTCTTCGTAAATATTTATAGATTTTTGTTTTAGTTGTTATATATTTATTCGGCAATCTAGTTGTCTTATTGCAATTCCGCAAAATTAATATTTAGTAAAGTAACTTGGTATATCTTATTACCAAAACGAAAATTAAAATGGTCTAAACTGTTATGCGTTCACGCCGAGTTGGCACAGCGTGTTTTAATCCTCTACTATAAACATTGACCACTATTGGCCAAAACGGTGACAAAGATCATCGGCGGACAAATTCAGACGTGTCTAGCACGTGTGGACAATTTCAACGAAAAAAAAAAACCTGCACAATATCCTTAAAATATCCTTGAACCAGACACGCCTCTTAAAGTAATCGTCAAGTATTTCCAAGGGTTTGGAAATACAATACATCCAGCTGTTTCTATAGCGCGTCTGGAAAGATTCATCGGAATGACGGGGTCGTAAAAAATTTCATTTGCTAAACACGTGCGAACCGCGCGTTTGCAGAAGTTTCCAACCGAATATAATTTTATGGCCAACGAAATTCAACGTAAAAGTTAATTACATTCATTCGTTGTAACTTTTTAAAAAGTGCCTCCAGTCTATTATATTTTACACGCTTCTATCACACTTTCAGTATACAGGATTAAAATACGAAGAAAAGAGGATAGTAAAGAGCTAAATTAAACCATGGATGTTATTTAAAAATCAAAGAACATGTTTTTTAGATTTTACACGTATTATTATTTCAAAAATGACATAATAGGCAATACAGTAGTTTCTCCGCGGAAAAACATTTCTATAAATCAGTGTACGTTGAGGGTTGATAAACGGTATTATCCAAATTATAAAATACCATTTGCTCGTCGATCCAATCACGCGCAAATGCAACGTTTGCATAAACACCTGGAATTCCATCCGTACCGCAACCAATTCCCCATGCTACAATGCCTGCTTGCATGTAGGTTGTAGGATCATTTTTACTCGGACATACGAGTGGACTTCCCCCGTCACCCTGAAAGTATCATTCGTTTATTTTCGTTACATAGCGCACATTTAGAAATTTGTACAACATCGAATTATATAATAACAGATTTAATTTACCGTGCAAGTATCTTTGTCAGCCTCTCCGCCAGCGCAGATAAAGCTTTCGTGAAGTTGGAAGTATTTTCCTAATCTGGTAGTTCGAAGTCTATCCTGACACTGATCGTGTGGTACCGTCGGCACATCTACCTTCTTCAATATTACCTGTTAGCGTCCCCCGTTACCTGCAACGCGAAAAACCTTTCATTTAAGAATTTTCAAGGAATTGCTTTATTATACCGCTATTCGATCGCCTGTAACTGTTTAAACGAACGAAAGGGAATGATCAGCTTCCTCACCAAAGATATCTCTTCCCCACCCACTGGCGAGGCATCGCGAATGGTCAAATACGGTGTTTCGTTCCGGCAGGCAAACGATATCCACGTTCTCCGTAAGATTCACCGGCTCGGATAAAATCAAGATGGCAAAGTCGTTCTGGAGAGAACCGACGGAGAACTTTTCGTGAACGATTACGTGTTGCACGTTGCGATCCTGATGAGGCAACGCCTCGTTCTTAGCCTGCGTGTCCCATTCTCCTGCGCGAATTTTCAATTCCGACGGCTTTTTCCTGTGGGACAGATCGCGTTATTTTTAGCAAAACGCTAATCACTCGAAGTGTACGAGGACTATTCGACTGTTTACCTTTTCACGCAATGAGCAGCGGTTAGAACAGCCTGCTTGTGAATCAAGGCACCTCCGCATTGATAGACGCTCATTTTCTCGTTATTCTCGCCGGTGGGTTCTTCCCTCAGTACGATCACCATCCATGGAAATTCGCCGAATCGCGCTTCTTCGATGTTAATTTTCACGTCAAAATCGTGAAAGTGTTTCTTTCCGCAACCTTTTCTCGGAATCGACGGCTTCTTCGGTGGCTTACAGCAGACTTCCAGGGCTTTCGTGCATACACGGTAGGTTCTATATCGTTGATGACATTAAAACAGAAGGTTAACGTCAAGTTGACAAATTTGAATAACGAAAACACGATGGAAAATAACATGTTAATAACCGATAATTACATTATGGTAAAACCAACCCACTATTGCCATTTTGAGAACAGTGTTTGGAACTTACGGTGTTGCAGGAGACGTCTGCAAAGTGTCATCATCGAAAGCGCCCTTGACGTCGATCAACCCTGCTCCGTCTTCCACTATGACACCGTTTCGACAGAGATAATATGGCACGCAATCGCAATATTCTTTCGAGTTTGGTTCGTTTTGACTGACTAGCGGGAAATCGGGGTTACCGTCGTTCATTTGAGGGGCTGGCACAGCCAGAGGAAATCCCACTATCGCCATTGTTAACAATATTCTCCACATCGCGATGTCTGTTGTGCTGAAAGACGTTCTCAGGGTTAGACAAGTTGGTCTTTGATGTTTCAAGAAATCGGAAGGGATTAGAGGTCTTTCCACGGATGATTAATCTTTGATAACTCGCTTCCATCTATCCCTATCATTTCTACTAATAACTTCCCAATGTAATATAAGAATATCGCAAATTATCGATCGTGCACGTCGGTCTATAAACGTATCACCCCTCTAAATTCTGATCGTATTTTCTTTGTTCTGGGTCAAAAAGTCGAAAGCGGAAAAGGTTTATTTTACATCGTGGTCTCTGTTTAACCGTTCGAGTGTTTATTAAGAATGAATCACTCCTCGCACGTGGGGGCTTCGTCCTTTCGATGCTTTTCATCTTCGATAGATCGTTTATAGAACGATCGAGAGTTATCGCGATCCGTCTGTCAGCGACCGGCAAGATAACTTTCAGGGTTAATTCTTCGTAACACTATCCCGAGATAAAGAACTACCTTCTTCGGTTATTTCCGCGTTATCGCTTCGAGAAATTTCATTACCGTTGCTCGAGTTTCTACAGCTTGTCCCTTTTCCTCGTCTTTTCGTTACGAACGTATGTTTTCGCCACTGAGATCCTTATTGGAATCGGAAGTTTAGCGCAGAACCTCTGTTTACCCGCAGTTTGATCACGCGCAGTCTACGCGAGTTGAGCTTTTGCTCTAAACTAAATATACTTTCCGATGGGAATTTCCTGATTTTATCGCGATCGATGTTTCCTAAAAAGAGGAAAGAGATGATTACACACGATGTTACTCGGGAAGGAAAATAATTTAATACCGACCATAGCCTCGTTCTAATCTCCTACTAATTACAAACATAAGCAACTCGTCCTGTCCCCGCTCAATCGTATCGTATCGAGAATGTTTGAACCTGACCTTTTTAATTAGATCGTGAAACCGATGCGCTTACACGGTCATACACGTTGGTAAATATTCCTCGATTCCGTTGCGTCGTTTTTCGCAAACGAATTCTATTACGAATTATACGCGAACAGGCACGCGAATTCACGTATAAACATAAATGAACAAACTAGGAAATTAAATGGTACTCTAGGTAGTATGTTCGAGTCATAAATCACGAACGAACCGTGAAATCGACTGTGCCGGATGATCTTACGAAACGTATTTGAACCGTAATAAATACCACGTTTCGTGGAAACCGGTGGTAAAAGTGATAGTCAAGGTCTTTTGAGAAATCCAATAAAGAAACGATTAGTACCGAGCATCTTTGCCGGTGTTTTTATTCCTCGTATATTTATTTACAAATAGTCTGTCACTGGAAATATCTGTGATTCGCCGATAATTCGAAAAGATACCTTATGGTCGATCTCTTCGAAAACAACAAGTTAAAAACACGCGTTATCCTTATTTTAATATCGTCACGTGGCGATAATTAATTAACGATAATCTAACTGATCGGATATTAAAAAGAACGCGATACTCACCGTAAATGGATTTTAAACGTCAGGCGCAGCGTACACTGTTTCCAGAACTGACGACAGCAACGAGATGCTCTTTTGAGACAGCGATTTCTTTGTTTGCACTCACTGCAGTCATGCTCCGAGCATTTATGAAAATTACCCCCACCAACCTTCACGGTTCTCCATTAATCCTTGATTCTTCGTCACCACCTATTGCTATATGCATTAACTTCATTACGAAAACGAAAGTGACGCTAAATAGGAAAGCCGGAATTACCGATACAAAATATACTGTTACAGTCGCGATTTCCTAATAACGTTAAAATGCAAATGTCTCCTGAACTAATGATTCTTTTTAACATACATGAATACTTACTCGTAAAGAATAGCAAGGTACATCAACTGATGCAGTAAAAATACACAATTCCATTTAGAAAGAGGTAAATGTATCTCTACGCATCTACCTATGGAAAAGCTAGCATCGCATTGTTTATAAGTACGAATTACTTTTTGATATAAAGTATCCTATCGTGTTTCGTATTTCTAATACAAAGTCGCAAAATTGGCCGAAAATTATACGAGACTGCGAAAGTTGCCGATAGACCGCCTTTCGTCTTATGTTCGCCTAACACATGTCCACATTTTATTTTAGTTTTGATCGAAATTAAATAATTTTACCAACAACCGGTCGTTGTTATCGAATTACGCGCGCCATCGAATTAATAGCAAATTAATTAGCATCAAATTACAAATAAAAGTGACATAAAGATGTCGACTAAAGATTCAGTTTTGCGATGCACGTATAAAAGTTTGTAAATTAATTACAGAATTTGCGTAATTTATTAATTTTCACCACCAAAGCAACTCTGTCTTTTTTTAAACTGCTAACTACCCTCGTTTACCACGTGACAGGCTTCAGACCTTCTTGCATGTTTTATGTTCCTGTTACTTTCTCAAGCCTCGAATTCAAAATCATAGTTGACTCTGATCGAGTGTCGCTTCTATTTCTATCCTTGTTTATCTTATCGAAGATCTTACCGTTACAATTATGAATGAAATAGGGTTAAAATACAAAGAAAAGAGGATAATAAAGAACTATTTGAAGCTACGGAAGTTATTTAAAAGTCAAAGAACATGTTTTTTTTATTAAAAAAAAGTGATCGATCAAAAGCTAGATTTTACATACATTATTATTTCAAAAGTGACATAATAAGCAATACAGCAGTCTCTTCGCAGAAAAACGGCATTGATTTTTATCCGTACGAAGTTGTAAAGTAATTAGGATACCAATCAGTCTATGTCGAAGGTTGATAAACAGTATTATCCAAATTATGAAATGCCATTTGTTCGTCGATCCAATCGCGTGCCAGTGCAACGTTCGCGTAAACACCAGGAGTTCCATCCTCGCCGCAACCAATTCCCCATGCTACGATACCTGCTTGCAAGTACGTCGCAGGATTGTTTTTAATCGGACACACGAGTGGACTTCCTCCGTCACCCTGAAAATATCATTCGTTCGTTCACGTTACGTACCACGTATTTACAGATGTTTGCAACATCGAGTTTACGACAGATCTAATTTACCTTGCAAGTATCTTTGCCAGCCTCTCCGCCGGCGCATATAAAGCTTTCGTGAAGAACGAAGTACTTTCCTAATCTGGTACTTCGAAGCTTATCCTGACACTTGTCGCGTGGTACCGTCGGCAAGTCTACCTTTTTCAAGATTACCTGATAGTGTCCCTCCTTACCTGCAACGCGAACAATCAATTTCGATTAAGAATCTCCAAAGAGTTGCTTTATTATACCGTTACTCGATCGCCTGTAATCGTCTAAACGGACGAAATCGAATGGCCAAAGCGTTCTTACCGAATATATCTCTTCCCCATCCGCTGGCGAAGCATCGCGTGTCGTCAAACACGGTGTTTCGTTCCGGCAGGCAAACAACATCCACGTTTTCCGCGAGATTTACCGGCTCGGACAAAATCAAGATGGCGTAATCGTTGCGAAGAGAACCAGAAGAGAACTTATCGTGAACGATCACCTTCTGCACGTTGCGGTCCTGATGAGGCAACACCTCGTTCTTAGTCTGCGTGTCCCATTCTCCTGCGCGAATCTTCAATTCGGACGCTTCTTTTCTGTGGGAAAATTGTGTCGTTATTCGGCGAATAAATTGTCGGTGAAAGCGAAGGAAATTGCTTACTGGTTTACGCAGTGAGCAGCGGTTAAGACAGCCTGCTTATGGATCAAAGAACCTCCGCATTGATAAACGCTCATTTTTGCGTTGTTCTCGCCGATGGGTTCTTCCTTCAATATCGCCACCATCCATGGGAATTCGCCGAATTGCGCTTCGTTGTCGATGTTGCCGGTAATTCTAAAGCCGATACCGTCTGGGTGTCTTTGTCCGCAACCGTTTCTCGCCACTGGTGCTGGTGTCACGATTACTTCGTTCTCTTTCGTCCTGTTTGGTGGCTTGCAGCACACGTTCAGCACCTCCAGGCACGGATTGTACGCTCTACATCGTTGATGATGTTAAAATACATTAATACCACACGATTGATCAGACGTATAACCAAAAAGCAATAACGAAAAAGCGATAGAAAGTATAACATTCGAATAACCGACAATCATTTGAAAGTAAGTCCAAAGAGAGTCTCATGCGGCGCTCGATCAATGTAGTTCGACCAATGAAATTATCTTCTAAAAGGATCGAACAAACGTGTGTATTCCACGTGTTTGTTAGACGACAAATTATTTGATTAATAGGTGGCACTGAAGGACGAGTTTCGAACGTCCCTGACACCGGTGAAACCAACCCAGTGTTATAAAGCACCTGTAACCTTTGCCGTCCGGAGACCAATCCTTGGGACTCACCTTGACACGCGTAGCGCATTAGTGTCATCATCGAAAACCGACCTGATATCAATCAGCGCTGTTCCGTCCTCGAGGATGGTGCCGTCCCGGCACTGATAATACGGCACGCAATCGCAATCGTCCGGTTTCGGTTTGTTCGCGGTGCCTAGAACAGGTGCTACCGTGGTGCTGGTGGACTGGGAGCCGAACACCTCGGAAATCAAGGAGCTCAAGTCGCCGTTCGAATTCTGGTCCGCGGCAGGGGCCACAGTTTGAGTTCCTGCTCCGAACACGCTTGTTATCAAGGAATCCAGATTACCGTTATCCTTTTGTGGGGCTGGCACGGCCACAGGAAAGCCGACTATCGACAGTGTCAACAATATTCTCCACATCGCGACGTTTGGGATCCTAAAACAACGTGGTTTCCAGGGTTAGTCAAGTGGGTCTTTGAAATTTCAAGAGCTCGGAAGGTGTAAAGGATCAGAGAGAGAGAGAGAGAAAGAGAGAGAGGAGAGATCAGAGGGATCTTTCTCGAGGCTCTCTTCGGTCGAGTAAATCCTGAAACGAATATGGCGACGCGCAGAAAAGAACCTGTTTGCGACCCCTCTAACCAGCTAACTCTTCTGGATTGTTTCAACACGGTTGAACGGCTACAAAACGATTAAACCGATAATTTCGATGTATATTTCAAGGTGAAGTTAGGCAGGTATTGCGAGAGATCATCGGCTGACTGTACCATTCTCACAAGTCAGTTTCTATCGCGTATAAATAAGGATGACTTCACGGTCTGGTAGAAATCGGTGGCAGTAATGCGAGAAACGTGCGAATCCCTGGCCCCCTCCACGTTAATCCTGATACAAGAAAACAGAAATATGACCAGCGTTTCGTAAAAATCCATCGGATATCAAGCACGAATCGCTCGACCGTTAACGCGGCTCGTTATTTTTCTCTTGGTTTTATGGTAATTTCATCCGTTTTCAAGGTACTGGCGAGTTAATCGCTCATAGTTGCGGGTAAACAAGGAAATTTGTCTTATTAGTTAGAGATTTACATGGAAGATGACGAAGCGTGTAGATAAGCGTATTTTACAAAATTCATGCTATACGTCGACCAAGTATTCCGGTTTGAAAAATGGCAGACGCTTCGACGCGTTCGTTGTTCGACGAATGAGTAATTGTATCGGAAATGGGTGCATTTACATTTACGTTGAAAATCTACCGAAGAGACCTCTATTTCGAAGTTTACGTCGCGAGCTCCTGCAAAAATTTAAAAACGATGCGGAGGAATTGCAGAATAGCGGAATTGGATAAGGGTAAATAACGATTTAGATTTAAGCTAAAAGATAAGTTTATGTCCATAGGATGCGCTGACGTTTACGAAAGATTAGATGCGAATCGATAGATATACGACGTAATTAGCGAATCGTATGCAAATAATCAATACGACATTTTAGTACGCGTATAAACCAGCCTTGAACTTCGTTATGGTTAACCGAATAACGTTTCCAATTATTTGAGATATTCGCGATTTCTTGTTCTGGTTAGAACTTTCCTGTTTGATATTTCCTCAACTTATCGCAGTGTCAATGTTTCTTAACGAGAGCAAAAGTCTCGTTAGAGACGACGCTCTTCGGAAAAAAAATCAATTTAAAACCAAGCACAACATCTTTCTAATCTCGTATTAATTGCAAACATAAGCAACTCGTCCTGTCCCCGCTCAATCGTATCATATCAAGAATGCTTGAACCTGACCTTTTTCGTGGAATAGTTGGCACGATCGTGAAACCGGTACATTTATCTACGACGGATCAAACGCGAATGTTTGTAATTGACGCATAAATATAAAAGAACGAGCTAGGAAATTAAATGATACTCGATGTAACGCGTTCATAAATCACGAACGAACCGTGAAATTGACTGTACAGGATGATTTTACGAAACGTATTTGAACCGTAATAAATACCACGTTTCGTGGAAACCGGTGGTAAAAGTGATAGCCAAGGTCTTTCGAGAATTCCAATAAAAGAATGATTACTACCGAACATCTTTGCCGATGTTTTTGTTCCTCGTATATTTATTTACAAATAGTCTGTCACTGGAAATATCTGTTATTTGCCGATAGTTTGAAAAGATACGGTCGATTTCTTCGGAAAGAACGAGTTAGAACCACGCGTTACCCTTATTTTAATATCGTCGAGTAGCGCTAATTAATTAACGATAATCTAACTGACCGGGTATTATAAAGAACGCGATACTCACCGTAAATGGATTTTAGGTATCGGACGCCTGCGTACGCTGTTCCCAGAACTGACGATAGCAACGCAATGAACGTTGGGGCCGCGTTTTCCTCGTTTACACACACAGCGGTCAAGCTCCGAGCATTTATGAGAATTACCCCCACCAACTTTCGCGATTCCTTCATTCTCCATCCCGGCAGCGATCGTTCTCACACATACGCGTAATATATATATACACGCGTTGCTTCTTAACCCAATGCATACTTGATCAACCTCACTGCCTTGAATCATGTGGTATTTCCCCATGGGTAACTGTGAGAATCTACGCGAATTTCCTCGAACCTTTATCGGGGCAATCGAAATTCCTTTTTTACTTGGCTCACCGACCTATGAAGTTACTTTGAATCGTAGCTTTTACAACTTATACCGTCATTCTCAAGTTATTTATGTAGATTTAAAATGTACTAATTTATTTACTATACATCAGATATCGTGACCATGATATGACAATTTAAAGAAATAGATGGTAATAATGTACTTCCATTTACTGTTATTAACGACGTATACGGATTTTGCGATAGTTTACGCTACAAAATTCATATTGTAGTTTACGATATACGATATAGGACGCACATATCGTGTATAATTGATGGATAAACACTGGCTAGTACAATATCGCACAATTTACCCTCTGGTGTTTATAACGTTTAATGTTTTACGATTAATTATGGTACAAATGTATAAAAAAAGAGAATTAGAAATAATTTGCGCCGCAATTGTGTAATACACACTTGTATCGCTGAATTAATCATCGGAACGAGTACGTTCGTTTGTTTATAAGGAAGAATACTTGTCAATCTTTGGAGTAGTTCTATTCGATCTTTTCCCTAACTTTGTATAATAAATTGTATAAAAATGTATACTATAAATTAAGAAAAAGGACTAGATGAAAAACGTGTAAAATAAATTTATCGTTTTATCACGACCCGTATGTTGCCAATTGTTGGCTGATCCATTCCGTGTATTGGGCTACATTCGTGTAAACCGCAGGGATATTCGAGGATCCGCAACCGATACCCCAAGATACGATACCGACCTAAGAAAAAATGAATTCTTTAATATTTTATACTTCACAGGCATCTCTGGTATACGCGTTGCTTTTCAAAGCGACTGGATACCTGAAAATATTGTCCCGAAACTCCGGGACACACCAAAGGTCCACCGCCGTCTCCACGACACGTATCCTTATTCGCTTCCCCTCCTGCGCATATGAACGAGCTGTGTAATTGAAAATAAGGCCCCAATCTCGTAGTTCGAAGTCGGTTTTGACAATCGGTTCTATCCACAATAGGGAGCTCCACTTTCCGTAGCTCTGTTTGATACGTCCCGCCTGCAAGTAATAGGATAAAAATGTCGATAAGAAAGGCGATGTTAAGGTTAACTGCGGTAAAAAGATACAAGTATCGTAATGATGTTACCAAACGAGTTTCTCCCCCAACCCGTACCGATGCACCTAGTACCAGCGGGAAAAATCAATCCCTGCTGCGGTATACAAACAGGGGCAACGTTTACGCTTTGATTCACGGGTTTGTTTAAAATGATCACCGCAATGTCATTAAACAGAGCACCGCTGTAGAAGAGAGGATGGGTCACTATGGCTTTTATGTCCGCGTCTTGAAAAGGCACCGGTTGACCGCTAGGTTGCTTTTCCAAATCCCACTGACCGAAACGCGCTATCGGCCTATCGTTTCCTAGACTAACGAGAATTTTTTAATTTCTTCGTAGCGTATTTTAATCCAGTACTCTGTTTCTACATAGTCTACTTACTTGGTAACGCAATGCGCAGCTGTAAGAACCGCGCTGTTAGTAATCATGGACCCTCCACATTGGAACAGATACTTGCCATCCGCTTGCTTCGTTAACACAGCCACCATCCATGGGAACTCGGCGAAATAGGTCTTCCCCGTCTCCGCGGGATAAGGTTTAGCTTAGAGAAGAAAAAAGAACAGGTGATTCCGGTGATCAAAGTCGAAGAGTCCATCATTCTGCTACCTACCTGTCGCGTACGTTTTATTCTGCGTACCACAGCCAGACTGCGAGAAGGTGGCCTCTCCGCTCACTATACTCTCTCCTCGGCCTTGCAAATCGTTACTCCTTGCTATACTGGTCGTAGTGGCTCGGCAGCAAACTTCGTTCGGAGTTCCACAGAGGGAAAACCTCGGATCGATGACACCTGCCCCATCTGGGCTAACAGAGTTTCCTGGCGAGCATAACCAGCTTCTCATGCAATAGCAGGCCTGAGGTGTTCCGGAATTTCTGATCGGTCCGATCACCACCGGAATTCCGTTTGCGTACGTTGGGTTTATTCCTTGGCAGCAAGAGGTCGGAATAGGGCACGTTTGCTGGCCGTAATTCACCAGCGGATTCACGATCCCGACATTCACAGGAATCACGATCCCGTTGTTGCACTGGATCGTGCCTCCACATAAAACGCAAACTTGCGAGGAAGGTGCCGGAGGATTGTAAGAGTACTGGATCACGCTGGTTGGTCTGCAGCAGACCATGGTGCTGCTGGGGCATTGGACATACTGCAAACGAGGATTTATCACTCCTTCCCCGGATGTGCCGATGATCCCGCTCGGATCGCACTGAAATGCGAGCACGCAAACGCAGACGGGGATAACTTGGGGCTGTATGGTCGGAAAAATCACCGGTGGAAGAGTGGAGGTTGTCGGAGCCTTGGTGGTGGTGGTCGCCTTGGTGGTCGGCTTGGTAGTAGGTCGCATAGTCGTAGGCTTCGGGGTGGTAGTTGTTACGTTTGGCAGGCGACAGCACACTTCTAAATCCCCGGTGCATCGTCGATACCTACTCGAAAATCAGACAGAATGAAATCTTTCCAACGAACCGATCTCTCCTTAATAAACAAAACTTACCGAATATCGATCATTCCGAGACCATCGGTGATGATTATGGTACGGTTGGCGTTGCAGAGGTAATAAGGCACGCAAATGCAATCGGCGGTCGGCGGAGTGGTTGGCACTTGCTCTATCTTTTGAAGCTGCTTCTTCAGCTTAAGCAGATGAAACAGGAACAGGGAAGACGAGTCCCTGTGAAACGGATTGCTGCCCACCTTTCTCGCGGCCACATCGTGCGACTCGTCCAGCGATGTCACGTTCGAAACGATTAGGAAGATCGCGGCAGCGCAAGCCAGCGCGAAGCGTCGCGGTGACATGGCTTGTTTCCTACTTGCCGGCTTGTCCTCTATTGAACGATTTTTAACGCCAACCGACGTTTATGTACGGAGGATGCGTCGGCGTTCCCTGACACTCGGCCGATGCCTGCCACTCGTACACGTGTCTAATAGGTGTTTTCGTTACACAGGCTGGTTGTCAATTTCCCGAACAATGCCAGAGCCGTGTCATAATCTGTCCACGGGTTTTTTCAAGATGCGTCCGGATAAAATTAATCTACTCGCGGCACACCTCGCCGCACATCGCGACAAAATGTTCCCGAGATACTCCGTATCCGATCAAAAGCTTCCCGACACGCTAGGCTTCTTCGCAATAAATTTGTCAGCTATATCCGCGGACCGATTATTTCAACAATTCGTCGTAACGAATACAATGAGTGACCCAGTTACCTAGTAAGCCGTCGGTGCGCGTAAAAATATCGGTATTAAATATCGCGAATTGTCACGACAGAAGCGCATCTGTATCGCACGCGATAAAAATCGACGCTGATAAAAACGTCGATGCTGAACGTCGAACGGGAAAACGGGAAAATAGGGTGAAATTAATTGAAAAGAAGGGGAGGAGAGGGGAAAATTGTTTTGGCCGCGTTGATTGTAAGCAAGCGTTACAAAGAACGCGGTTGATCATTGGGACAGAGCCAGTGTGATTGCTTCTACCGGTTGGAAGCGTGCGAAACGATTTGTGCTCGGCGACGCGCGTGTCATACAAAACGCGGACAGTTTCCATGAAATCCCCCTGTCACGCAACGCTCCATGGTTTACCTGTTAAGTGCCATATATTTTTTTTTTTTATTTTTTTTTTCACTTTTTTCCCCTCCACTCTTCTGACCTACTGACTCGAAACGATTAAACCGCTATTACCGTTCCTCCCTTTCCAATAGAACTCGAAATAAACCAAGCACACTCTGTGTTTCAATCGCAATATTTTCCTTTATAAACATTGATAATCATGATACAAATTATTAGACTACATATGTTTAAATAAGGACAGGCCAAAAACAATATTAATAATAATAATATAATATAATAATAATATAATAATACAAACTACATTAATGATAAGGAGAATTCACGATATATATATATATATATATGTATGCATGTATATTATGACGGTAATACGCAAAAATGGTAAAATTTGCAATGGGAAAGTAACGAGCAAATCGTGGCAAAAGATCGAAATGAAATTAAAATACAAATGAACGGTCTCGATTCGCATAAATTGAAAATAAAGAGGCATCGTTGCAGAAACTAGAAAATCATCATTGTTCTTTTCTTCCGTTTGCGTGAAGATCTGCGAAGATTTACCATTCGATCGCTCGTCATGCGATATGCTCGATAGAGATGGGAAGATGCGCGGTCGTGAAACCGCGTGGAAATTAACATTTGTACAATTCTGGTCTGATTATCGGGAAGAGTGTTAGGATATCGAGGGGGTAAGCTTGGAACGAGGAACGAGTAAGGAAATACAGCGTAATAACCGTCGGAATTAGCTACCTTTGTACCTCTGGTTAGGGCTCTCCTCTAACTGCTATTATTACGTTATCGCCTGCCGCTCATAATCATAAACCACGCTTGGCTTCAGATTACGGTAACGTCATCTCGCGTTTTATTGTGAATCAACTACTACACGTACGACAACAAAGCGCATACATCAACTGCAACGCGGCTCGGCTCCTTTCTTCGTCATTTCCCGCCTTCTTTTCGTGCTTTTCAACCGAAAAATCGCAGCTCGCGCGGCGATTTGCGACATTACGATGAGCGATCGACGATACGTTTATATCTTTGGACTGTTATATATCACTTTCGAACAATAATACTTTATTACGATTAATATCTTCTATAGCGTATAAATATTAGAAATACAACGTCTTTATAAAGAATTCTTATAATAGGCGAAGGATACTATATAAAGTATATAGAAACAGCAGTCTACGGCTTAATTCTCGCCTTCTTGAGGCACTAATCCTACTAGATATCGGTAAACTCGACCATGGAAAAAATTCAAAAAGCATGCAAACGTAACGAAGGTATCGTCGGAGATCTCCGTGTAGTTTTACTCCGAGGCGAAGAAAGAAAGACGACGGCGAAGACAAAACGAGCCACCGTTTGATCTCGATATCGAAAAACTTTGACAACTGCCGCGAGAATCTCTTTCCCCTTCGTGTACCAACTCTATAGTCCGTTGCAAACAGTTCGAACGTAATAATATTCGACGGTCGATGCATTGACGCGTAACGAAGAGTAACCATCCTTATTCGAAACGTAATAATATCCTAACACGTAATTACCAATAATTACTACATAGGAACATAGCTATAAAAGAATTAGCAATACAATTATAATCAATGTACATATATTCATGAGCTTGTCGTCTTATCCAGTTCAACATAAGCTTCTCGAAATTTCAATTAAAAGTTACAACGCGAAATTCGATTATTCATGGGGGGGAAACACGTACATATAAACTTGAGCAATACAACGCTACGCGAAACACGAGTGGCTGATTCTCTCTCTCTCTTCCCCCTATCTCCTTGCGTGCACAAACAAACCTCAGCCAGCAAGTCTGAAGCACTATTAAATTGCACGAAACAATATTAACACGAATTCAAGACCGCCCGGCACAGGTTACGTCGCTCTAGACGTAATACACGGTCTAATAGGCGATGCCTTTGCACACGACTGTACAATTTTTCGATTACCGATCGTAAAATTTGTCAATAAAGATTTCCTCAAAACAACCATCCTCTTCGCTGTCTCTTTCGTTAAATACTATCCCTAAGCTCTGCCCGAATACAAAACTCCGCGTGAAACGTAATATTTAAATCTACGTTTATCGAATACGAAAAGTACATAACGGAAAAGAGAAGTTTCCGATTGCTCGAAATCGTGACGACGAAACGAAGGTCAAGTAGAAAGGATCGTACTACGCGGCTCGATACCTGTGTCACCTGATCTAAACGAAAATTTCAAAGGCAAACAAGCCGTAGCCAAAATAACGCGTTCGCTTATTTCGTTTATTTCGCTTAACGCGATTCTCCGGTCGGAGTCGACTTGGCGCGCTTGTCAGGCACGTAGCAGCAGGCGTTTCGAAGTGAAACTAGCTAGAAGTGAAAAGGATGAGTATAAACCGGGGAACAAAAAAGCCAGTGCTCGGAAAGAGCCACGAATCCGGCCACCAGCCACCCAAGTACCGAACAAAAGAAGGTAAACATCACGGCTGGTATTCTCCTTTCGATGACCTTCGACGACGACGAACCCCATGGCCGCGCACACACACACACACATACGCACACGCGCGCGTGTACCACTCATACATACAGGAACGAGAGTCTTCGCGAGCTCGCTGGTTTCATCGAAATAATTATGCACCCAGAAACCATATTGGGATTATCCTACCTGATTTATTTCGTTAATTACCGAATCGAGAACGACGAGCATCACAGAGTCTGATAAATTAAAAATGGAACGAACGAGCTGCGAACTTCCGTACGTGTATATCCTACGTATTTAACGATATCTATCGAACGATCGAGTATACGCTTTAAAAGGAACTTTACCTCGTTGGTCCCTCTCGTCGACCGTTTAAGAAAAGCTATCTAAACTTAAAAAGAAAAATCTTCTTCATTCGTGACTTTGGATACACGTTAAGTAAAGTACAAATAAAGTACAAATAAAGTACAAACGCAGTCTCTATGTTACATTTGGTATAAATAAAACTGCGTAAACGCTTCTAGTCGTAATTTCGTCTAATGTAAGAATTGCTTTCTCTAACTCGACTAAACGTAGTTCTCTCTCTCCCACTCCCTCTTCCACTCTCACTCTCTCAGTCTCCCTCTTCCGTTCATGTGACTCGATAAAAAAAGGTCTGCTCGAAACCTTCGAGATCGGAAAACGTAATTTGCTTTGTTAAACGTCTTACAAAGAGTCGCAGAGCGTTGTTCACTGATCATGAACAACGTAATTTTGTCATATTTATGGCTGTTACGTAAAAGTCTTAAAGAATCTTATTCACATTATCACAGTATTTGTTGCAACACGTTTTCACACCGACGTAAAAATCTGTCCAAGTATAATCTTAAGAAATATGGGTGTTCACGAACGTTATGTCAATGCTTGTAAATGTTCACGTATGAATTTATAAAAAGAAGAAAAAAAGAAAATAATAGGATTCGCAGTATCAAATGCTGGCTTGAATAAAAGTTGGTAAAAATATTCTCGTACGAATGAAGCTTCTTCGTAATTTCGCTGAATACTTTACGGGGATAAACGATACATTTCGCTAGGATATATGGCACGTTTCGTATAAATAATTCCTACGACTACGGTGATCTTTGGATACAGCCTCTCTATCGTCCAGAGAATTCGCGGTTTCCTCTAACCTCGGACGTTTATTTCACATTTCCAGACGATATTGTCGTATTGCACGAGCAGCAGGGAATAAATAGTACGTAAAGAGACGATATATAAACTCGATCGCGTGTGAAAGCTCGTTGTGCGAGTCTCGGTTAAAAATCGTACCTACGTATTTCTACATATTCCCATAAGGCACTTGGTTTGTTGTTGGAAGGGTGCGACGGTAAGATTACCTGCCAGCAGATGATACCGAAACGCTCCATGAGTTGTTGAACTTGGCGACAGGCTGCTCGTGTTCCGAGAGCTCTCGGAGAAAAGCAGATACCAACCACGCTTGGATGTTTTATGGCAGAGTGGTGGCGACACGTGCTCCTGCGCCACGTGCGTCTTTTACTTCACGCGCCGTTTACCCATAGAATTTCTCAAGAGCTTGAACGCGTTCACCGTTGTCAATGCTCCAGGGTTCTTTATGCTCTTCGGGCAGTACTTGACCGTGTGAGCGATGTCTCCGTATGCGCCGCAAATTGGACACGTATAGGCCCTAAACATCGAACAAGGGTGGGAAAAAAAACAGAAAGATGTAAGTAACACGCGACTCTCTTTCTCTCTCTATCTCTCGAGGGGATTTTTCATTCTTTCCTCGAGGCGGAAAATATGGAAAGAGAGAAGAGGAAAGGAGAAAAATGAGAAAAGTCGAAACGTAAAAGTTGGATTTACCTCAAGACCGGACAGGAGACGCGGCCGTCAGCGTCTTTCAGCAAGTGCTTTCGGTAGTAAGCCTCCTCTTCGCCATTGTTTCTACAGAAAACGCATTCTGTGGGCAAGGGTTTCTTATTTTTCTTGCGTCGTGGTGTCGTTTCTGGCATTGTACCATTGTCCAGATCTGGACAGTATTCAAAATCGCGCCCATTATGTCGGAACTCCTCCATTACATCCTCGACTACAATAGTCAAGTAACGTTACGTGAATTGCATTTTGCCAAAATACATAAAAAAAGAAAGTACAAAAATTAATGTCACACAAAGCAGAAAAGAACAGAGGAAGGAAAGAAAGAAGAGAAAATACCGGAGGTTTAGCAGGGATAAACTCGAGGATAGATATAATTAAAACGGTGATTCGGCAAATACATCGGGAGAAAATACTACGTGGAAGGTGTATATACTAGACCCGTAGGTTTTCGAAGACGATCGAAGGATAGAAGAGAAATATACATATAGAGTGGCAGTCGATAAAACGGCCAGCCATTTATTTTCGTTGAGGCTTTTTCGAGGCCCCGGTGCGACAGACCGTGAGACTAGAAAATAACGGCCGCAGGTATCGAGTTTCATCGTTTGTAAACAGAATCGTCCTAATTTTTCGACCAACGTAGAAACCAAGTGTTATTGTTTAATCTAGGGTAAATAAATAATATCGGTAACAAGCTCTGGTGTTAGCGTTGAGAAATCGTTGAAAAATCGAAGGAAGCCTCGCAACATTTACCTAGTCAACTTTTCTTCCGTGTTTTCATCTCGGCGAGATTCGTCCCGATAATATCGTCATCGCCATGTTCTAAACTGAGCGAGTCGAGCAAAAAGCGCGCGATCTTCTGTTTACATTTATGCGATCGCGAACATCTGTATCACCGCGACAAAAACGATTACTTGTACTTTCTTTTTTTCCTTTCTTCCTTTCCTTCTCTCGACGAGAAAACAAACGCTAGACGAAGTTATCACATTCGCGAAACTTTGGACAAAAGATGAAGAAACGGGTGATTACGCGAATACGTTCGATATTTTTTTGCTCGGTTCGATACACCGGAACCGAACGAAGGTTGCCACAAATCGCGAACCATTGCGACTTCTCGAAACGTTTTAGCATACAGACTTCATCTCGTAGCTTCGTTTGTTTACAAGCGATGAAAGGTGTCCGATTGATCGGAACGCAATTTCACGGCGACTAATGAACCACGGATACGAATTTGAAACGCACTACGACACGATGCTCTGCGATTTGAAATCTATACATTGCGAAGAAAGGTAAGAAATTTGGCGCTGAGGTTCGTCGGAAATGATTTGTTGTTTCTATGGAAATAAACGACCGTCACTGACAGTTTGCGGTACGTCGCGGGGTATATATAACGAAGAAACGTTACCCCGCTGCTATTTAACGACGTTAATTAACGAAAATGGAGAAATATTTGCGGAAGGGTTAGAGGAAGGTGTAAAAATTAATATCCACCGCGACATGCATCCAATTACCGATTCTTACAAGCATTACCGAGCAGAAGAAAAACACAAAGACATTCCTGCGCGATAAAAACCGTAGGAATATCTTGGATTTTTCGTAGAAGCGTCCGCGATGCGAAAAGATTACGTCACATTACGCTACGTAACGTTACGTCGTGTTACGCGAGCCACGAGATTTGAAAATTTCAACAAGCGAGAAAAAGCGAGAACAAGCGAGAAAAAGCGTAAAAGAAGAAAGCTATTTAACGTTTCTAAGCATCGATGCGAAATCGATGGAACATCGTTTCGCTTTCATCGATCATCCGCGTATGCGTAGGTGTCGCGTAAATGCATTTTCCAGAAAATTCCACGTCTTTGAAACCATAGGAGAACTGTGATATCGACTTACCATTCGGAGGAGGCTTGTACTCAGTCTCGATCGTGAAATTGATGAACAATCTTTTGATTTCCTCTTCGAGGCTGGTATTGAACGGATAAAAGAAGTTGGACACCTGCGGCATCGGGAGTTTCTGCATGATCGAGACATGCATTGCGGCGGAAAAAGTGGAAACCGGGGAAAGGGGAAAAGCGGGAAAGTCACAGAACCGGGTGCGCGTAACTTTTCTACGAGACGAAGTCGGAAAGGTAAAGATCGCGGAAAACGAGAAAGAAAGAGACCAGGATCCAGCTCGGCCGAGTTTCGAAATTCAACTGCCGAGCTAGGATGTCACCGTGACCAACGATCGCGAAGAAAGGGTCCGATGGTGGGGAGAGTGCTTCTGTACTTGGGCCCGTGTTCATAGATATATGTATATACAGGAATCGTTTAAAAAAATACCACTCGATCTCGAAGTGCTTTAACGAAAGCAGAGACGACAAATACCGATCGATGTTCCAACTATAGCGTGACCTTGAATTTAATTTCAACGCTATCGATAAGTTGTTGAAATCGAAGAAAAAAAAAAACGCCACACGATGTATATCGACTCGTACTTTCCCTCGATATCACCGCGATTCCGGGTCAGGCAGTTTCGATTCGCCGGATTTTCGAATAATTTCAATTTCGCTTTGCCGAACGCTCGTTAACGGAATTTTCGAGACTTAATTTGCCAGACAAGACAGCGAACCGAGATGAAACGAATCGCCGTATCGGGATGTTTGTACCTGAATAAGCCCGGAACGTTTGAATCTCCCTTTGATCTTGCCGCGTGACGACAGTGACGCTAGATTATGATTTAAGGTCGCGGATATTATTTTCCAGGCTGCGAAGGAAGACGCGGTTCCACGCTTGTTAATTTTTTCATACGAAGATGCATATCGCGATGGTAATTTTAACGATCGGCGGATCGTTCGCGGTGAGGATCGGTCTCGATCGATAGATCGATAGATAACATCTTCTCTGGGGAAGAAAAAAAAGAGACAGGGGAATATTCGCTAATCTTCATCTTTATTGTTACTGTGTAAATATGTAGGCACTGAACAAATAATGTTTCATAATATGTTTACAAACATTTACATTTACTGATCTTCTTTTTGTTCAATCATTGAATATTCTCTGCAAGCAGCTTGGCCATGTTAGCCAAGACCGCTTTTAATCCATCTGCTCGACCTTTTAACATCCTTACGCGTAAATACCATTATCGTCTTTCAGCATTGTATGCGCTCGACCCAATTTCTAATTACGATCTCAATATTTTATCAATATATATATATATATATAATATATA
>NIJG01000048.1:974472-988315 GCA_002201625.1 Euglossa dilemma | reverse complement strand
ATATATATATATTTATATATATGTGTATGTATGTATGTATAGATAGATGTATGTATATATATATAAATGATAAAGAGAGAAAAAAAAAAAAGAGAAGAAGAAACATATTAAACGAATCGATGACGTCGTTTAATAATTGTCGAAAGATAATCATGTGAACCGTGCTGGTGCCGAGAAGCGAAGAGGAGATATACGGGCAGCACGAGGTCGCGTGCACGAAACGAAACGTAACGTTACACCGTGTCGTTGCAAGTACGCGGAGGATAAGGAAACGCGGCGAAACGTTGCGAAAGAATACATGCGTGTGTTCCACGGCACCAACACGGCTGACAGAAGTCCCATGTAATTTGTACTCTCGCGAAGGTGATTCGCTTTAAACAAAAAAAAAATAATATGATCGTGTCTCGGATAGAGAGAGACAGAGAGAGACAGAGACAGACAGACAGACAGAGAGAGAGAAATAAAGAGAGAGAGAGAGAGAGAAAGAGAGAGAGAGAAATAAAGAGAGAGAGAGAGAGAGAGAGAGAAGGAAGAAGAGAGAGAGAGAGAGAAGGAAGAGAGAGACGTTGCAAAAGAAAAGGAAAAGATTTAAACGTTAAACTTGGTGTCCGTATGGACGGTAAAAAAGTAGGAAATTTTTCCAAGGATCAATGGCCGATAAAAAACAAAAAATGAAAACGAAGCAAAAACAACGAACGATCGGAAAATCAAAAGTCGAATTCCTCTCTGCGGTATCGTTTCTTTTTTTTTCCCCTTTTTCTTCTTTTCTTTTCTTTTTTGTTCGTGTTTTTATATTATTTTTTTTTTCTTTCTTTCTATCTTTCTTTCTTTCTTTCTTTCTTTCGTCTTCTTTTTAAATTCGTTTGTTCCTTTTTGTTCAAAATGGCTCGACGTTGATCCTCAAAAACATGACCATCCATTCTGGACAATCCGCGTTGATTATTAATATTAAATATTAATACTTCTAGTCGTATACTCTTGCTAGAGTAAAAGTGGTCTTGTGCGCCCCAGCTACATACGTTTTCACCGGGACGTGCATAGGCAATACAGAGTGCTTCAGGCGCATGTATTCTTGCGTTCTTGATATGCGATAGTACTAACCTAACAAAACTTGTCCTTACATTTCTCATTTGGTATGTCTTAGTCTTATTTTACTTAAAAAAGAAAATAATAACAATAATANNNAATAATAATAATAATAATAATAATTATAATAATAATAATGAACGATAGAGTGAGAGAAAGAGAAAGAGAGAGAAAGAGAAACAGAGGGGAGGTGAGAGAGAGAGAAAGTGAGAAAGGGAAGGAGAGAAAAAGAGGGAGAGAGAAAGACATGTAATGATAATCGAGGAGAGTTAAATTAATGAGTGAAAGAATGAACAGATCTATATATCATCGACGGTGTCCCATAGTTTACGAATAAAATATCGAACGGTGCAAAGTTATCGTATAAAATGATACTTATACGTGGTAAAAATGGTCGGTTCAGAGCACTCGTAAAGTAATCGAAAAGACTATACTTGATTCCTTTTTTTTTTTTTCCTTTTTCGGGTCCGACAACAGCGATAAACGATACGACATATTTACTAAAAACGAAGAGGAAAGAAAAAAAAAGAAAAAAGAGAAAAAAGAAAAAAAAACCAAAACAGGAAACGCAACGCAGCTTATTCGCATTCCGGAAAATACTAAATGTTCCTCGTCGAACGTATAACGCTATTTCTTCCTTGCTCATGGAGCAGTTTACAGTTTAAACATCATTTTTTCTTTTTTTCTTTTATCATTAATAGTCAGTCGATTTTAGAATTTCCTCTAGAGAAAAAGAGATATATATGTATATATATGTATAATATTCTCGGCGTGCTCACATCTTCATGCATTCCATCGCTCTATTTAACCTACGCTTCTGTATGTACACACTTCACAGTACCACTTTTTTCGTTTTCATCTCTCCTCGTTGCCACCCTCCGTCTAACGACACTGCGTGTTCTTCCTGTGCGTCCGGTTTTTCACAATTACACCATTTTTCCTCTGGATTACTTTACAAGTACCCTCTCTCTGTACGAGTCCTCTCAACGCAACTAAGTCTTATATCGTCGAAAAATATCATATCGAGAATACCTCTACTATACTATTACTTCTTACTTAGTGTTTTTTGTTTTGTTTGTTTGTTTGTTTGTTTGTTTATTTTGTTTGTTTTGTATCGTTTCGTTTCGTTTTGTTTCGTTTCGTTTTGTTTTGTTTTGTTTTGTTTTGCTTTGCTTCGCCTCGCCTCGCCTCGTCTCGCCTCGCCTCGTCTCGCCTCGTCTCGCTTTGCTTTGCTTCGTTTCGTTACCTTCAGCGAACAGGAATATACTCGTATCTTTTTGTTTCTTTTTTCCGTTTTTTTTTTTCTTTTTTTTCCAGTCGAAATGTCTCATGGAGTACGGTTTAATGATGCGCGCGTGCGGCCTCGTTTTCGCCTCGCGTTTAGCCTCGCGCAGATACGGTACAACAGCGCCACGAACAATTTCTTACGAAAGTAAAACTTAAACGCAAGTTCCGCAAAAGTTGGTGTACGCACCGACGAGGCATTATCGATTGATCTAAGCGGGAATCGTCGCATCGATATTAACACCCCCTTCTCCTCTCTTTTCCTTTTTCTTTTCCCCCTATTTCCATTTCCATTCGTCTCTTCTGATCCCGCTTCTACAAGCAGGGAAGATCCGAACGCGATTGCACGACACTAAAAACAGCATGTCCCTTCTTCGTTTCTCCTTTTCCTTTGCCTTTCTTTCCTTTAAAATAGCGATTAAACGCACACTTTGTGACAAATAAGATTAATTTTAGGTCTTACTATTGCACCGATATTTACAATGGACGTTATGCGTGTATCTCCTTTTTTTTTTGTTTTTCTTTTTTTTTAAGTGATCTTTGATATCGATCAGCAATCATTGCTTGCTTGCGTAAAAGCCACTTAAAATGTCAACAACGTAATATATGTATATACATAAAAAAAAAGAAAAAGTAAAAAATAAAAAAAGAAAACGAAATAAAGGAGGAAAGAAAGCTCGCGCATATACTTAAACGACGTTTCTAAAAAAATATCATCTATAAGTGCAATAAATTCTATATACTGTTGTAAAAACAGAGAGAAAGGGAGATAGAGAGAGAGAGAGAGACAGACAGACAGACAGAGAGAGACAGAGAGAGAACAGTAGAGATAGAAAGTGAGCGAAAGAAAAAAAGAAAATTAGAATTGTATCGTTTTTCTTTTTTTTTCTTTTTCCTTTGCGCATTGAATCCCATCGCGCACGTTTCACGCGTTCGAAAAGCAACCATTATCGAGGATCCCCGACGAGAGGAAGATCGTCCTCCGCGAAGGTATCCGTCGAGATCGGCGGATCGCCGTTTGAGAAAGGAAGAGATAGAGAGAGAAAGAGAGACAGACAGACAGACAGACAGACAGACAGAAAAAGAGAGAGAGAGAGATAGAGAAAAAAACGGGGAAAAAGAAAAAAAAGAAAAAAAAAAGCAAAGTTCGTCATCGGACGACTTGCTTGGAAAAAAGAGAGATATGGTACAAATTAATCTCGTCGGTGAATCGCATATGTAAAAACGTCTCTGACGTTCGAACGATTTAAGGCTCCCGTTTGCAAAAGTGTATCTTCATATAACCGCAGAAACATACGCTCGTGCAATGTTTGTTTAAAACGACGATCGCACGAGAAGAAATCTATTTTCTCGAAGGACTGTCACTCTGGGATCACTATACCGACGGGTCTACGGGTGAATAATATTGTCGCTCTTTACGTGCTACCATACAGACACATGCGGCAGAAAATAGTCTAGGCATTCTTTTCGCGATACACCCTACACATCGTTATTCAAAAGGAACTTCGATTGAACTTTATTACACGTTTCTTTCTTTCTTTCATTCGTTTCTTTTCTTCTTTCTCGTTTCTTTTTTATTCCCTTTCTTTCGTTTGTTTTGCTTGTTTGCTTGTTCCTTGGCACGAGGGCCGAACACGATCGATAATCGCTACCGACTTTGGATTTAAGCGAACGAATTTTGAAGTAACGAAGAACCGTATCGCTAGGTACTAAACGTTTTTTTTTTTCTTTTTTGTTAAGAAGGAATCGTTCTCTAGTTTTCTCGACGCACTCTGTTCGTTTTACTCGGAAAATATACGCGCGGCTGGCGTTGCATCCGTGCAACGCGGATAGAAGCCGGAGCCGGAGCGGAGCCGGAGCGGAGCGGGAGCTGGAGCGGGAGCTGGAGCCGGATCCGAAGGCAGAAGAACCCCATCGAGAGAACGCGAGAGCCCTCGCTTGGCAAGGGGTCTCCTCCTCGCGACAAAACGTAAATCAGCCCCCGCGTTTGGATCGGCCGTAACCCTCTCCTGCTCGTTTTTCGTGTTTACTCGTGGCAGTTTTGCCGATGTCGACGCAACTCCAGCCGATGCCAGGACCGAGGACGATCGTACACGCGAGATTGTCTAAAGCTACTAAAACTCTGTTGGCGTGGGCTGGCGTGCGTGGAGCGTCAACGAACGGGCCAAGGCTGCGACGACGACGTCACGACGACAAATAATTACACGGACAGCACGACGCGTTTCACCTTCTTCTACTTCAAATGAAAATTCGTGAGAAAGCGAGTAAACACGTTCGAATAGAATCTGCGAGTAAACACGTTGGAATAGAATCTGCGAGGGCACAGCTCGGATCTGTAGTTAGCGCTCGGTGCACGGGGATACGCCGGTTGCAGATAAGGCCTGAATAGTTAGGGTTTGCTGTTGTCGTTGTTCAACGCCAACGGATCGGTGATCTTTTGTTGCTGTTGCTGCTGCTGCTGCTGCGTCACCTCGCTCACCGCGCCGCCGCTCATCAGCTTCGCGTTGTTGTTCTCCGTGTTGGAGATCTTCGCGTACTCCCGTTTACGTTGCATGCTCTCTGTCTTGACGATCGTGATGTCCGGATTGTTCTCGAGGACCGAGGTGGCCGGCTTGGGGACGGGCGTCGGTACCTCGATGTAGCCGCCTCCTTCTCTCTTGATCGGGGTCGAGGTGGTCGGTGTGGCGGTGGTCGCCGCATTCGCGTTGATCTTTTGCAGGATATCGTTCACCGATTCGTTGTTCTCCGGCGTCTCGTTGTTACCGTCCACCGCGCCCGACGCCACGCTCAAGTCGCCGGCTAACGAAATCCTGTCCGGGCCCTGTAGCGTCGACAGATAGGTCGCCAACGTATGGACGGTCACATTAAGGAACTCGGCTGCACGGAACAACGTGATCTCCTTTCTTCGTAGCTTGGCTAATACCTCCGCTGGTCCTGGCTCTGACCAAAAGTCCCTTACTCTGCGAACAGATACCACTCGTCGTAATTCCCACTCTCTCTCTCTTTCTCCCTTTCTTCCTCTCTTTACCTAACCGATCGACGGACGGTACGCGGGTTCGCGTTGCGTACGGGTAAGCGAGTGCGCGAGCGGGTAGGTAGGTAAGTAAGTAAGTAAGTAAGTAAGTAAGTAGTAAGCGAGTAAGTAAGAAAGTAAGCAGAGGCAAGCAAGCAAGCGAGCGAAGAATAAGAAGAGGAAAGAGTCTGCTTCGATTTCTCGCACTGCCAAACATAGCACCGTAAAAACGAAGCCGATGAAAGCAGGTTAATGCACGATTTCACCTAGCACGCGTCTCAAATTTATTCCCAGGAAAATTTCTTTGTTTTCTTTCCGTGGAACGCGTCTCTCTCCCTCTTGGTCCGCGCACCGTGTCCGAGGCGACGAAACGAAAAGGCCGTGTATGTGTGTGTGCGCGCGTGTGTGTGTGGTGGAAAGGCAAAAGTCGCGGGTGCGCGTAGAACGATGCGGTCGTAAAAGACGAAGAAGGGAGTAACCGGTCGCGACAAAGGCAATCAAGAACCGACAACCGTCAAGTCTCTTCCATTACCTATACGGATGTTTAAGGCAACCATAACTGTCGCGATATCTGCCGTAGAGGGTTCCGTAGGACACGCCAAGTATCTCGGCGGCAGTCTTCATTTCCAGTTCTTTGCTCTTAATGGCATCCATAACGCGTCGCGTGAACGGCTCCTCCCAGAACTCTTGGCGGCGTCCCGTCGTCAGGTAATCGTTCATCTTCACGACGTCTCGGAATTGCTCGGGGATCGATGGGTTCGTGGCGTTGGAATTCGAGGGAGTGGTAGGCGCTGCAGCAAAATCAAACCACGTTAGATTGTTCGCGCCTACCGAATAGGCGCGCACCTCTCTCTGCATAGCTATCCGGGTAGGATCATCCTTCGGGGAGTAACGCCTAATCACACGACTCTATTTCGTTCGAGCGACCCTGTCTCACGTACCTTTCTTTTCCTGGTCGGATGCGCTGTCATCCTTGGACATGTACGATAGCTGGAAAGTACGACGATACACGGTGGTTAAAACGGCACACGCACACGCAACCGTAGGCGTTACCAAAGCGATCGAAGATTAAGAAAAACTATCCTTACCACCGGCAGTGGCGTTTCGTTATTTTCGTTCATCATCATTTCGTCGTCCCAACTCTCGTGGTCACCGCCCTCGCTCATCATTTCCTCCTGGGAAATCGGGAAGGTTTTTCAACAGACGGGTCAAAGAGAGGTCTAATTCCGCTCGGTCTCGCCTGTCGATCGCGATCGTTGAAACCCGCGCGCACGAGCAGGATTAACGCAACCACGGTAATTCGAGGAGAAACCGGGAGAGAACGAAGAACGAAGGGAAAAAAAAAAACAAAAAAGAGAAAGAGATCGTTCGATCGACAGGCGAAGACAAGGCGGAGACGGGGTTAGAAAAAAAGGAACATTTCACCATACTTGACGTACATTTCCGGTGATACAGGTGATCTTGGGGGTGAAGACGTCGTGAGCCGAGGGTGGGTCGTCGAGAGGCGGACGGCCTCTGCGTCTTTGCTTCGGAGGCGGCGGCTCGTCGGTGTCTCCTTCCCTGAGGACCGTCTCGACGCCCGGAGTAGCCGCGCCGGGACTGTGACCGCTGTTCCCCAGATCATTTTGCGTGGAATCGCTACGCCAGCTCACCTCGGCCAGGCCCTTGATGTGCAAATCCTCCGCGGTTTTCAGCAGGGACGACAATCTCGTCTGAAACATCGACACGCGACGACTTTAATCAAGCTGGCAAACAGAACGAACCTTTCAAAGATACAGAGTTCTCTTCTTTGACGGCACTGTCAGCCTCTTTGTCGTTTAATCCTTTCAGAGGTTGCGAGAGTCGCGTTTCGTCCGCGTTTCGTCCACGCTTCGTACGCGGTTCCGATCGAGCTCGCGAAAAATTTCCAACCACCACCTTCGAACACGCCGCGGATAGGCACGGGTGTATTTATCGAGACGAGGGGAATAAAGGGAATCGAAATTGGCGCGGAAAGAAAGGAGGAAATTTTTTTCATACCGATCCCCGAGATACGGCTATATTCTCGCGGCGATATCCTCCGACTAATCAAGGTAAGTAGCGAGTTCCCTCTCGCGTTCGCTCGACATTAGCCCGAGTGGTTTAACCATTCCTGGCAAGAGTTACCGAGCAAGGCAGCGGCAATATTTTTAACCGATCCGCTTTCAATATTTCCGCGCTGGTTCGAGGGGATAAGGCATAAATGGTATAATATACGAGGGACCGGTCGTTTCAGCGTTTTTGGCACGAGCTCGCGGCTTCTCCACACGGTTCCGTACCGAGGAACCGAGTAAGTAGCGGTCTGCAGGAGAGAAAAGTCGGCGCTGTAAGAAATTCGTCGGGCTGTCGCCGAGGCGGAGCTAGGTAAATCTAATTACCTCTGCCCGGCTGGAGGAAAAAGCCGGAGGAAAAAGCGATCACGCGGCAGAAGTAAAAATTAGTAATTCCATTAATCCTGGCCGCTTCAATTTGCCCAGGCATACTCTTCTCTCCGGGTAGCGTAGCACGGCCGAATCTGTCCGATTCGCCGGGATTCGTCGGGATTCCACGGAGACGAATGAATCGCGAATCGCGAATCGGATCGACGCGGCCAGGCGCCGCGGTGCACAGGGGGACAGGCAAGGAAAAAACCGATATAATATATATATATACATTATATATATATACCGGTTATATCGAGCAGCTGGACGCATCGGTGGAATAGGTCCAATTATTATTTGCCAATTTTCACCGCGATAATACCGGAGCGACCGAGAGAATGCTAAATAATATGAGAACTTTCTACAAACGGTTCTCCGCGGCTTTCTATCAGCCACGGACGGAATTGGAAAAATGCTTATGTGGGTCAGCGTCTCCGCCGGCGTACCGGGAATAATGTGTATTTCAGAAACGACCGTCACCACCATCGGCACCGACGCCGGCGCCGCCGCCGCTACCATTCCCGCTTTCGTTTCTGCCCAGGTCTATCCGCTGCCTCTCTACTACGTGTGTGCAACACTCGAAGGCAGAAACGGTATGGGTTAGCTATGAAAAACGGCGCGCGGTCCCGACCTCGCTCAAATCCGATCCAGCCAAACCTCTTACCGACCACCATCCAACCGATCTCTCCCCGACGACCCGACGAACGCGCCGACGAACGCGCCGACGAACGCGCCGAGGGGAGACACACGCCGTGCATTTTCACCGGAGCCGGATTTTTCGCAGGCAAAACGTGGCCACCGCGCCGGAGAAAGCTCTCGCTGCCTGATCACGACTAGAAACACGGAAGAACGAGAACCCGTTGCGCTCGGGATCCTCTTTCCGATTCGAATCCGATTCTTCCACCGGCTAAGAAGCGACACGCGCGCTCCATCTTCGACACCGGGTCCGGTAGAACGGAGCGTGTTCCGAGGATCTCGTTTAGGGTCCCGGCGAAAAGAGAAATTCCCTCGGTTTTTCTCCAGCTCCGGATCGCGCGCTTTGTTTTTCCCTGGTTACCGAGGAAACCAGGATGCCGTCGATTTTACACGGTCGTTATTGGTTAATTAACCGATGCTTATTATTGGCCTAGACTAGTTTATCGCTTCTCTTTTCTCCCCCCCTTTTTCTTCCCTTTTTTATTCCCCTCTTTTTCCATTTCCGACGCGGGAATAAGCTAGGAGCGAAGCAACCGACGTTTTCCACTGTCGCGCGTTTCTCGTCCGCTACGATTAACGCGCGATCGTAAACGAAAGAGACGCGTACGACACGGCGCGATGGAACGATTAAAAAGCGATTAAAAAAGGAGTAGAGCGAGTCGCATCGATTCGATTTTCATAGCGACGGTTTGCAGCAGCAGCAGGACGACAAAGTGGTCCTCCTCGGCTCTTTTGTTCGATTCATCCAGCCGGAGGACGGCGAGGAAGGAAAAAAGGGGGATAGAAACGATTGACCGCGCTCGGCAAAACAAATTGCATCTTTGCGAGGATTTTTGCCCGGGGATTAATAGCAAGTTCGGGTTGCTTTGAAGTGCGGCATGCTCGAACCTCGAAGAGCAAGAGTCTTCAATTATTAATAAATTGAGGCCAGCCGCGTTCCCGCGCCGTTCCCCGCGACATTTTTCCCTCCGTCAGCGGGATACAAGTGCCCTCGTAAATGTCCACGATGTAAATAAGTTGTCCATCGAGTCTGAAAAGAGACGAAAGAGCTACGTTCCGCGGGCTTTATTTCTTTAATCAGTTTTAATTTCNATAGGCGTCGAAATTGCTCCGTTCTCGATAGTCGGTCAGTTGGCTGGATCTCGGGGTTCCAGCTGGACCAGTTCGATACCGTCGACGACGACGACGACGACGACGACGACGCGACGTCTCTCAAAGTCCCCGCGTCCAACTCGCGCTCTCTCTCTTTCTCTCCCACCCCTTTCTCGATATTCTCTCTAACCGTCCTCTGTCCCTGAGAAGATTCGCGTTCCGATTGTACGTGATGGAAAACTCGGATTGATCACTCACGTGGTCGATGTTAATTTCTCCCTTGTACATGAACTCGACCAGCACTTTGATGTCCGAGAACTTCACGTCCCGCATTATGACAATGGGGTCCTTCTCCTCGTACTGGGACAGAATCGTGTCGAAGTACGTGCTGCACGCTGACAGAACCACCTGCGAAAACAAAAGCGAAAGGGCGCGTTAATGAAGGGACTAAACGATCCGTCGAAACTTTCGACGCTTGCAAATCGACCATTAAAGCGAAGCAAACCGGTTACAAGCGGGGGGCAACATGACCGACAAACGCGTCCTTGACAAATATTCGAGTTCAATGGACACGAGAAAATCAAGAACGTCGAAAATTAAGGACCCGACAAGGTTAATTCGTAGGTCCGGATAAGGGCATGCGACGCCGTGTCGCTCTTCATTAATTACCCCGAAAATTGCCACGCTATACGCGGTCCGTTATACCGCTTACGCGCACGCACGCCTATACTTACACGCGCGCACACACGTGTAAACGTAGTATATACAGGAGGATAGCGACGTGTACGGATGGTGGAGATGATCGAATTCTTAAGCGGCGCTTCCGAACAGCGCCGATAAAATATGTATTTCCGCTTGGACGGCCGAGAGAGCCAGCCACCACGTGCAGATCTGTCATGAAAGTCAATGAAGTACTCGACGAACAGGCTACTCTCTCGTTCCCTGACCGTTGTGATTTTTTTCTTACCGCTAAAGCTCGTTACACACCTGCCTGAACTCGACGCTTTCCACTCGATCCGCCGGGGACCAGGGAAAAAACAGGCGTTTCACGCTCAAGTTGCACACGTGCTCGCGATACCGTGGCGTATTCGTCGTTCACCCGTGCACCGCCTTCCCAACTTCCAGGCTTCCGTTTTCTATTTAATCCGCTAGAATTAAGACGGCGAACGCGAGAGACGCGAGAGACGCTCGCGGTTCCGTCCCGGCGGCGTCGATCTCTCCGGATCCGAGCGGAAACGCGGACGGATGAATCGAGCCGCGGCGAACTGGAGCGATTCTAACAAACGAAACCGAATCGAATCCAGTGGAATCGAAGAGGAGCGGAGAGGAGAGGAACCGAAGGAAAACACGGTTTCGACGAGTGTGAAACCGGCTTAAAGCCAGCCAAGAACCGCTTCGCACGCCTACGTATTTAGCACCGTTGAACAACCGGTATTTCTGTCAATCGTGATTTTATTTGCCGACACGTCGTTTATAAACGACACATCCTCCGTCAGTATCCTGTCTACCGGTTCCATCGTAATTTCCCCCTCGTCCGTGCTCCTTCCTTTCCTTTTACGTTGATCTGGTTATCGCGAAATAGAGAAGATATAATCTCGCGAGCGATGCATCGGCCCGGCGAAATTTATTTCCCGTTTTCCGATTTAAAGGATCGCATGCACAGCTTTCGCGTAACGCATGTCCGATCCAACCAAGTGTTCCGTTTAAAAGATATCGAATATCGCTGTTACGTAGTATATCAATTGTCTCCGGCAAATTTATTGCCACGTTCTCGTTCATTAGCTCGTTCGTTCGTTGCGCGAGTTTAAACCGAATACGCGTCGTTTCCCAATCGGCGTCGTAAATCGCCATTGTAAATCGCCGTTGTAAATCGACGCAGCTTAGCCCAGATTCGTCGTCGTTGTCGCCGCCGTCGCGGCCGCCGTCGTCGTCGTCGTCGCCGGCCATCATCGCGCCCCGTGGCGCGTCGAGCCGCGAGAGCGTTCGCGAGGAAAAGTGACTTTCCTCGCGGCGATGAAGTCGTCGTTTCTTCTTCGACTGGCGGCGGAATTCGAGACGCAACAAGTCACGGCGAGTCGAGGAATACGATTCGTTCCGTTGTCCCTGTCGCGATTCCTCTCCGAGCGTTTGCTCGGGTGGACGCGACGCTATAGCGCGCTAGGACAAAAAGACGAAATTCGAACTGGCGATATTTCAAACCGGGCGCCACCGTGGCACTGGAGAATCGTCGGAGAATCGTTGGTGGAACTCACCGCGAACCGTGACGAAAGTTTCGCGGAAGGTTGGAGAATCGTCGGTCACTCGCGCGCGAGTACCTCGTTCGAAATTTACATTCGGCTTTTTGCCGATAAAACGTCAAAGTTGCAGGAAGAAGAAGAGGGCAAACGAGGTGGGAAATAAATGGAGAGAAATATCGTTGGGAGGAAAGAAACGGGTGGAAACGCGGAACGAAGGCGAGATCTGTTCTTTGCTCGATCGCGTGCACCCGGTTGATCGTCGGCCGAACGGGACAGGACGGTACACACACGCGCGCGCGTCCATCGTACCTACGATTTTCCCTTCGAATTTGCATTTTATTTCGCTGAAACGTCGACCCACCGCGTAAATCGCGTTCTTCCTTTTTATTTCCGTTTCCATTTTTTTCCCCTCTTTTTTTTCCCTCCTCTTCCTTTCCGCTGTCTTTTTCCCCGTGTCTCTTTGGTTTTTTCTTGGTCGGTCGAGCAGCCCGGTTTCTATCGACTCCCCCCGGTACACCGGAACGTTCGCGTAATTCCTTGGAAATTATTCTACGGAACAACAATGGAATTTTACATGCGAGTAAAAAGAGGCAACCGAATACGTATTAATTCGTGCCGCGCGCGCGGTATTGTTGCATCGCGAAAAGCCGGTTTGCTTCTCGTTGCGAATCATTTATTCCTTAACCCTTTAACCGGGGCTACACGCGCGGAGAGTTCGCGACGAATTTGTTTTTCCCATTTTTCCATTGTCCGCTTTTTCGTTTTGTCCCGGAAACAAATGTTTCCCAGCTACGGGGTCGCATTATCGTTAGAGCAGTCGCGTATTATCGAAACGTTTCTGACAATTCCCCGCGTATCGAATCGTCCGATTTTTCGCAACATGCCCGAAACAATTCGTCCAATTGCAAACGTCGAATTTGATTGCCGGTTACAGAAAGAACGTCGGATATTGCGCTTTTCCCTGGAAATAATTGCTCGGTTAAAGCGTTAATCGTTTCATACATCAAACAATTTTCCGTCAAAAGGAACCTCGAATATCCTGGCTCGCTCTTTGAAAATTGTCATTGCAACATTGATCACTCTGCGCACGCAAATCGTTTTTAATCATTACGAGTATCGAATAACCTATTGTTTGGCAAAAGGAGGGAAACGGGACGAGCGTTTCGCACCGAGTGCGCGATATCGCGTCGGGAAAAATCGCGATCGCCACGGAGAACGTTGGAAAGAAGGGAAAGAGAGAAAAGAAAAGAAAAAAAATTCTAATTCTAACAATTCTAATTTTAATTAAAGCAACCGGGATCATTGGGGAACCGAGAAAATTGCGAAAGAAAACTACGCCCCATCTTTTCCACCTTCATTTGCCTATCCAAANACGAAGAAACACGGTGGAGGAAAAGAAGGAAGGCGACGGTGGGTGAAGCCGCGTAGGAAGGCCGGTGCACGCGGAGAGAAGACGCGAAACATCTGGAAGCAGCTGCGTTTCTCGATTCGTCTGGAAAGCGGCGAGCGTATCGCGATCGCGGAAGAATGGTATTCCCATGGAAGAAGCCGAGAAACTCTCAGGTACGAAAGAGTGTCTGGCTCTCGGCCCCGCCCAGTCAATAGCCTGAATATTTAATGTTAGAAGTTCCGTATTGATTTTCGCGATTTTTACGTCTCCGCAAATAAGGCCGTAAAAGACCTTACGCCGCCCGTGTCTGTTTCTTCGTGTACGTACCCACACGGACACGCGCACCACACGTACGCGCGAGCGCACACGCGCGCACCTGCACGTACACGAAAACGAATACAGGAACGAAGCAGATCGAGTGGGGGGAGAGGAGGAAGAGAGCGAGAGAGAGAGAGAGAGGCGCGTTACTTTTCAGTGCCAGCTATATAACGCTTTTTATTATGCCGGGCCGCTTTTATGGGGAAATACTGCGATGAAAAAAGAGGAAGACGTCGAGACGCGCGGGGGAGGAAGGAAAGGGCAGAAGAAGAAAGAAATTGCACTGCCC
>NIJG01000048.1:943615-965024 GCA_002201625.1 Euglossa dilemma | reverse complement strand
GCTCCGTCTCTTTTCTCCCGCCTCGCGACGCGCAATAAGACGAATCGAGGAAATTCTCCGCCCGGCACTGCGCCGCCAAGGAAGAGGTGGGCACGCAGAAAAACCTACGAGCCGAGGGCTAGAGAGAGAAAGAGAGAGAGAGAACAGGGTTGCCTGCGGACCGATAGAGAGACACGTGTAGGAGGAAAAAACAGGGGGGAGCGAAAGGGAGGAACGGGCATCGTGGAAGTCAATGGAAGCTGGACGAGATTGCCTTCGCCCTCCGTTGTCGTCTGCTCGCCTGCTTTTTCCGTCGGGGATGAAGTTTAATTACGGGAAAACGCGTTTATCCAACTACCATCCTTCTCTTTTCCCTCCTATTTCTCATTTTTCGTCTTTCCTTTCCCACCTTTCCTTTTTTACACCTCCTTTTCCTTCTTCCGCTCCTTGGAAAATCGGTTAGCATCGCGCGATCGGCCGCGACTCGCCGCTTTCCCGTCGTGAATTGCGCGCGCGCGAGCGCGCAAGCTCGCCGCTTTTTTCCCCCCGAGTTTAAGGCTACGGGGGAAAAAAGTAGAGTATACGTAGCAATTTGGGCGGACAAAAGAGCGGAGAACTGTGTATCCAATTTACGGAAAGTGAAAATGGAGTACTATGCGTTTCGACGATGATACAATGCCCCTGTAACGCGTTAAACGACGCAGAGCGAACGAGCGAGCACCTCTAAAACATTTCAAAGCGTAAAATAGCTGAAACCGAGCGTACGCGTGGAAAAGGGATTTTAAAGGGAATAGGAGACTATCGAAGTCGAACGAAGGGCAAAAGTTGTCGCTGTTAAAAGGCTACCGCCGATGAACCGCCTCGATTATTCTTTCCATTCGATATCCAACGCCGATAGCCCGTCGCGCGCCTCTTTCTCTTCCTTTCTCCGCTTTTTTCCCCTCCCCTTTCCCCGCGTGCGAACTTTTCGCCACTGGTCGCTGGACTCGCGGAGATATCTCCGAGTCGGATCGGTGACTAGTCGTGGCGTAGGAGGATCGCTGGGCGATCCACGTGGCGAAAAGGGGTCGAACGGGGGTTAAAGGTGTCTCTGTTTACCTTGTGCGCTCTGAGAGTCTTGCCCTCGCAGGCCAGAGTGACGTCGCAATAAGCTTGTCGCTCGAGCAGCTGTGAGAACATGGTCTGTAGGTTGCTGTGATGGTATTTCCATCGTAAGCAATACTGTTGGGGGAACATGTTGGAGGATGACGTCGCGGGAGGTGTCGTTGCTGAACTGGCTCGTTGCTGAAGCATGCGCGGAGCTGGCACTGCCACCGGCTCTTCACCCGCCAAGATCCGTCCCTGTGGTTCACCGTAATCCCACCGCCTTCCTTCTCCACTCTGCAACATTAGTTTCGCGTGAGGAAAGATCAGAAACTTTTCGCGATTCGGCCACGCGCCGGCGACGAGGCCAGCAGCGAGAAATCACGCCTCTCCAATAGGCGTTTCGCCTCTCGGTGACTCTCCTTTCAGCGGGCCCGGGGTGGGGAACGACGATAAAGAGCTTGGCGTACGGTATCGAGTAATTAGCACGGCAAGCAATCGGGAAGAAACGGCGAAAAAATCTTGATAGGTAATTATCTTAATTGCCCGGCGATCGCGAGCAGCCGTTCCTCCGGGGAACGATAGACGCGCGATTCGGGGTGAACGTTTGCGATTGAATCCGCGCGTTGATACTTCCACGAGTTCCCACGATACCTCGGGCTAATCGCTTATCTCTCGGCTTGCCCGTTAATCACGCTTGGCCTAAAATTACGCTCGAAAATTACGATCGATTCGAGAAACAGAGAAAGACAGAGTTTCAGAGAGAGAGAGAGAAACAGGGAGTTAGAGAGAGAGAGGGAGAGATCGCGGTAATTTAACGTTTCCTGTTAGAAGACCACTTTGTTCCAGCCGTTTCCGGAACGCCCGAAGGGGGTGGTCGCGGCGACGGTGCTAGTAGTGGTGGTGGTGGTGGTGGTGGTAGAACGGTTGCATTTACGATTTTTATTCCTTCCGTTCTAGGCGGCTAGCTCCACGGTACTTACATACGCGCGTCTACGTACATATATATATACACTCGTATCAGCTATATCCGCGATGCAAATGCGAGCCAACGCGCAAACGGTTCGAGAAAGAGTCTGTCTAACGCGTGAAAACTTCTTGGCTCGAAGAGAGGAAGAAAGACAAAGATAGAGAAAGAGAGGAGAGAGAGAAAAGATGCTTACAGGTGTTGGTCCGATGCGCAGTCAGCCGACGGGCTCGTTCTCGAAGTGAAACCAACCCGGGCGCCTCCGTCAACCGGATGAGAACGCTTCTACGACGATGATCTTGGAAGCATTTAAACGCGAATCCGTTTAAACGTGCACAGCTCGATCACGATTGCCCCTGACGATGCTCGGTCTCACGTGTTTTCTCTGTAACATACAGTAGAGGGATTGATCCATCGGACAAAGTCGATTCAGCCTAACCTCTTCCCCGTTCGACGAGTTCAAAGTTCCTGCTCTCTCTCTCTCTCTCACACTCTCTCTCTCTCTCCCGTTTCCGACCGAGAATCGAGGAACGGCAGAGAGAGAGAGAGAGAGAGAGAGAGACAGACAGAGAGAGAGTCGTCGCGGACCGAGTCGGCGTTGCTTCCAGTTCGATTATACGCGTCCGATTCGACGCCCGGAGCCGAATCCTATTCGGTTAAGTTCAATTACGACGGGGAACAGGTTGCCCGATCTCTCGGTGCTCCATTCGCTTCTATCGGCCTGGCGTATCTCGCGCGCGCTTGTTTTTGCCCTTACGTTTCCCCGCTAATTTCGATTAGTTTCATTCGGCTCGATCAGAATCAGTTGGGACCGCCGGTGGATGGCCAGTTTTCCAGCCAACCCGATCACCGATAGAAACGCCGACGTGGCAACGCGTTTAATTTACGACTCGCCTCCGTCCAGGGATCCTCGGCCGGCTACGCGCCAGTTTTACCAACCAATTCGCCGCGATGCTTACTCGCTTATGACTTCGGTGCTCGGTTAAGTACGGGACTCCGCTCGGCAAGGAAATAAGAAATACCGTTGGAGAACAGCGTAACGCCTACGCCGTGTCAACGATCGTTTCCCTCCAAGCTGAACCGCCCCACCAGCCGATAATTACCATTACACCCATCCCCAGCATCCGATCCTTTTCTTTTAATCCATCTTATTTATCGAAAACGTTTCGTTTTTCCTTCCCGCGAATAAAGCGCGAGCCAAGCTCAAAGATCAATCCGACGATCGAGATAGAACCCGGAAGAAGAAAACTATTTTTTCGATATCTAATCCGAGGAGATTAGATTACCTCGATACTTGGCCCGAGTTGTCGGAAGATCGGAGAACCGGGCGAGGTGGATTCGAAGAATGCGAAGATTTCGCGGCGGAAAGAAAGTTCCGGGCAAACTCGCTGGAAAAAGAAGTTTTCATTGCATTATCTGGAAACGATTAACGCGAGCCGCTTGTATCTATTAGCATAATTATCGAGAGTGACTTTGTAAAATCGTGAAAGTCGAATATCGACATTTAACTTTCATCGGCTTCGCCGACCGCTGATGAAGTTCCATTAGGAACGAATCGGAAAGCTGATTTGGCGAATCCCTGGTTAACACTGGCGACATTCGGTTACGCGTCGTTATCTTCTAATGAACGGTAACACCTCGCGATTGTTGCTAATAACCCGACCAGCAACTTTGTTTATCAACGTTTAATCTTTCCTTTTCCAATTCTTCTCTTCTTTCCTTTCCTCTCTATCCATCTACCTCTCTCTCTCTCTCTCTCTCTCTCTCTCTCTCTCTCTCTCTCTCTTTAACTGTTGGAAACTGCGATTTCGTCGAGTTTACTACTTTAATCTCTTTTTGCAGCGGCATAAACCGGTGGGTAATTTCGAGTGGAACGTGGATCATTTCTCGGTATCCAGTCCGTAAACTGGTCAACGTCTCTTATCGAGGATGGTGGGTAATATCTAAGGCAGAGTTTAGGCTGCACGCTCGACTGCGGTTTTAAAATTCCCCCCTCGGGCAAACCTCCATGGAACTCGCCGGTGGATCGTGGGAATCAATAAATTCCCCGTATCGGAAAACGCTGAGGGTACGATACGCGGAAAAATCGACAAGGCGCGAATTTGCGCGAAATTACGATCCCTTCTCTTTCATCGTCTTCCCAATTTCGTGCCCCCCCTACCCTCTCGCCGCGTCCATTTTTCTCCTACCCTCCTCTTCCGCCTTCCTCCTCCACCTTTCGTCGCGTCGCCATTACTAATTTTCCCTCATCCCTCCCAACCCCGAACGCGCTCGTCCTTTATCTCTTTCCTTCTCCGTGCCTTCGCCCTTCCTCTGCAACTCTCTCTCTCTCTCCCCTTTCTAATTTTCATCTCTCGAATTCCACCGGCACCGCTGTCTTACCTCGCATTTGCCTTTTACCCTCGGCGAAAAAATGTCGATGGCGCGTCAAAAGACCGTTTTCCACGAGGTAACCGGATGTCAAACATTTTTGCCGGGGCTGAAGAGCAGCTCGGTATTCAGGTCTCGCGTACGTACACGAGGATAACACACGTATAGTAGCGTAGGAGCGTGGATGGGAGCGCTGCGAAGCGCTGTGAAGCGCTCGCGCGCCGCTCCACCGACCGACCATGTTCGTTCGGTAGCCTAGATTCCCCGAGATACTTTCTATTGTGTTTACGGATCGGATTAGAGTACCTTTCGCCGTTGAGAAAATGCCCAACTCCTCGGGACACGGAAGAGTGGCGCGCGCGCGAGTTCGCGCGAGCGTCACAGCTCGCGCTCTCTGACCTTTTCGAAATCCGGATCAAATTGGGAAATCGGGTTAACCCTCGGCCGCTGCCAATGGGACACCCGCTGTTCGATCCGAGTCTAGATACCACCAGCGAACCACGAGCACGAGAAACGTGACCGTCCTCGGTTAATTACCCTCTACGTGCATACGATTAAAATTGAGCGGAATCGGAGGATCGGTCTTGCGTATCGTGCGCGTGTACGTCGCGATGGATCGAACTTGCGGCGGAAAATCCCGCGAATGTTCGGAATTTCGAAGTGAACGGTAGAAACTGGATGTTTGGAAGATCGGTCGGGAAAGTGGCGTGCCCTCGCGAACCTCCAGGCTTCGGGACTGGGATAATTTTTTAGCAAAGTCTTCTATCCGCGAAACAGCGGGGAAATAGCGAGGAAACAGCGGCGAATCCCCGATTTCCAAATACCGGGCCATTACCAAGGAAGTAATTAAAACTGGAAACCCGAAATTAAAAGAAGAGAGGATGGAGCCGGAGGTGGAAGGGGCGAGAAGCTCGATTTTAATTATAGTTCCTCTAAAACCACTCGGTTTCTGAATTAATAAAGAAAGGATTGAAACCGAGGAGAGTAGCGAGCCTCTCCTCTTTCCAATTCCTTCCTAGAACGCGTTAAAATCAACGGCGCATTAATTCCGAAGTTCTCGTTAAGCCGATACGAAACTAATACACCGAGAAGAACCGTCGGAGAATTTCCGAGCATCGGGCCGCTTTATCCTGAAAATCCGTCGTCGCGCCGGTGTTATCTCGTTCACAGGTTGCGAGCCCTACAAATTAATCGGAAGATTAATTCGCCATCGTTTCTCGAACTTTCAAACGGTCGATGAGCCACTCGTCGATTCACCGTGCTTCTTCCTCCCTTTTTTCCTTCGATTATTCCGCCGACCGAAGCGTTCATTGCTGCGTGGCGAACGAGCCGCGCCAAGTGGCCTCGTCGAGAGGCCAGAATACTGTTATAATTCACGTAATCGAAGCGTTTACGCCAGCGGCCACCGGAAAATCGTAAAAATAGCCGAACCGTACGTGCACTTGGTTATTCACCTGCCATACGCCTTTTCCCGGTTTCTACCGATTCTCCGGATATCTCCCGTCGTCGTTGTTGTCGTCGAGTTTCGAAAAAATTTGCATCGCCAATCGATCGATCGATTCGCGCGATTATTTAATATACAGCAGGACCGTGATATCAGCGAAAAATATCCGAAAATCGCAGAAATGCAAATACCCCGTATCGATTTACCGAAAATTATACCGTGCTCGAGACATAAGATGGAAGAATAACACTGGTCAATGGGACGAGATAGCAGCGGCGTCGGCAAGAGTTCTGCTTTCTATCCGAAAAGTTCAGAGTTCGATTCTCGGTATACCCTAAATTTCTCGTTTTTCGCTCGAATTAATATTTCTAGAAAATCAAGAAAAGAGCAGCAGCCCCCTACCGCGACTCCGTGTTTTTATATACTACCGTGTGTGTATGTATACGTTACACGTACGCCCGCGTGTGGTTGGCCCCGCATGGGTTACGTTTTTAGTAGAGAATTATTATTCCCTCGAATTTTTAAAAAATTTTCTCCGACCGAAATTTTCCCAAAGTTCTCGCCCGAGTTTTATATATATTACACTTCTCTCTTTACTTACGTCGCCTTTAACTTCTAAAATAGCATTCCCGAGACGACGCGATTTCGATTCCTAAAACTCGGAGAAGATTTTAAACGAGCGATCCGAATTTCTCAATGGCATTCGTTCACGGCCACGTGAGAACGAAAACAAAGAAAATCTCGTACTTTTATATTACAAGAAAAGCTTTATTAAAACGTGTAAAATGGTTCGTTGACCATTTTTAGAGATAACTCGCGATACATAGATATAATACGAAACGAATGTCTCCGAGAGATCGCTATACAGAAGAAGGAATTGTGGATATTAGATTCGATGACACACCGCCAAGTGGAAAAGTGTGTTTACACGTGACCCTTTGCGTGTAGCACCAACTTCCGAAAACAAAAATACCCCCTCTTTCGCTGTATCTCTCTCTCTCTCTCTCTCTTTATCCATGTCTGCCGACTTTGGTCGAAGAAAAGTTTCGATTCGTTTGGAAAGCGGAAAAACATCCGAAAAGTCGAAACAATGAATCAACGGTAGAAGAAGCAGGTTTAATTAACCTTAAACGTCGGACAAAGATGTGGCGGATCTGAATTTGGAGCGAAAAAAAATAGAAGAAGTCTGGTGGAAAGTTGGCGGGCAACAATTGAAAGTAACTCCGGGATACTTCTGAATAGCTCCGGGCCAACGACAATCGTCCGAAGTTGAAACTTTGGCAGGCGGGAAGCCATGAAACTTCCAAGACTGCAATTAACTGTGGAACAACTAAGGATAATTCGTAGGGCAAGTTAGCGGGAATTACGTTTTTCGATAAAAGAAACCTCTACCCAAAGCAGCAAACCGTCCAAGTATGCGCGCACCAGCTCGAGACATCGCCAGTATTTCCGATAAAAATCTGTTGCCCCGAAAGGTCAGAAGGAGAAAGAGGAAGACGCGGTACCCCGCGATTTCCCGCGAGTCCCCGCGAGTCTACGCGAATCTCGATTATCGTCCACGAACTTTGATTCGTTGATCAATCGTAACGATGACAGATTTTTTTCGGGGAAAATTCGGTAAATTCGCATGGACGTTCCTTGAGCGTGACAGGTTCGACGCCCTTTTTATCGGCTTCTCCCGCACGGTCTCTCGCTTCTCCACGTTGCTTTTTCTATCGCGATACCGCCTCCTCTCCCTTCCACCCTCCGTCTCGCGGCTACAAAGATCCTCTTGCATATACGCGCAACGATAGTTGGGCATAACGGTTCCGCGGTCGCGAGTTACTGCACGAGAAGACAAGACGAGTGAAACAAGAACTCCTTCGGAGAGCACGACCCGTTTATTTTCTCCAAACCGAGAAAACGGGTTGCCCGGGATTTTCGTATTCCGTATCATCATCACCACCATCACCACCTTCGCCACCACCATCGCGAACCGCGGAAATCGCTCGCCGAGGATAATTCCGAAACGCGGTTCTCCGCGAATTAGGAAACAAAGCGGAACAGGTTGCGTGGAAACGTCGCGACGCGGACTCGGGGATCCGAAATGAACCGGAACGAACCCGATCGACGCCACACCGTCGCGACGGTTCACCCGAAGAAAATTTCCGCGGCCGCGAGACGCGAGGGGCAACACCGGAAGCGTTTCTTCCGCGGGACGAATTTTCGCGGATTCGCAATTGCGTTCCGCTCTGACCGACTTTTCCAGGGACCTTTTTCACCCTTTTTCCAATTTTTTTTTTTTTCTCCTTTTTTCATGGAAGGCGACACAGGGCCGCGGAACGAGAGCCACGATAGTGGCTTTATCGCGCGCACTCCAAGATAAACCTCGCCGCACGCTGCGTGGAGACCGTCCTCTCCTTCCCTCTCGCTCATTCTCTCTCGTGCACACGAGGGGGCGTATACACCGCTTGCTTTTCCTCGTGCACGCACGTGCCATATTACACACAGCCTTCTCTCGTTTCGTGGAAAAGAGAACACGCATACACGCGTACCGCCGTGTGTACGCGTGTCTGTACGCATTTGTGGAGGGGCAGAGCGAAGAGAGAGAGACTGGGAGATAATTGGACGAGTGCAGAGTCACTCGTCGCTGCAAGGAGATCGCCTCGTTTCATGGATTCTATTGATTTCCACCGGAACATCAACGTCCCGACACAACAAGTGGTGACGAAACGTCGAACCCGTGACGAAAACAAACGCGCGAACGCGTGGAAATTGAAAATCACCGTTCCCAGTCGCGTTTTCCAACGGTGCCGAGGCTATTCGAGGTGTCGACAATGTTTGCAGCTAGATCTACGCGTATGGAATTTTTCCCCCGATGTTTGGAAACCCGTCGACCATTTTCATCGGCCAATCGCGGAAGTCTATTCGAAAAGCGTTAACGGTAAAAAATATTTGTTGCTCGGGGGACGACGTTTTCGCGGCGCGGCCTCGGGAATATTCCAAAATCCCGACGACTCGCGACGGATTTTCGGGGGGAGGGGCGCGACGAGTCAAGGAGAGTAAAAGTCGACGTCGACGTGGTTCGGTTCCACCCCGGATCGATTCCGCGTGTACAGTGGTACCCATCGTCGGTCGTTTCAAAGTTTTTCCCAAGCGTCGTGGCTTTAAAATTTCGCTCCCGGGGCGGGAGGGTGCAACGGGACGGTAAAAAGACAGAAAAGAAGAGAGAGGGAGAGAAAGAAAAGAGAGGACGCGGGAGCGCAAAGCGCGTGGCCCATCGGGAAAAGTAAATTCTCGAAATTACCTGTTACATAAAAACGAAATTTCCACGGGACGGTCGTAAACTTTCGAGGAGAAAAAAAGAGGGCGAGATAAATTCGTAAAAAGGCGAGCTTTTTGGTTTATTACGCGATATTTCTCGTTGCCTGGAGGGGAAGGGGGCCGGAGACGGGGAAGTCGACTTAAAAGCGTAAACTCCGGGAGTTTTACTGCGCACGGTGGGAAAAAAACGCGACTCGGTCTTTTCGAAAAACGGGCGTAAACTCAAACGCATCTCCCCTTTTGCCCGTCCCCCTCGCGAAACACCCTTTTCCTCTCTATTTTTCCCTTTTTCCTTTTTTTTTTTTCCCTCCTCTTTTTATCTCCATTGTGTTCCCGGCTGGCGCGCACCGAATGCGAACATCAAAGAGGAGTATAATTACGCGCGCAGAGTCGTTTCCGCGCTCGCCAATTGCGCGCCGCGGCGCGCTGGCATCGCTCGGGTTAGCTTCGCGATCGCGTTAGCGCGGCCAAAAACAGGGAAGAAGAACTTACCACCCCGTCCTTTCCTTTCCTCCTTTCCTCTTTTCCCCCGAGAAACTTGGAAGATCGATCGAGTGTACCGGTGGTTCGAGGTACGAGGCTCGATTAGCGCGATTAGACGGCGTTTGGCGACACGCAGGTGAAAGGAGCGACGCATTAATCACGCGAATGGGAACGTCGTCGGATGGACGGGTTTGAGCAACCGTGACTCGAGAAACGGAATTTCGACGCGTCGAATCGAGGAGACGAATCGAAAACACGCGGCGCACCTTGGTTTCTAGCCGGTTAGAACAACGATCGGTTTCGGAAGTTCGGTCGGAAGGCGAGCTTCGAAAGCAAGGAAAAGGGTTGGAAAAGGAGAGCTATTCGGTGCGCGGCGAGAAGAGGGTGCGCGAGGTCGAGTTACCTGCGGGCCGCAACTTCCTCCTCTCGGTTCTCATCCTCGAAAACAGCCGCGGCGATGAAAACGACACCCGAAGTAAAAGCGAAAGGACGAGGAGGGAGGAGGAGGGGGAGGAGAAGAGGTTTTCGGTGGCGTTGGAGACGCGGTGCGGTGCCGGAAGTTCAGATGCCGAATGGCGGAAAAGCGCGCGATATCGATAGGCTCTCTGCTCTTCGGTAGCTGTTTCCGAACCGGTGGAAAAAAAGCGCGACAATCCGGTACACACCGACGGGACGAATGATCTCGCCACCTGTTTGACGGACAAACGCGGTGAGGAAGAACGCGACGTTAACTCGGGAAAAACGACGATGGTTTTCTGTCGGTGCGTCGTTTAGCGACGCCAGGTCGCGACGCGGCTACACCATCGAAGCTCGGAGCAGCGAGCACCGTGACACGGTGGAAGCATGGCACGGAACACGTTGAAGGGAACGAACCGAGAGTTCAACGAGAATCCCGGACAGAGAGGCGCGTAGAAGCGCGTAGAGGAAACACAGGGCACGTAACCGGAGAAAAAGCTACTACGGGCAACAACAACGGCAACAGAGGCAGAGGCACGCTATACGCAATTACCGCGTACCGAGTCTCGTTTCCACGCGTCGACCACGCGCGCTCTGCTGCTCTTTGTCCCGTCCCGTGCGCGGCGATCCAGTCAGAAACCGTGGAAAACGAAGGAGGCTCGAGCAAAAAAGCCTCGTGGGTCCATTAAGGGTACCAGCCGCGTCCTCGTAAACGCTTCATCGCCGCTTAAGGAGGTTCGCATTCGTAACGACGAGCCGCACAACCACGAGAGCACGAGTCACTGCTGCAACCACGTCCACGTCCACCACCACTACCGTCCACGACTACGACGGCGACGACAACGACGACGACGACGACGACGACAACGTCGCGATAATAGAACGAGCACGGTTAGAAAAGCCGATTTTCGCGGACACGGAGGCCAGTCGCGGAAATTAAGGAGTCGCGTTATAAAACGCAACGACCTACAATGCTACAAATGCCAGGGAACCGTCGTGTGTCTCTTCTGGCCTCCCCCGTCTCGCCTACCCCCTGCTCGACCAGCCGCCATCGCCGCCGCCACTGCCTCCTTTTCCTCCGTTCCTTCCACCTCTATCCCTCCTCCTTTTAGCTTTTTCCTCCCCTTGGTAGCCCCTTCTTAGGCCGACGTCCCCTCCCGACCTAGCCATCGCCAACCACCACCTCCCACTACCTTTCTTCCTACGATACGATCCGATACCACGCGATACCCCACCGTACCATACGATACGGATACGATACCGATACCATACCGATACCGATCCCACCCGATCCTCCGAAAATCCTTCTCCTATCTCCTTTCTTTTCTTTCTTATTCCTGCCGTGGTAATCGCATCTCCGCTTTCGACCCGTCTCTCTTTCCGACGTTGACCCGTCGCGATTTTAGTCGAATTCGGCTGGTGGGGGGTTGTTTTGCGGGCGGGTCGCGGACTCGACGCGTAACACGCGTCATCGAACGCGACGATAAGAGAAACAGCCGCGAAGGAAACGGGGGCTCGCGCGATAACCAGCCCCCGAGCGGGCCAACCTTCTCTCCGATCCTTCCCGGTCCCCGTCCACACGGTCCCACCGGAAATCCCTGATTCCGCCGAACTCGATTTACCTCGCGGCAACAACGGCGGCGAACAATGAAGCGCGAACGGTGAAACGGGGGAAAGTGAAAACGCGTCGGGGACCGTGCGACTCGGACGACCCGTTCGCCGATCGGTTACCGTATTTTCGAAAGGATCGGAATTTTACAAGCGGAGGCGTTATCGCGAAGCTCCCCGTGCCGCTGGAGAAATACGTAACCGCATCGATAACCTCTCGCGCGGAACTTCGGCCTGCCGTGCCTTTCCGTTCTGTTCCGAGACGACGACGACGACGACGACGACACAGTTTTTCAGAAAAAAACCGCCTGTCCTTGGAAATTTCTCCACCGCGGAAGTATAACGATGCGCGCGAAGAAAGAGGTTTCTGTTCGATCGAGATAACCGAGCGAAGAGAAAAAGGGGGAAAAAATAGAGAACGAGATGGCCGATAAGGCCGAGCAATTTGTCGGCGGAGAAAGAGTGGAGGAGAGGCGGAGGGACGCGGCCGTTGGAAGCAACCGCGAAGCCGAAGAGAAAATAGCGAGCGCGAAACCATCTAGAGGAAGGATCCAGAAGAAGAGGAAGAAGAAGAAGAGGAGATAGGTTGCACGTTCTAGGCCAGCCTCGATCTCTGCTGCCGGTCGCGCACCATGCACTCTACTCCTCTCGATAGTCCACCATTGCGAATATCGATATTTCCGTCGCGTACGATACCGCTTATCGTATCGCGGCTTTTAAACGTTACTCCTCTTCGCTGTAACATCTCGGTTTGGAAGACACCGAGTAACGCGCGTGGAAGCTACAAGTGGTTCTCTCTCTCTTCTGGCATCCTCGCCGTTTCACCGTTAGAGGGGGATGATTTTTGGAACCAACCACCGACTCTTTCCATCTCGTCTCTTCGACCTCCGAGCGGACACGACCTCGCGACCCTCCGATCGTCCGCCAACTCAACGGAGAAACCGTTTTTCCGAGACCTCTGTCCGGCCGATGAAAACACGTTTTTAAATCCTTTTGCCCGCTGGTAAATATCACCGCGAGTTCCCATGGGAACGAGATTAGTTCCGCTTATTTTTCGACGCGTTCCACTCTCGGTTACGTCACGCGTGTGTATGTACTTACATCGTTATCGTTGTACCGAATGCGAAGACAAAATATCGGTCGAACAAGTTGCACGCTATCCAACGCGTAACCAAAGCGGACGATAATCGATGAGATACCACGACGTTCACTCGCGGACGCGTAAAGGCGAGAGTCTCTCTCTCTCTCTCTCGTCGGACGATAAACGCCAAGGCAACGTTCTTTTACGTCCCTTCATCGAGCATTGCCACCACCGACGCCGCCACTTCCGGTTATTGGACGGTGACCAACTGTTCCTCGAGCACCATCGAGTCACTGCCAAATTGATTTTTTTCCCGAACAACGGCAATTTTCAGACACGCGGAGAATAATACGTACACGCACGCGATCGTCGGTTAAACAACGCCAAGTCCCTCTTTCTCTCTCTCTCTCTCTGTCTCTATCTCTATCTCTGCGGAGCTCTCTCGGTTAGCTAAAAACTCGGCGAGACCGCGGCGTCTTGGAGCGGGTAACGAGACCACGGATAAGATACAGGGGATTTTCAACGAGTCACGCGTGTATATGCAAAGGGAGAAAAAATGTGGTATTAGGTTACGGTTGATCGAGCGACATCGAGGCGTAATCGCGCGCGTGTACACGCGGCACACGAGCGCGGCCTGCCTTCAGCGAGATCCACTAAAGCGAGCGTTAGTCAAGTGCACTCGACGATTACTAGGCGACATACTCCACTGATCTTCATAGTCGTCTTTCCACCACCAGTCAAAGACTGCGCCGCCAACGATACCGTAAATTCCCCCCGTCTCCCGACGTTCACGCCTTTATTCCACGGACTCCTCCGATTTGTCCTGGATTTCTAAAAGGATCCCGATTATTTCTGGTCCATCCGTGCCACTCGCCATTCGATTTCGCCCAGGGACAGCCTATCCACCGTCTTCGCTCTCCGCCGCGAAAATAACGATCGCGCTAAAATTGAACGATTCCGATATTGATCTATTAAAGAGAATAAATTCCAAAGGGTACGCGGAACGAAGGCCGGCTAATACCGTCCATCTAGAGCACCGATGCCCGACCTTTCGTCGCCTCTACTCTCTCTCTCTTTCTCTTCCTCTCTCTCTTTTTTCGTATCTTTGGCCACACGTGGAGAGACGCGGATGCGGCAGCAACCTTTTCAAAACAAAACTCGCTACCTTCGAAATGGGAAATTTTTACCGGCCCGAGGGCTTTTTTGCTCCGACTGTTTTCGGACCTTCTTTTTAGGTCTACCTTTTTTCGCCCGGAACGCGGATCCCGCGTGGGGGATCACTCGGAAATTCGAAAGGACTCGGTTACTTTACGTTAGAAAACCAATCGAAAGAAATAAAATTAAAAACGCTGTATTTCCTTTTCTCCTCTTTTCGGCTCCCCCGTTCGCTTCGAAAGAGAGAGAGAGGATTTTGATAGCGTCGACGAGGATAGGAATGCAACGTAGGAATATGGAGGTTAGACACGCGTCGAGTAGACGAAACAACTGGCGATAACGCGAAGAGGCGATTCGAATCGATTGGCCGGGGAACAATTATGAAAATAAAGCGCGGAATAGGAGGGCATCGGGCGCAAACTAGGACTCGCTTCGATGAAATCTTCGCAGAGTTCGCGTTTGGCATCCGCAGGCCCGTGACGCGAGGCTTACGCTACTGAAAAGAGACTTCTGGATTCTCGGAGCGTGCCTGGTAAATAATAATACGTCGTTGCTAATGGAAACCTACTTCGCGTTGGCTTCTCCAGAGTAGGTTTCGCGAAAGGGAGAAGTGTGTCATGCACAAAAGCCTTTTCCAAATCGTCTTAAAGCTTCGTCACTATTATCATAATGATGTCAGATGCCTCTTTTTCCTTTTCTTTTTCTTCTCTTTTCTCCCTCTCTTTTCTCTCCCTTTCTCTGTTCCTCTTTTTTCCCAAACTACGTACAAACGAGGAGCATTCCATTTTAAAGGTTGCGCGCGATGCCGCGGTGATAATCGCGCTTCTAGCGCGAATGCAAGAAGCGTGCGACCGATATCGAAGTGGGAAAAAATAATAGAGGAAGGAAGGCAGGGAGGGAGGGAGGGAGAGAGAGAGAGAGAGAGAGAAGGAGTGGGAGTTATCGTAATCCGCGATGAAATGATAATTACGAGGGTACGGGAGCGGAAGGTAGAAGAAAGTTTGGAAAAGCTCGAAAGTTCATCAAGAAAGTCGGAAAAATCTCAGTAATTACTGGTTTTCCGGCGCAGACGTCGGCAGACATTTAGGAGAAAGTTTGGGAAGAGCGGGGAATTGGATTTTCGGCTGGAAGCGTGCTCGCAGACACAATGGGATCAGTTGGTTCAATTAAGAAGAAGGATACTCGTTGAGCAGGGCTACATAGCAGAGTCTACACGAACCTGGAGCTCCGAAGAGAAGACCATTCCCCTCCGACGCCTCCTCCTCGGCCAGAGTCGGGTCCCGAGTCGGCGTAGACACAACCGGTTTCCGCGGTGTTCACCCGCTTTTTGAGAAAAAATTGAACCAGTTTGTAAAACGAAAAAAGCTCTCCCCACCAGCCACGTAGACGCCCCTCCTCGCTCCTTCTCTATCCCTTTACTCGGATTGCCGCGGAGACTCATGGGAACCGAAGCGATTCCAAGCGTCCCGGAATCCGATGCGCATCAAATGAAAAAGCCTCCAACGTTGCCAAGATTTTGACCCCCTCTCTCTTTCCCGCCGTTCTCCGTTTCTACTTCTCTCCCACGACACACCGGCAAGCCTCCTCTCCTCTCCTTCCTTTTCCCTCCAATTTTTTCTCCCAACCGCGCCAGAGGTAAGCGCCGCGAGAGGAAAACCAACGAGAGAGAAGAGGCAAACGAAAGGGAGAAAAAAGGAAGGAAACCGCGACGCGAAGGTGTCGCGGGTCGTTCTTTATCTCTTCCCGTCCGTCCGTCGGTCCGTCTGTCACCGCGGCGGTACCAAAATGTCGGGGCGACGACGGTGTGGCCGTAGAACGCGCGAGGCTTACGCGCTCGATCGTGAAACACGCGGCGCGGTCCTGAATACGGTGGTGTTCTAGGGAAGAGCGTGGTTGCAACGTAGGCCGCCTCGAGGCTTCCTGGCAGGGACTATTGATTTTCGAATTGGTTCAAAATTTCCATAATACCACGACGGCTGAGAGGGTACGCCGAAGCGCGGCTGGGGGTAGAGGGGGTGGCGCGAAGGAGGAACGGAGATAGCGGCGGCAGGAGAAACAGACGGGGTCGGAGGAGAGAAAACAGAAAGAGAAGAGACGTATACGCCGAGCACGGCCGTACACGCGGAGGAGAGAGGGGAGGGAGCGACACGGGGGGCGAAGCGAGATAGAGAGAGACGCGAGCCAGAGAGAGAAGTACAGAGAGGGAGAGGGAGAGAGCGAAAGAAGGGGAGGAAGAAGAAGGGTGGAAGCCGAATGCACGTCAGAGGGTGAGTCGCCACGGCCTCGGACGGTTTCGAACTTGGCAAAGTTCAGCGGCTCAAAAGAGACACCCCGCACCCACTCCACCCTTTCGAGAGCACCCCACCATGATTCACCCTTCCTTCTTCCCCTGCCTGCCCGTTTCTCGCTTCTCCTAGGCTTCTCTCGCCCGTCGGCCAACTTCATCCTGCCCCAACCCCCGCGCGCCATTCCCCCACAAACCAGCCGAGCATCTCGCGCGCACGTGTACACCGACACACACACACGCACACGCACACCGACGCGTTCCCCTTCCTATCTGCACCCTCCTCTGTCATTTGCCGAGCACCTCCGCACAACACGCCGTTTCGTTGTGTGTCCGTGTAACAACGATGCCGATGCCGACGACGTGAACGACCGCTCGTTCCTCGTTGCGTTACATCGTGCTAACGATACCACTGGCAAGGGTATTACCCTCCTTGTCCCGTTCGGCATCGCTTTCCAGAAGAAACAACGGTGTTTAATGCGTTATCCGAACATCTCGCCCCGAGACACCGCCTTTTCTCTCCCTTCGTTCTCTCTCTCTCACTCTCACTCCCTCTCTTCCTCTTCCCCGCGAGCTTTTCGCTCCTCTTCTGGCCGATCGCATTGACGCGCGCGCGCTCTTCGCCTGGACTTTGCTCTCGGGGCCTGGTCGTGCGAGCACGAAGAAACCTTCCCGATTACCTTAGTCTAATTATCCTAGTGGTAGTGAGTCGTAAAGTATGCCAATTACGCTTTCGCTTACCGAGTCTCCTACTACCGAAACGCGCGATCCTATTCGTCCGAGCCGGCTGGGATGGAAAAACAACGGTATCCGCGACGATCTATGTACCCCGTTTGCTCCCGCGATCGGGAGAAAAAGAGCGGGGGGGATTTAACCTTTCTCCATAGGCGCATCGATCCGGCCCGAGAACCAGAGAGATCGAGGATCGGCATTTCTGAAAATTCTTCGTTCCCGATTCTTTGCGCGGATTCTCGCGATTCGCGCGAGAGAAAGAGAAAGGGAGGGGGATGGAGAGAGATCAAAAGCGCTTCGGCAAAATTCTTAGAGGCCACGAGTTCGGAGAGGAGCAGCGAGAGACAGAGAGAGAGAGAGCATTGTTGCCCGCCACAACGCGGACAGAATGACGTACGACCGAGCGTTGCATTCCTCTCTTTTTACGAATTCCTCCCTCTTTCTCTCCCCTCGCTGGCTGCTGCTGCTGCTCGGATCCTGCTAGGGACCCTCGGCGAAAAAAATAGACAAAGACCGATAAAAAAGTAAGAAAAGGAGGGGAAAAAATATATATAGGTAAAAATAAAAGGGGCTAAGGGAAGAGGAGGGAGTGGTCTTTGTGGCGGATAGCTGGAGGAACGTGTGGTTCGACGGCTACGGTCAGGATCCACTCGAAAAGTGCGCGGTAACTCAGGCAAAAGGGGCATGAATCCTGGAGCGTGCCGTGACATGACCTGTCCTAACTGGACGGATCTGGTACCGTGCACGGCTACCGTGCTCTCTTCTGCACGATCACACTTCCCTTCGGCGAAACCGCTTCTCCCACCGGACACGCCGCGCTGCTCTCCTCCATCCCTTCTTAGCCACACGCGTGTTTCGCCAACCGGGCCAGCTTTACGCTTAAAACCGTATCCGTACACCGTCCTCTCGCCTTCCTTTTCTTCCTTTATCCCTACTACCACCACGGCCGAGCGAAATCGAGCACTAGTTCGCGTTATAAACGGTTCAGACGCGAGTGACCCCGATGCATCGCGTCGGTACGCCGGTCTAGCTGTCTCTCCCTCTGCTTTTCCACCGGCAAACTAGAGGCGCTTTAACTTTACCCCGACGTCCTGTCCTTTTCATCGAGCGGCGTGATTCGAAGATAAATCAAGGTTAACCGTAATTACCGCACGTAAGACTGGTAATCGAGAAGCGTAGAGAGAGAGAGAGAGGGGGAGGGGGCGGAGAGAGTTTGAAGGAAAATTCGCAAAAGCCGAAAGGTAACGGTTCTTCCCATCTATAATGCAAAACCGAGGGAAAGTCCGGAAAAGTTTGAGGGATTTTCTAATCGCGTTATACGTAGCTATAAATGCGCGAAAAGTAGCTCGAACATAAATGACCCTAATATACGGTTCTAACTTTAGGATTCTCGCTAGAACCTTTTATCGATTGCCACCGAGTCCCTCGTAATCGCGACTCTGTGTTTCTTCGTTTCACCGTTTATCGTTATACACCAGGGAATCTAGCCGGCCGTTCAAAGTTTTACTGCCTAATAGGATAGCGCCGGTTACGCCGATGTCGCGTCTCTCCGATCGCGTTTACTCGTTTTCTAAGCTCGCGAATTTCATCCCGCGTTCGAACGCGCGGATATACTCCTGGTCGGGATCGTTAGCCGAACGACGATATCTCCTCGATCTCGAACGTGTTTCTAACTTACGTTTCGGTCACGGTCCGAGACGCGAGCCAGACGAATCCCGAAAACCGCTTACGACTATCCGCGGGTGTAGCGTTAAACGCGACTTTTTCGTTACGCGATCGTTTCCCTAAACGAGTACGTAATCGGCTTGCGCGGAGTGCCGCGAGAGAGAAGAACGCAAAGGGAAAAAGAAGGTGGAAAAAGGTGGAAAAAGGTAGAAAAAGATGAAAAAGGTAAGAGAGAGGGAGAAAAAAGGAGAAAAAAAGAGGAGAACGAGTAGGCGAGGCGCGCGACGATGTTGGAAAAGCAATGGACCGATTTGTTAACGAGGTTTCTCGACGTAATTAACTGCAAGAGGATACGTACGGGACATAAATGTAGCGTGCGAATTAGCCGCATCAACATAATTATAGATCACGCACGCCGTCGATTATACTTACCGATTGTAATTATAACGCATAGAACAAATTGAAGTTTGCTTAACGGTCCCGGCCAGCCAGCTGGCCGATTGTAAATTCAACGACAAGTTAACGTTCCCGCGTACAACGCAAAAACTGAACGGCATGTAAACGCCGAATCGATAAATCTGTTACGATAAGAGGACGTGTTACAACTTCACCGTTACTCATACGCAACTACACGGACACCAGCCGCGCGCACACCTAGCAGGAAAAACTTCCGTTAGCTTCCTAACCCGCCGAGTAAAAGGAACGATAGACCGCGTCGTGCAGCTTTTTTATTTCCCATTTTCCCGCGGTCGATACGCCACCTTTTTACATTTTTTTACATTTTCTTCGCCTCGCGCGATCTATCGTGCGAAAGTAAGAAGCACCGTTGCTCGATTTTGCAGGTATTTCGACTCTGGGAACGAAACCGTACCGCGATTCCGATCGAATTCGTTAGTAAATATAATTGCCGTGCCAGCCCGCCTCCTACCTCACACCGATAGACACTCTCCTCGCCATCTTTCCATCCTTTGTTTCGCCTGCCTATTCTTTTCCTTCGCCTCTCCTTCTCTTCCCTTCCCCCTTCTCCATCCTCTGCCTCGCTTTGCCTAATTAATCGGCTAATCAACTGATTAATAAATGAACGATTTAATTAACGCGAACGACGGTGATCCACGCACAGGCGGATAAGAGAAGAGAGAGACAAAGAGAGAGTGAGAGAGGACTAGGTAGACGAGTCGGAGCAGCGAGCGTCGCCCGGTGGCCGACGCCAGACGACGTTAAAGCGTCGCCCGCGTTCCGGTCGAGCAATTTCACTTTTGTCGGTAGCCGAATTACTCTATCCCTTTAAGCGTGGCGCGGCGAGAAAAGCTTCGAAAGTCGGAAATCCAGTTTCGGCAGAAAGAGAAGAGAAGGAGGAGGAGGAGGAGGAGGAGAAACGGCGGAAATTTTCCCAAGCTCGAAGGCTATCCTGTTTTTTGTTCCAACGGAATCTCCGAGCGTCGGCGTGGGGAAGAGGCAAGGGTGTCGTTTGACCGTAGTGGATTTACTCCCGTGACTGAGGCAGCGAGGGTATCGCAAAAAAAACGGCAAGAAAGCAACGTGGTCCACAGGTAGACGCATCGAAATCGAGAGGGGTGACTGGTCGTGAAAGAAACGCGCGCAGTCGGGTTAAGCCTAGGCTGCGAGGTCGCGCGAGGTTCCTCCTCGACGACGACGACGACGACGCCGGCGACGAGGACTGCCACCCTGTGCACGGTCGAGGAGAGGGACCGAGCCGGAATCGAAGGATCCGTGGAAAGGAAGAAACGGAGAATCGAAAAGGTGGAACGAAGAGGGCCGATGCTCGCCTTCTCGCTAACATCTCGGCTTAGCAACTGAGAAAATAAGAGTAAAAAGCCCGGGGATGAGTGGAATTAAAAAACCATAAAAGTACCGTCTACGCCAATGCGATTGGAAACGCGGCGATATAATGCCCGACGTTCCAATAATACCGGCCCGTCCTTGTACTTATTTCGTTTTCTCTTAAGAACAGGAAAATTTCAATCTAGGGACGCGAACCCCCTCTTCTGCTAGCAATTTGCAACTCGGATCGTGCACTGCCTTCCGAGAAGAGAGAGAAACAGAGACGGGGAGAGAGCGATCCGTGAGACGAGGCCGAGATTATCCGGCGAGAGTAATTTCGTTTGCGATTAAAATCGAAATCGCGATTTCGTGGCCGGAAGACGCGAGATGGGTCGGCTGAGGCGGTGAAAAATTCGTCGTTTAACCGTAGCAATGTAGCAGGGACGGGTGGTGGCGATGGCGGTGGTGGTGGTAGGCAGCTAGTATTAACGGTTTTCCAATAAGTGGACAAAAATATGGAAAAAGTATCGGACAGCAGGGAGAGAACTATGCGTATTTAGAGAGGGCCGCGTCCCGGAGCGGCGTACATATATTAAACGCGATGCGCGAACACGCGGTGTTTCCGATTAACGCAAATTTCACGCGAGACGTTGCCCGCGGAGGAACGAGCTAGCGATGCGCGCACAGGCCAGCGTACGTATCAAGATTCAGCGGGCAATTTATTTCGCCGCTGCGCGAATGCGAATGACCGGCAGAAGCTCGGGAACACGAGCACCATCGATGTTAAGAGCATCTTAACACGGACCGATGAGAATACGAGGTTAGTCGTATGCAGCTGTCACTGCACTCGCTGCTCGCATCGTCGCGGCTCGTCGCGGCTCGGCGAGGGCTCGCCAAGCGTCTCGGAGCGGCTCGAAGCGGATGCGACTGGTACCAGGGACTGTACTCCGGCGAGACGCATTTAACCGGTAGGGCCGTTTCGAATATCGGTTACAAAGTATCTCGCGCGACTCGACT
>NIJG01000048.1:877501-924181 GCA_002201625.1 Euglossa dilemma | reverse complement strand
TCTCTCTCTCTCTCTCTCTCTCTCTTAGAAATCTTTCACTCGCGTTTCGACCCTCGATCCTGTGAAAAACTGTCCCGTCGCGAGTACGAAGACATCGGATATTATTTCGTTCGCAGCCGAGCTTTGTTCGATAATTTGTATTTTACGAGCCATGAATCACTCTTATCGGCAGGTTTGGCGAATTAAAAAAGAGAGAAGAGGGAGAAGGGGGGCGAAATAAGCGCGAGTGGCGCGGAATGGAGGAAAGAAATAAATTAGACAAGGGGGAGGAGGGTGGCGGGGGGCTGGAACGGGAGAAAAGACGGGGAAAAGCAGGTCCGGGGAAAAAGAGGAAATCAATTCGGTTTGCGGCCGCGTCGTGCGAACGTCGGTTGAATACTGTTTTGGACGCAACGTGTGAAAATCAAAGAGATTTCACCGCGGCGCATCGTGGCATCCTCGAGCATGCAACAACCCGAGAGTTCTCTCGGTTGCCGGAGATTAGCCACGTTCCTCGGGAAGGAACGGTTCGACACCTTCCTCCACGCTGGCGCATCAGCCACCATCTTATTGGCGTTTAATTGTCTCTGCGGCTTCTTCTCCACTCTCGTTCGACACGCACGGCTATCATTTCGAGCAATTATACCGTGCGAAAGTATAATTCCGCGGGACACGTGGGAAAGCCGCGCGGCGGCCGCAGCGCCGTCGACAATTTTATGGAAAATCTAGAAATCGTAGAATCAAAAGGACTAATTATCATCCCGGCTTCAAACACCTATTCCCGTTTTCACATCCGCCGTTCCTTTTCCGCCTGCCGGCGGCCCGCGCAAAAACCCCATCGCGATAATGTTGCAAATCTCGCTTTGCCGACAGTTTTCGTTACGATACGTTACGAACAACGTCGTTTACATAAAGGGGGGAGGGAAAAAAAATGGACGATAAGGAGGAGAAAAAAAGAGGAAGGTACCACGCGCGGCTGTTGCCACGATGATATTTCTAAACGAGCAAGAGAGAAATCCGTGAAATAAATTGAAAACCGTTCCGGAGGTTTCGCGATGGCGAAAAAAGCATTAGCACGTGCGCGCGCGCGCTGCACGCCAACACCCGCGCGCGCGTTGCTAACTTTCACGCGTACATAAATTGACGAACGACTCATGATTCGGTTCAATTTCTCTCGATTCCGCCGGTGCCTATTTTTTGTTAGTTATCGACTTTTCCATAGGTGGCCAGGCGAACGTTAGTTTTGCCTTCGCCGGTATTAATCGGTCCCGGCAATTCCGCCCGTGGCGTTATCTCGCTACGGAATTTGAAGTTTTTGCCCGGACGCACCGCGAGGGAGAGAAAGCCAACCCGACGACAGTGGCTGTGTGTTTTGAAATTCGATCTACTTCGCCCAGTTTCCTCATCTCTCACGCTTTACGGCCTTTCCTTCCAGCCGACAATTCCGCCCGATACTTTCAGCCAATTTTCTAACGTACTCCGCAACCCTGCGACGCGTCGAGTTCCTTTGGAAACGTAGAAAAACACGACGGAGAAATCGGGATAACACGGCGATCGGGAAAATCTGATGGTATCGAGTGAAAAGCGAGGGAAAAATCGAACCGCTTATCGTTACTTACGAAATTAATCCGTGCTTGATAAGAAAAAGAGGAGAAGAAAAAAAATTTCCGATGAATTAAACATAACGCAGGGGTATCGAGATGTTTTCCGCGAAGTTTTTCAAGAAGTTTCCATCCTTTCTAACGATTCCGAAGCGTCGTACGATGACGCACGGCGTTTAATCGTTTTCGTTTCGACGGAACAGAAATTTCCTCGTAAATAGAAACTCGACTAGCCAAGGAGGGAAGGAGAGAAGGAGAGAAGGAAAAAAAGGAAACGTATCCAAACTCCTCGCGGCGTTAGAAACAAAATGAGAAACCAACGTTCGTTACGTCTTATTACTATTTACCAGGAAAAAGATGCTCGTAACGATGAACATATAAATTACTCTTGCGAGTATATACTTGGGATTAGAGAGGCGATAAAAAAAAGCCGAGAGAGAGAGAGAAATAGGGGGAAAAAAAATAGGGACAAGACTGGAAACGCGTAGAAGACGGAAGTCGGGCGCGGAGCGTGTCCGGGTGGCGTAGAGACCGGAGCTGAAAAAACGGAGGGAAGGTACGAAAAGGCCCGGGGCCCGGGGAAAAAGCGAGGCAAATATTTGCAGCATCATTTTCGCAGGCGTGGACGGAAACTAAGAACCGAAAATTCCGTACGCGTACGCTGGTAACGGACCGCTGACGCGCACCGAGTATATCGCGTTTCGTTTAATATTTACGCGCAAACAATACGGTGAAACAGAGTATGCACTGGCGACGAATAAAAACGATAACAGAAACGATACAGCTAATTATCTGTCGGTGGTCGGTGCAATGTTTTCAACAATGGGACGAAAGGCGATGTAAATAATACGAGGCGTTTCGAGCGTTTACGCGGGTCACTATCCGGCGTTACAGAAATACGCGTACACACGCGAGAGGGCAGAGCGGCGCGGAGCGCAGCTGGCCGCGCGCACGGCCGAGAGAAAACACATTTTTCAAGCCACGGAAAAAGATCGAACGGGGCCGAGTCAAGACGTTCGCACGCTTATCTTCGATATTGACTGCTATCCCCACCAGAGATCCTCGCCGAGAGACGCTGCATCCGTAGCGGTTGCTACTCGTCCACCGCCGCGCGCTGATATCCCGCCAGTCCTCGATAAATACGCAATTTGTTATTCCCCGGCAATAAAGGCCCGGAACCGTTTTGTATTTCGCACAGCACCGGCTCTCTCTCGCCTCGCTGCGTCTTCGCCTTCGCTGAGCGTCTTCGCGGCTCGACGCCGCCGCCGCGATTTTCAACGACGTTGCACAATAACGGTGGTCGAATTTTCCCGAGATCCTGCCGGAATCGCGAGCGATCGGTGTCGCACGCGGAACGGAGGTCGTTCGCATCGTAATACGCCAGCACACGCTTTCAAACCACGTCTCTCCGCCTCTCTCCCTCTCCTTCTTCCCGATCGTTATTAATCCCGCGATCGTCCTCGCTCTCTCCATCGTCCCCACATTTATTATTATTATTATTATTATTGCCACCGCTACTACCACCACCGACGAGACTGTTGTCATCGCGATTACCGTCGGCGTAACTCATTCTTTTTTTTTCCTTTCGTCACGTTCCACGGTGCCACTTACCAGCGGGAAATTTTTTTCCACCGATACAACGTTTAACCGCTGGCCGGAATCGATAGGAAAACGAAGATGAAACGCGAGCGAGCGCGGTCCGGGCCGGGGATATTAGCCGAATCGTTTTAGCCCAGACTCGAGGGGAAAAAAAAGAAAGGACACTGTTAGAAACAGAGGAAACAAACAATGCGAGCATTCGAAGCCAAGTTTTTGTTCGTCTGTTCGAATCTCGATCTCGCGCGAGGAATGGTGTACGACCCAATTACACGCTGGAACCGGAGGAGGAGTTTGCTAAAACTTCGAAACCGCGGAAAGGCCCAAAGTCTGTCCGAATTATGCATCGAGAGAGACGCTCCCGATGATATCTGCTCGCGAAAGGGGCATAAACTGAAATAAAGAGGCCGAGTTTATTTTATCCTCGCCTAGGAAATCTTAGATTCGTGGTACCGGTGACACCGATTGCGCAACACCGTCTTTTTGCAAAGTCTAAAATGATCATGAGAACGACGCGATGCCAGGAGCGTTTCAACTTCTCCTTTCCCGCTGCGCCGCCGCCGCCGATCCACGCCTTGCCTTATTTTTTGCCGCCAAGAGAAATCTAGAAAAATTCACGAACGCGCGGAAAGCCGTGCATTTCCCACGGTAAACTTCGAAAACGCCCAGACGAGGAAGAAAAGAAAAAGAGAGCGCGAGAGAGAGAGAGAGAGAGAGAGAGAGAGAGAGAGAGAAGAAAAAAGTCCGTGCCTGGATCGCCACATGATGTCAATCGGTAATTTTCCGACGTGTCGCGGACGCCGATCGGCTCGAGATTGGTATTTTATTTTTGGAAAAACCCGTTTTCGCGCGGAAGATGACATAAATTACCGCGACTAACGCACCAGCTGCACGTGTTGAAGAAAATCGCGTATAAGGCAGGTGGCCTGCAATGACGTCAAGTAATTGCTCTTTTTCGAAGAGTTTAATAATTCGCTATGACGCATCGTCAACGGAACCACTGACACGAGGTAACAACGAGATAACGCAATTTCTACCGGGAAAAAGAAAAAAAAAAAAAAAAAAAAAAACGCTTTTTTTCCGCGTCTATTGTACGCGACGATATTTCAGATAAGTATAGCGCACGACCGCTGGTGCAAAAAACATTTCGCGTTCTACTACATTTCACGGAAACGTAAGTCGCATCGGTATTGGACGGCGATGATGTACGTCACGGAAGGAAAAAAAGGAAAAGAGAGATGAAACGAAAAAGGAAAATGAAAAACGCGCGCAACGCGATATCGAGACGTTATAAAAATTGTAATGGCAGTTCACGAGTCGACTGGCAAAAACGACAAAACTGATTAGAAGTTTTCCTAGAACGAAAAATTTCCGCACGAAGATAAGCGTTGAATTAACTATCGTCCTCGGTTACTGCGCGGCGGTATTCATGGAAAATAATCTGATTCGCAATGATGAGTCACTTTGAAATCATTCCGATTCAAAATTTCGCAATTCAAAGACGCAATTTCTGGTCGGAAACGCGAAACGTTTTTCGAGCACGTGCTTCCCGCGAATAATCGGCCGTAAAAATCTTGCGTTTCGCGGCCTCGCTCCATCCCTCTCCGCTTCCCGCGCTTTTACACCACCGCACGAAATAAACAAAACTGCAGTTACTTTGATTGGTTACACTTTGATGCGCTATCGTAGAGGATCGGAGCCGCGCGTGCACGTGCTGGATGCTCGGCAACGTCCAAGTGTCAAGAACCGCGCCTATGTCTTCCGAGATATACGCGCAAACTGTAACGCGATATATTCCCCGACTCCTCGTTTAAGGTTATGTTCGCTCCGAGAAGTGCGCACGCCTTCCGCGAAAAGTATAATTCCGAAAACAGACAAAAAACGTCAAAGAAATCGTTCGAGTACATTCGCGTAGAATTACAGGGGCCACGATGTTTCGTTTCGACTCGTGTTGTCCTACGAATACGAGCGCGTTTCGTTTCTTTCTCTCTCCGTCTCCCTCTCTCTCACCCTATCTCTCTCTCTCTCTTGCTCTCGCTCTCGCCGCTTCTCTGTTTGTTTTCCCTCTTTTTCGTTCTCTGTTCAATCGTACGAACGCCCGTAGCACATGTACACACGAATTATACAACGGCGAAAATACAGGAACAGCGCGTCAATGAAGGCGAGAGGTTGGTTGACAGGCGGCGGCGGCGGCGTCGTCGTCGTCGTCGTGGTCGTGGTCGTCGTTGTCGTAGCCGTAGTCGTCGTCGTAGTGGTTTCTTACCGACACTACGATGATTATCGTCGGCATCGATATCGACATGGACATCGAGAGCAGCGTAGACAGCGACAACGACGGTTACATTGTCAGCGTCATTGTTATCGTCATGGTATTAGCATTAAAATTCGCAATCGGAAAATTCATGTCGACGCTGCTGTGGAGACGCGAGGGGTGGGAGAGAGCGCGTTTACACGCAGCACGAGGAAGCGGGGCGGCGCGAGAAGGGAGAGAGTAAAAAGAGAGGGACAGAGAAAAGGAGGGAGAAAGAGAAAGAGACGCCGGTCTAACATGGCAGACGATGCCATGCAGGCAGGAAAAAACAAGATCTAACATTGGAGCGTGTGATAGAGGGAAAGACAGCGGAGATAGGCGTGAATCTAGAAAGAATTTGGTGCGTACTCACGTTCTCGTGTATCGGTTGGCTGCGTTGTTCTTAACGTGGCTGGTTGAAAGAATAACGCGTAGAGGAGAGAGAGAACACCACGCGGGGTCACGCACTGCGTTCGGTGCGGGTCTCGCCAACGGAAAAACAACACCCGGCGTCCTTTTCCGTTCTCGATGCCCGTTATCGGTTGACGGAACAGGCAAAGTAAACCACCGGCACCACACAACAACCGCGCGTGTGTTCTAAAGTGCGTCGCCTTCGTTTGTTGTTTTTGATAACGCAGGTGTTGCACGGGGCGTGGAAGGGTGCGCGGCACATACAAACGTTTTACGCACGAGGATCCTCTCTAACGAGGAGACGTGACGATCAGACGTGACGAACAAAATGGCGTTTGCCGGACCGCCCGCGCGCGATCAGGTGGAAAATGCCGGAATGCTGCTGCTAGGAAAGATCGACTGACTGCCGAGGTCCGCGGCCCTAAGTGGTTTGACGTTAAGAACGAGCTGAACGAGCAAGAAGGAGAAACAGAGACGGACAAAGACGGAAGGAAAGAGGGAGCGAGAGAGTGGGCCAGAGGAAGACAGAGAGGGAGGAGGAAGCGACTGAGAGCGCCGTGAACGTGTACGAGAGAAACAGAGAAACGCCGAGGCTGAAGGAAGGGATGCGCGCGATGGTAGGGGCTGAGGGATGGTCAGAAGCGAAAGAGGGGAAACATCCCACTATTTTCCACTGTCCTCGGTCGACTTCGACTACCTTCGATTGCTTTCGACTATAAGCAGGGCCGTCTCGCATTATGTCTAATACGGGTGGGAATTTTCCCGTTGTTACAAACAAATGCCTCAAACATCCTTACGAATCTTGCTAATACGAACCGACGCGCACGCATCGCGCCCTTGTCCCATTATTTACAACTTTATTCCGCCGAAAAATTTCACCGTTCGTTCAAACTTTTCGCTCCTGCCGCTAGCCTTCTCTCTCTTTCTCTCTCTCTCTCTCTCGCCTTCCCTTTTCGTTACAGCGTCGCCGCTGCGTTCTTCCTCGTATAGAAAATAAATTCTACTACTAATGGTGTGATTTTCTCTGTTTCTCCTTCCCTCCTATCCCTCCCATCCCCCTCTCCGTCTGCCCCATCGTTTTCACCGACTCCTTTCGATTTCTCGCTGAAATTTTTCATCGTGTCACCATTGAAATTTAAATCTCAATTTTTTTTTTCCACGGCCAATCATGCAAATATATTTTCTCGAATATGTTTCCCACTAACGTTTCGCAACACGTGCCAAACGTTCTTCCAAGGTCTTTACAAAAAGAAACCTTTCAATGTGTGAACACACAATTGAACGCAATGTATAAGAGACAAAACGTTAGAACTTATGAAAAACAGGAGAATATCTATTAATGAATTATATAACGAGCAGCAAAGAGCGTGCGGTTGCAAAAAAAGGTAGGAAAACGTCGGGTAGGAGTCAAAATGTGTGTCGGAGAATACTGGTCGGGACAATTATTGCGCCGAGAGGTTTCGCGAAGACGCAAAACACGCGAGGCTCCTCCGCTTGATAACTCGTGAGTTAATTATGTTCTCGGTTTCTATCGGGCATTGCCCGTTAAAAGGTTTGGTAAAACAGCCGCGCTGCACCGCCCTAGAACGCGCGCGAACGCTCGAGGGCCGCGTTTCTTTTCCGGCTGCTTCGTTCTCCTTTCCTTCTCTCCTCCTTCTCTCCTCCTTTCTTCCTTCCTTCGCCGGCCCGTTTCGCTCGCTCGCTCGCTCCTTTCTACATTCGCGTTCGACCGTCTCGCGAGGAATTTCTAAAAATCAATATAGGCGCAAAGCGAGGAGGGGCCGCAAAAAAATTCGATATCCCCTTCGCCTCCTTCCTTTTTACCTTTTTTACCGTCTGTACGCTTTTTTTTCCTGCAACGCGAATTGCGCAGTCGAGAGAGGCTCGTCCCCTTATGGTCCCCAGAGGGAAGGATGGCTATTCGAATCAACTGGATCTTCGAGGAAGAGAATTCACGAAGGAAGCGGCTACGCGAACCTACGGGCACCGAAGAAGCGCGGGAGAATTTATTTTCTCAGAAGTGTAGCGCGGCCTCGGTACAGTCTCTGCCGTTACCGGCTGAATAATTTCATCCTCCCGTACACGGCCCGAGATAAGCCTACGCTCCGGCACGAGAACGCGATCAAAACCTATCTCACCGACACCGACACTTCTCACCGATCTTTCCCCTTTCCTCCGCTTCGAATTTCCCGAAAATTTCTTTCTTTCCTCTCCCTTCCTCCGACCGCTCGATTGTTCGCGGTCCTCGACACTCTCTGTGAGATAGGTTAAGGACCTGTTACCTTGGAACGCTCGATCATATTGCACCGAACAAACGTTATCGCCGAATACGTGTTATTCTCGAGCGCGTTGCATCGGAATTTTCGTCTCGTTCCGAATCTCGACCGAGAACAGAGCAAACTATGCACGTTAGAAATTACAGGGAACAGCAACTGCGACGAAACCAGACGGAAAGAGGATCATTAATAACATTCGTCAACAGCCTTGAAACGTTTACTTTGCAAAGTGCCAGACAAAGCTACCGATTGTCTTTCCACAAAGTTCCCGCAAACTTGCCGCGAATTAAATAGGATTACAAATTCGATCGCGAAATTATTATCTAAGAACAGAAGCGTCCGATCGAACGAAAACACGAATACCCGAGAGGATCGGATGAAAATTAAATGCAACACGTACAGCGCTTTGGGAAGAAATTATCTTGTAAATGGTGTTAATCGTACAATTGGTAAAAATCGTGAAAATCGTGCATCAAAGACCCCTTAGAGATTCTTTTCAAGTACAAATACTCGCCCTGAATCTTGTGAGTAATTGTCTAAGGGTTTGTCTAGCGCGTTAACAACGATAAAAGCTTGTAGGGCCGAAGCATAGTGTACATATATATAGCGTATATTTTATATGTATGTATGTATATATATATATATACATATAAAACAAGTGATCTAGAAATCGGAGTGAAAGATCGGCTGGTCCAATGTAACGTATCGCAGCCAGATGTAACACGAGCACCACAGCAAAGGCTGATACCAAATGCTCTGAACGTTCGACTGTGTGTCACAGGGACTAACGTTTCAGAGCAATCGTCAGAGTGTCCCTCTCTCTCTCTCTTGCGTGACATTCTTCTAATTGATCGCTGCATTTCTGCCAATGAGAGATGGATTCTCTGTGCTACACAGTCATAACAATCCCATCATGCTGTTGGTCACATTGGCCGGACAATGCGTAATCACAGGCCAAGCAATTCGTTTTCGACACGATTCGTGCACCTTTCCCGATGGCAAAAGGTTTCCATACAGGAAGAGAGATTAAGCGAATCCGTCCGCTGGCTCGTTATCGCGCATTGATAACCACATTTTCACGCTGTCGAACGAGTAGTGCATCGAACGGCTAGTGCTTGGCGGAAATGAAAAAGAGAGAAGAAAATCGACGTTACCTGTGCTAGCGACTTACCGGCTATCTGCTTTTTGGAAAATCTCTCTTTCCGACCGGAAGCACTCAGAAGTGGTTGCCATCGTGGAGAACATTTAGCCAATCCCGTGCCCTCTGTCAGGAAATAAAGGCCTGGGATTGGCTGGTACGAACTTCAAGGTCGGGGACACCTCTTACCCTTCCTACAGACCGCTGTATCGCATAGTCGTCCTGGGACCAGGTACAATGGTGTTTCCGTATACGGGTGATGGTTCTATAATTTTTCCACTTGGCAAAAACACCGCTGTACTCGACATTGTTACTCTTGCGATAATTTCCGATACGATAAGGCGGTATACGGAAATCTATGAAAAATGCCATAATGCTGTAGCAAAATTATCGAACCAACACTGATTATGAGTATCGAATCGTAGCATCAGAAGCATGAGAAATTATCGCCAGCAATTTTCAAATGTCAACGCATAAAAGGAAAGAATTCGGAATGTGGCAAAAGATAAAGGTCTGTTTTCTGTTAGGTAAATTAAACGGTGGTTTTTTTGAAAAGTCTCCGTCTAGTCCAATTGAAGGACAATTTATCAGCGGCACGCATTCATATGCACAGCAAGATTACAAAATTGGACTTCTGATCGACGCACTTTATATGCGACATTAAATGCATACGCTTCTAATATGCTCTACTGATTGGGTCTGATTGCCGTCCGTAATAAAGTTCAACTTTATGTGAAAGAATAATTTCCTTGTTACGTATGTGAACGCGCGAAACGCCAAGATCTCGTTCCAAATATACGATAACAAAAAATATTAACAAGAATAATAATTACCAGACGAGTATAAATAAGGCATGAAATAATGTATGAGATACGTAATAATAAGTTTGTACGACATAGAGAAACGAAACGTATGCGTGTGTGCACAACCTGGAAGAGGTAAAGCCTTTGCTCAACCAGACGATGCGTTCAATGTTCGGAAAGAAAAGGGCAAAGTACAGTGATGCAGTTCTGCTCAGCCAGCGCTCCTTATTTTTGTCGAGATTAAGGCTATTTCGAGGCAAAATTCCAACTTCCAACTGTTGCGCAAATCGTCACGCGCAAACGCAGTTTCGGAGGCGTGGCAATCAACAAAGGGCCCGGAAACGGCCGATAACATGCTGTTTTCCATTTTCTCTCCCTTTTCCTCTTCGATTTACGACCTCTTCTTTGCCAGTTCGTCGAAATCCAGAGACGTGGACTGTGTTTCGAGGAAACCGAGCTGATCCTCGTAAAGGGGGTGAAACAGCATCTTCCAGAATCACCTTTCCTCTATAGTATCCGTCTGCAATCCGAGACATACGAGTCGTTTTATCACAATTATTGCAACAAAAACAAAACACTCGTTTTATTTTTAACATTTCCTTTCCTTCTTTCTCGCCTTTCGTCGTAAAGCGTCGTTACAAACTGTCGTTAAATTCTAATACTGGCACATATAACAGATCGCAAATCGAAATTGTCAATTTTTAGTTTTCCGAGATTTTCCCATTTTTTTGCGTTAATGAAACCGAATACGTTAACCTAGAACTGCGTACTGTTAAAAGATATATACAAATATTGTACATTTCGTCAATCGGTGCGTTCCACCGAATAACAAACGTTTCGAACACTGAATATATTTTATAGGTATACGAAAATACTTCGTAGTACGAATCTAAGGAAACAAAGGAAACACATTGAGCGGTTTAATTTGCCGTAATTCAGCGTATACGATAACAACCGTCTTCCTTGGTTTTGGCGTCACGAAACAACACGTAAAGTGCAATGGCAAAGTGATCGTGTACCGAGATACTTCTGCGCTATGCGGCGTTAACGAAAAAGTAATACCACGTAAACGAAATAAATTGCATATTTGCAAATGCTCTCGTTCGCATCGTAATCCGTATAGTTTTCGATCTTTCGATAAGAACCTGTCTGAAAATTCATAGCCATTCTTAAATTTATCATGGTAAGCAACGAAAAATCATTGAATTTTCGTCGTTTTCTTAGTTTTCGATTTGCGTTCGTTAAAAAGTTCTACAAATCGAAACGTATCTATTAAGGATTATCTTTGCGTTTCGTAAAATATTTCAAACGATTGCTATTTCGTGCGAATAAACGAAGAAAATTCTTAAAATACGAAACCAAATCGTTCCTAACCTTAAACTGACGGTTTCAGGATGTATCTGCATTTTCTGAAGATACTTTCGATGTCAAAGGTTGGATTAATAAAACGTTCAAGTCTACCGAGGCACAAGAAAACAAAGATGTAAGTCGTATAGTTATGGTGGTTTCGATTGTGCGGGTTGTCTTTCTTTCCCCGACACAGTTTTGACTTTCAGTCGCACCAGACAGTCAGTCACTAAACTGACTACTTCCATTACATCGCGGTCAATGACACCGTGTGTCTTTTTTAAACATGATCTTTTTCTTTTCGTTATAATGCCGATAGAAATAACCTACTATCGAATAAAAAATGTATTTCAGCAATTCTTTAATTGTTATTTCGGGTATAAATTAACGCTCGAACACAAAATCGTCGTAACGTTCGAATTTAAGAAAACTTGTTACTTACATTTCTTATCTTCTATTTATTTATTTAAATAACGTTTAAAAAAAAAAGTATCTTGTCACTAGGCATTCGTTTCATCCTTGGTAATGAAGCTGCAATTATATGTGCAACAAGTCAATGGTGCTTTAGAAGAGACTAGTCAGTCTGTTCTTTCAAGTTTACCAAGGGTTTTAAGAGACACACAGCTTTTGCAACAAGAAGCTTTAGCTTTGAGAGAAAAAATGGTCGCTGTTAAACAAGAAATAGAAAAGGTTTTGCTTTAAATTATTTCTTCTTGTGTATTTGAATGTCTATTATTACTATAATAAATTCATTGACCAGGTTGAAAAGGACACTGCCTCATCAATGGCAACGTTAGAGAGAATAGACAGAATAAAAACTGACTTACAGACAGCTAAACAAGGACTACATGAGGCTGATAATTGGAGCGTGCTCGCTACTGATGTTGAAGAGGTATAATAATTCAGTAAAAAGAGAAAAGAAGAAAAAGAAAAAAGTGAAGCCTGAAATTTTGGCTTTAAATCTATTTTTAATATTACAGGTGTTTGAATCGGGAGATGTAGAAGCTATTGCGAATAAATTGTTCAGTATGCAGAGATCATTGGCTATGCTTGTAAATGTTATTGATTACGAAGACAAAAAATTACAATTGGAAGGTTTAAAAAATCGATTAGAAGCCATAGCTAGCCCAAAATTAGTTCAGGCATTTACTGCTGCAAATATGGGTATATTGCATTGATTGTTATCGTATTATTTTTCATTTAAAGAAATATGCATCTAATATTTTAATTTTTAAATATTTAGAACAATCCAAAGTTTATGTGGATATTTTTAATAAAATGGAACGTTTACCACAACTTCTTAAATATTATCACAATTGTTTGAAAGTATCGTTAGCACAAGAATGGCGTAGGACTATCGAATTAGGACAAGATGAAACTGTTTCTTACTGGTTACATACCTATTATGATAAATTATTATCTAATTGGAACGAACAGGTAACTTTTATCTTGAGCATGCTGCTTTAATGTGCCCGATCTAAACCCTGTCCTAAAATAATATGATTTTAATAAAGGTGAAATGGTGTCATCAAGTATTTCCAAATACCTCAGTTGATATAATAATTGAGGTATATGCTGATCTTTTGAGAAGTTTGGATCCAGGAATTCCAGAATGTATCGAAGCACTTTTGAAACAACATTCGAATGCAACAAAATTATCTCTATTACTTGAACTTAAACAAATTACAAAGCATTTTGCAGTAAATCTACAAAGTGCAGTTGAAATATCATCGCAAGGAAAAATGCTAAATCCAAAATTGTTATCATTAGCACAAGCAGTATATGCACCTTATGTTCCATACGTTACAAAGTACAATGTTTATGAAACATCTCAACTTGAACATCAGCTGCAATCTATAAGCTTTGCACAGGATGATTTAAGCGATACAATTAATGCTCTTTCCCTTAGTATTTCAAGAGTAATGGAATATGCAAATGAAGCCAATAAAAGATGTAAACTCTTTACAGATGGTTGTAGTTATCCTGGCTTATTAAAATCTCTAACTGTATGTTATTTCAAGTAAAATTTTAAGACGAATAATTTCTTTTCGTTAGATACGCATGTAGTGAAGTTTTTACGTTTACAGAGTTATTTTAATAAATATCTCGAAAAGTATCAAGCAGCCATACGGCAATTAGAGCGCAGAAAAGTAAAGCACGAGGATTGGAATTTATTCCAAATGTGCCTTACCTTAATGCAAACAATCGGTAACATTTCTATTTCTCATTTCTTCGATAAATCCAAGTAAAATCCTTTTTAAACTAAAATGTTAATTTTAATACACACAGGTGACTTTCTGGGACAAATTCAGCAATTTGAAAAATCTTTAGTAACTGATATCATTGAAGCTAGCAATAAGTTACAAAGTACAGGTGGTAATGTTTTTAATCAGTATAAAAAATTACTTTTAAATACATCAAGCCAAAATGAACTAGAGAATTTAACTGCATCTTTCCTAAAAGGTATTTAATAATATAGAAGATCAAACTTGTTACTTAATATTGAAATACGTTTTCCTTTTTTTACAGAAGAAGAAACAATTCTTGATTCGATAATAAAATCTATTCACAAACATTGCTCTGATTTACATCGTGCAACGTATGAAGTAATTTTTGCTCCTATCCTTACACAGTTATTACAGGTGCAAAAAGCACCAGCATGGTCAACAGAAGCCAACAAAATGACTCATTTGAGCGCAGATTTACCCGACTATAGTTTTGCACCTCAGGAATATATAACACAAGTTGGACAATATTTGATGACATTACCACAACATTTAGAGCCATTTTTACTCAGAGAAAATCCAAGTCTTACACAAGCATTAAAAGCGGCAGATACGCAGTATGCACAAAGTTCTACTGCATCTGGTTTCACTGGTATCTTATTAGACATTGTCGCTAAGGAAACATGTCAAATGTTCCTTGATCAAACATTAGGAATTTGCCAGTTAAGCTCTGCAGCATGTAAGCAACTCGCAACTGACATAGGTATATCTCTTAATATAAAAAATTTCAGTGTGAAAGATATTTTCTTTAGATTTTTAATACATATAATATATACCACAGATTATCTTGGTAATGTATTAGAGGAGCTTGGTCTATCTTTGTCTGAAAATCTACAACAAATGTCCGTTTTATTAAGACTACCACCGGATGATTATCAAAATAGCAGCTCAGGATGTAATGCCAGGGTTGTAGCTGCTGTCAGACAAATGAGAAATATAACGTTTTCCGGCTAAGTAACGTGAAACGTTAGGTTACAAATCATTATACATACCAATTGTAATGTAATTATGAATTTGTAATTTATTTAAGTTTTTTATATAAAATTTTCATGTAAGTAAGCAAACGTGACATTCTTATACAAAAAGTGTNATATGTATATATATACATATATATACGTTTTGTACTTTGTTTCTCGTAGAAAAATATTTTTTCGTATAATATAAAAATATATAACTCTGTATGCTTTACAGAGAAAGATAAACTGATAAGAAGTATTTCGATCCTTAACTGTATAACAAAACGTTATGCGTGTTAAATAAATAGTACGCTTTATCTATTTAAACATGTTCAGCGCATAACAATTGTATTATTGCTTTAGTATTGCATCTATAACTGTATACACTGCATCATTTATACATCTAAAAAAATGAAATTAATTTTTTTCGTCATATAATTACGATTGTAATCATTATATTGTTGCTTCTAAATACAGAAGTTGATAGTACCTGTCAGAAAAAGTATCACAACGTTGCTTTTGGTAATGTATTTTGGATGCTAATGTTATGTTCTTAAGTCTGTTAATAATTGTTTTATCAGTTGATTTACACATTGTGTATATTACTATTAACGCAGAAAGCATATCAATCTAAAATGTATTTTATAAAAGAATTAGTTTAGTCAGTAATAGACTTTAAACAGCATAAATATACTTACTTTGGTGTAACTTGTTATTGTCTCTGTTAATACTTGTATGCTTAGTTTTTGGTATTTCTTTTTTGAATTTATGATAATTTTTAATATCTTCTTTGCTAAATAAGGAAATTGGATGACTAAAATGTTTTCCTCTGTTCTGTATGAGCACTGTAGAATACGTGTCACTTCTGTACTTATACTACTGATTGCAGTATTAAACATAATAGTTATATATGAAAGATATAAACTTGCATTCTTAGAAGTATCTTTAATAACGCGGAAATATTTTTCTGTTAATTCATGCAAGATTTTTAACTTCTGTAATTAATAATTTTCTCAATGAAAAAAGTGTTTATTACATGTCATTTTTTAGATAATTCATCGGGTACTTACATCTGTATATTTAAGTAACATATCTTTGTTATACCTGGATAAAGTTACTATTGTAACACATGCAAAATTTGGTACAACAATATCTAACAAGTTTGGTTCATGTTTTTCATAAGCCATTTTACTAAAATCTAATAATGTCATTATTGTATCAAATGCATTGCTGCAAAAGACTATACCAGTTGCTAGAGATAAGCAACTGCAATATAAAAGTACAATATCACAACATAATTTTGGAGTACTATTGCACTCCTTTATTAACCATTCTGACATATTGAAAGTACTTTTTATTATATTTATACAAATTTGATGGTTTTCTACAACATCCACATCTATGTGTGATACGTGAGGTACTATTGTCCTATATAACAAAGGAAAAACAAAAAACAAAACGTGGTAGAACAATATTGCAAGAAAACTGATAGAAATATTAACTAAGTCTCATACCTCCTAACCCATAATAAAATCTCTGACAAATGTTCTGATGCATCGAATATATCTTTCTTATGTAACATTACAGTCATTGATATATATTCTTTAAAAATTTGTACAAATATATCTTTGGATAGACAACCTAAATTGCACTCATTGTTCAATTCTTTTTCTATAAAATTTCTAAATGTATGTAAACTTTCCCAAAATTTAAGCATATCTTTATGATATTTATTCATTAAAACTGACCGATATTCAACATGTAATAAATGCTTCAAAATTCGCAAACTTAACTCCAATCCTTTTTCATTGATTTGAAAGATATCTGTAATAGTGATATTCTGAAACGAATATTAGTCTTATTAGTATTATTATATCTCATTGTTCTATAATATATTATTGTATCTTATATTTGTGCACATAACATTTACCTGATTATATTTTGCATTTGTATTTAAAAATTCTGTAAAAAGATTCGTTAATGCATATAAAATTGTGTCTCCTTTATTCCATTTCATAAGAACATAAATAACTGTGAGAAGAGTATCATCGGAGAGATTGGGATCGCATAGTTGTTCTATTAAGATTTCAATAACTTCAATTTTATTGCGAAAATATTTCAGCGGTATTAAAGAAAATAAAAATATTACTGATTCATTTATTGACGTTTCCTAAAATCAAAAAGAGAAAAAGGTTAATATATAATAATGAACTTTGTGTAGTAGGAATAAAATTATAATCACTTACTCTAAAATATTTAAAAAATTCGGGTATTGTATGCGCAATTACTTGTAAAATATTCATGTCTTCTTTAGAAACTTTCTTTCCTTCCACACCTTTAACATTTGATACTAACAACATAGCAATAATATCAATATATGCATGCACATCTCTATAACTTTCAAAGTCTTCATTACAACTGTTCAAAGAATCTGTGAAAAAAAACATAGTTATGAATGTTCAAATCTAATTCAGATAATTATATATTATTACCATTTTCATATCCGTTTTTACCGTTTTCCTCTTTGCTGAATCTAGCTTTTTTATTACGAGTTTTCCTCAATGTTTTCGCTAAAGGTAAGCACTCCATTTCTTCTTTTATCATCGATAGTAAAGTTTCAATTAGCTTTATGGATGTATTCCAGTTTATAACAGGGTTAGAATGGAAACAAAATCTTCTAATAGCATTTATATTACTTGTCCCTATATACGTTAATTCGTCTTTTATTTTATCGTAATGCGTACCATTTGACGATACCCTTAGCCAAATAAGTTTTACTAGTTCTTGTAACAAAAATTGATCTCGAGTAGTCTAAACATAATGCAAATATTAAATTTAAAATTACTTTCTAAATAACTAAATAGTATTTAGTATCGTGCATACCTCTAAACGATCGAGAACATATGTCAAGGGTACTATATCCCAAAACGGTATTCCAAGTTGATTTTGCGCATGCAAAAGCAGTTTAATTAATGCTTCCAATACAGTTTTATCATTATCGTAAATACTGTTTGCAAAATTTGGTAGGAAATCCTTAAGTATTCTATGAGATCGTTCTTTAACCAATATGCTTTTCAAACCAATAAAAATGTTTACTCTTATTTTGGCATTATTGGCATTTTTTGTGAGATGTAATAAAATGTTTAACCAGTCTCGGATAATATTATTTGGAATACAATTCCAATATTTTTCTAATATTTTAAATAAACCCTAAAAATTAAGTTTAAAAGAATCATAGACATAAATAATGTTATAAATGTAGTTCAATGTAATAAAACGAGAAATTAAGATAAAAAAACAGATAAATTAGCTTACATGTATAGTGGCATTACACACTTCAAAATCTGAATCATTCAAAAGATCAGTTATCATTTTATAAATCTTTCGAAGGTAAATCTTATCTCTGTCTCTTATAGCACACGTATATTGCACTGAACTTGTTACAAAAAGAATCTCTACAGCATTACATCTGACAAGAGAACCAGGTGCCTATAAAGAAAAATCTGAATTAGAGCTCGTGAAAAACTATGTATATTTCGTTTCAGTAATACCTTTAAATATTTCCAAAGCAAAGGTTTACATTCATTATGAATCATTAATTTTGCTGCTTGATGTTTGCTATCATGCATAGCAGCCAGAAATAAAAGTAGATTTTTACCAAGTTTTCCTTTTCCTCTAGAATCTCTATATGCTCGAAAACAATGAAAAATAATATTCTGAATACAATATTCAATAATAAATTTTTTTAATTTTTCAGTTGCATTTAACCATGCAGATACATATAAATCTGCATATGCAGCAATACAGTTATGTTCAATACTTTGTAATACTACTCTTACATTATTATGAATTCCCTGAAATAGTCATTGTGTAAATATAAAGTGTGATAACATAATTAATACTTCAGTATACAATTAAAATTTATACCAATATATATTGTTCTCCAAGAGTAAACAAATATAATATCAACATACGACCTTCTTCAAGTGACATCACTAATTTTTCTCGAACAAGTTTAAGTAATTCTTGCACATCTTCTGCATAATTTAGCAATGTGATAGTAGATCTTATCTCATATAACCGTTTTACATGTTGCTGCAATTGAAAGTAATGAATTAATAAAATAACATTGCTTACATGTATTCATTTATCCAATATATAATTACCAATGAAGATTTAGAATTCTGAATGAGATAGTTTAGTGAATTTATTATCACTTTCTCTTTCCATGTCATATCTAATAACCACCACTTTTCCAGCAAATGTGATATTTCATTTTTAGCCTTGGAAAGTTTTTTTTATTTAAAATTAAGGAACTTAATATTAACTTTGATAAAATGGAGTAATTGAAACATAAAAAAATTAAATACCAACCTGTTCATCCCTTATATTAGGTAATACTACAGAGTGTAGTAACATTATATTTTCTAATAGAACATTAGGTATAAATATTCGTTGTACAATTGTTTCAAGAGCCATTGTAGTTATTGTACGTATTAACTTAACCATAAGATTGAATTCCTGAAATTATGATATTGACATATTATATTAACAAAAAAGAAAAAAAGAAAAAAAGAAAGATAGAGGAAAAAAATTAGTAAGAGTTATAGGATCATTATGTATCATACTTTTACATATTTGCTTCTACTACTCGATGTTTGTGTATATAACTTTCGTGCTTCTATTAATATAGTTTTCACATGTTGCCATAGTTCGCAAAGTTCATCCTCTGATAACAAAACAATGTTCTTCGAATTGTGTTTCTAAAATAACAATTTATTACAAGTAACTACAGTATTGCAGACACATTAAAACAAGTTTTACTATTAAAAACTGAAAATTATCACAGAAATTAACTGTTATGTACATAGAATTATGAATTATAATATGTTATTAGTATATACTATAAATAAAATGCGTATTTTTGATGTATTAATAGATACCAGTTTTTCACATATACTGCTCGCGATTGGACTTTTATTTTTTAATATTCGAAAAAGTACTCTATCCTTTGGTAATCCTCGTTGACGCAACATTTTCAAAAAATATTACGACCTCGATTTCAAAATCTACACGTGAATTATTTACACATCTTATTAGTATCTGAAAAAAATGATATCATATATGCGGCATGTGTATCGAGTAATTACAATTTATCTTACGATATGAAAAATTATAAAAACAAAGACTTTAAATTCGATAAAACATGTTTGCATCTTTTACGAATGTATATTTCTAAAATTAAATTAAATTCTAGTATTCTTTAAATATAAATACAAAAATTATAATAAACGATAAGAAATATATACGTATTCCACTGTGAAAATTACGAAATAACCATGAAAACAATTTTACAAGATTAACGAACAAATAAATACCACAAAAAAATAAATATTTTAAATTATTATATCAACAAATATAACTTTTTATTTCAGAATTTTATTAGTGGTGTGAATTTAAATTTATAACCTAGCAATGTGGGTATATAGATTTAACAACAAATATATGAACTTAGAAGAATCGTACAGAGGTAATCAGAATTTCACTTTAAGCAATGTAAATTTCATCCAGCATCATCGTGTAATAATAGGTATAAAAATAAAAATAATAAACAACTGCACTTTCTAATAAAGTTTATTACGAAATTGAACAAGATCACTTTTATTTACTATTTCATGGAAGTCGCCATATTGACTGTACAATATAAAACGATTATAGTTCAAGTATGGTTTTAAAAACGATATTACAATAGATACAATTATAATTATGTACATTATATATATATGCGTATAATTATTTATCGACTCGCAAGATTGATTTATAAAAATAAACTAGAATATTACAATGAAATCAGAAATTTATACGATCAAACAAAGAAAAGTGTACTTAAGCATAGACAAAGCGTAGTGTAGATTGAATTCGCAAGCTTTATATTAAAATTTGAACTTTAACTTTGCTAGAATCCACTTATCAGTTCGATGTGATACCCAACATTATCGATATATTTCGTAAAATAACACCGATGTTCACACTGATTGATACTAAAATTAAATTTTAACGTAAACTGTCGACCTAAAAATACGAGACGTTATAGTTCTATCTTTCGCTGCGTCTATGACTTTGCTTATGATTTGAACACTCGGTAGATAAAGAAATTTTCTACAGTTTGTGCGGGACATTAATTTGAATTGCGAATACACAGAAGTTTATCTCATTTTTATTTTAATTTCGTGAACATGTTGAAAGACGCATCGATATATAAACGTGACTTAGCGTGTAATTATATTTCAAATCTGAACAATACAAGTGAGAAAACAATTGAAACATTGAACAGTTTAGAAAACGAAGGTACATACGAGAATTAAAGGCTTGGTGGATCCAAGTACTTTCGAGTTGATAAAAATGTAAGTACTTTAATTTATTTGAAATTGTATATAGATACGAAACTTGCAACGACAAAAATATTTTGCTTAATATTACGCAACGATGAATACTTACATTTCGTAACACTTTAAACAATTGTAAACAAATTGACATATAATGCTTTAATCTCACTTTATTGACTACAGACATATTTAAACCGAAATACTGTTAACCAATCTATCCGCATCCTTCATAACGTTTCCAATGTCCTTTTTTAACATTTAAAATGCATTTTCATTACGCTGCCAAGATAATTACAAAAGAAATGAAAAAGTTCGCAGCACCATAGATTTTCGCGGTGCACAGTCGATGCACCAAAAGGACTTATCGATTATAAAGAACAAAGCTCGAACGATATCGAGATATACCGTAACCGTTTAGGAGTTTCTCCGATCGAGTACGGGCAAAGATCTTTTAAGATTGAGCATGCTCTGTTCTACTCTCGCACCGCGTACAGTCGCAGCAAAATATCGAGATAGCTAAGGATTAACGGCACGTGTATTACCTTCCCCCGACGAGCTTTCAATTTTACCGGATTATTTCATAAAATGCAGCGAATGCAAATATCAACGCAGTAGGAAATATTTACGAACAATGTCAGAGTTTTCAAGCCAAAGCTCCATTTATTTTTAATTACTTCTATAATTTCTACGGTATGCTCTTGAGCTTTATAACAGACGTTCGTCGCATTAGCTGCATTTTCTTCCGATGACACGTGATACTCCTATCGTAAAGAATGTGCATGGCAAATCAACAATTGTACAACAAATTCTTAACTGATCGGCAATATTACGTCTTCCTAGAGAGTCGCATTCTTTGACGTAATGTTTTCTCAGCGTTTACAGTAATCAGTAGAGCGTAGCATGATTAACTATATGCTCGAATTCGAAAATGTTAGTAATTATTAGTTACGATAATCTATGAAATAGTTACAGCATTTGTGCGTAAATTTCCTGTTCGGTATACCGTGCGCGCAAATTAAGCCATGAAACAGATGAGATTTTAGAACAAGAGTTAACAAGGTTTCATTGTAAATTCGCAAACAGAAAGTAGCATGCACTCCTCTCATGCAAGGTTCCGCGTACACCCCTTTCCCTTTCCCTTTCATTTTCGTTAACGAACGAGTGGTCCAAGTAAAATACATCGTCAGAGCATCAATTGCATCGGCCGACAAACGAATTGTACTTTGTCTCGTAACAAAGACTCCCGAAAGAAAAATTATTTTTCAAAATATGAAAAATATACATCTCGTACGTGACAAGAATCTCTTTAATTCTTCTTTCTACCTTTTCTTTCTTTTCTTTCTTTTCCTTCTCTTCTCATTCGTAACAGAACTGAAACATAGGGGAAGTACAATTTAACGGGATTGTTGCGCGTCTTTTTCGACTCTCGTCTCGCTTGAACCGGGAACTGCTCGAATAAAGATAGAAAAAAGCTGTCAGCCATCATGTTGAACCTCAGCAGTGTTTCAGAATTATAGATACGTCGCTGGTCGTTAACGGGTTCTTATAAATTATCTATGCCTTCGTTATAGCTATATGCAGCACTTCGAGTTGTCTAATTTCTGTGAAAAAGTGCGATGGCCCGTTTCATACAGTCATTTGTCGATTAATCACGGCATGCTTCCGTATCACTGCTAACTACAATTATATAGACGAATTATAGAAAGTTAAGTGGCACTATTCGAGAGTTGCCTGAGTATGTTTTATTTGTTGACTAGATTCCACGGAATTCATCCCTCTCTCGTAAGTAACTGTCCGCGCTTAATATCGCGTGTTTCATTCTTTTTACAAAAACGTCAGAACTATAGAGTTTTTTTTAGAAACGCTTAGAAACGGAATTCCATGCGATTTCGAATATCGGCGTATCGCCGTACATCGCCTGTCTCTGTCGGTAAAATCTAAGCTTGATCGTAAGCAACATCGATCGAGTGCGATAAGCACCGCAAGTTTTCCCTCGTAATAATTAAACATATATATATATATAAAACTCGATCGAACCGTACTGTTCATATACAAATGACGTTACGCACGAGTATCGGGATACGCAATAAAAAGCATAATACGAGTACCTAAGAATCTTTTGGATGACCGTGAGCAACGGTGCTACAGGTCCGTCATGATCCATTGATTTTTGTTGTTTTTACCTATCTGTTGCCTTATTAATGGAATCTGATCGATCGAGTATGCTTTGCTTTATCTACGTAACTAGACGTTCGAATATAATCGATGAAAATCTCGTTTGCGAAACTGAAACTGAAATTATGAGGAAAGTATGTACAAACGATTCGAGTAACGCTAGTGCTAGGGCACAATGTCGCAATGCATTATGCATCTCCGTGTGTTCGGTTGATTCAGATGTACCGCTGCTGATCGTTTATCGCTGCACATTGACGTGCATACGCGTTGGCATTCAAACAAATTGCATTCGAAAGATAACGCTTGGTCTTATTCTTTGATACGATCAGCAGTCTCTAAATTTCATGCCACCTTCTTCTTACTCGTCTTCTTGCTGCGGGGGAGGGTAGCGAAGCTTGATATCTGGAAAAATACAAACGGATCAGTTACCACCGATGATACGCGTCAGGATGAAAAGCACAGTGTAACGCTGAGTTCTTAAGTAACATTGCTGTATCGTTATTTCGATTTTTATGTTATACAGTTACAATTTTGGCAGGGTTCGATTCGTAACGCGTAATTTACACACCACACTAACTGTAGGGGAAAAAGTGCTAGGACAGGGGGAAGGAAATTAGCGTGGAACATCTTTCGACGAGGTATTAGAATTCTTCCGCTTTGGCAGAAGAATTATTTCTTTTCGACCACTCGGGACTGTTCCCAAAAAAACGAAAAAAAATTTCTCCGACGCAGTACGCTTCCTTTTCGAAGCAAAGGAAAATTAATAACTCGTTTAGCGATAATGCTATAACCGTGTTAATCACTGAGTAACATGCACGTTTAACAGCGTAGTAAGAAGTAACACTCGCTAAGCGATTAGTGGTCTAACGAATTATCACAAAACACTCTAGAAACCATTTCCATACGATATGAATGATCGAATTATTCCGTTTCTTCTTTCCACACTTCCAGTACGACAAAGTGTCTAGTGGACGAAGAAGGATGAGGAGGGATTGATGATAACAGGCATATGTAATTTATCAACGAAAACCAGTCAAAAAGACCCGTGTAACCTTTGCAGCTTGTGCGCCTAAGTCTCGAGTAAAAGCTTTTAAAAAATGTCCGATTCCAATCTTTTGCCCATTTTTGGCGACTGCGACATTTCTCTTATCTCCGATTCCACACTCGTTAGCGCCACTTTTCCTTCTATATTTTTCTCCCTTTCGATTCTCTCGATATCGTTTCCGATCTCCTTGTCGTCGTTCAGAGCGAGTACGTAACTGCCGGAGCTGTTCGAGGTGTCATTTTCATTTCTCTCCTCGTTCGGAACATTTATTTCTTGATCGGAACAGGAGAACTTTGGCGCGAGTTCGATGATCGTTTCCTGCGGCTCGATGCTGTTCGATCTGGTCTCAGGCGCGCTGATATCCGGTGACGAGTCTTCCGCCTTTGTCGAGCCTTTGTGCTCTTTGGAAAACGCGTTGTGAAATATGTTTTTCGGGATGGTCAACAGCTTGGAGAAACCTTCCTTGGTTCGCTGTCTCTTCGACTTTTTCCCCTTGGACTTGGGATCGGTGGCGTGAGCGATAAACACGTCTTTGCTAGTGTCGGTATTCGAGAAGGTCTTTAAGGTTCCTGTTTTAATTACCAAAGTGGCTTTCAACGCGCTCTGAGCATCAGTCTCGTTCAAGTCCTCTTCGCTGTTCGCGAGTGGCACTTTCGGCGCCGGCTTCTTGTTGTACTTGCCAGCTCGACCAAGACTGTCGGAATTACTTCGTGACAGGTTTGGAGTTGTCCAAACGTCCAAGGACACGCCACTTTCCGACTCCCCGACCGCGTTTACCGTCTCGGATACCTCGACTTTTCTATCCTTCCACGCTTCTGCAAAGATTCCCCCGTTCTCGGAGACGCCCCCGTCTTTTTGACTATTTTCGCTTTCGTTCGTTCCCTCGGTACCTGTGCTTCGCGGTAAACCCATTTGCGACAACGTCTCCGCGATCGACGCCTCGCTCTGCTTCCAGCTCTCTTGCGAGTAAACGATGTTGTTGACCGCTTTGTGAGCGTCGCTCAAAAGTTGCTTCAGCTCGTCGAACTTATTCTGACAGAGATCGTCCGTTATCGTGCGAGTCGATCCACCGATAGATCTTTCCGACGAAGGTTCCTCGTTCGCGAAACTTTCCGTGGCTGGGATATTTTTCGCGCCCGTGTCTTCGGTTCCCTCTTTCTGCGTTTCAGCTTGCTGCAATTGCGCGTGTTTATTCGCGTTGTCGGTCTCCGCGTGGTTGTTTGCTTTTCCTACCGTTAATGAACGTTCAGGGCCAGCTTCCGCCTCTACGCTTTGAATAATATGAACCTTGGCGGTTAACACGGAGTCTGACGAATTATCCGCTGTTCCTGCTGGCTGCGATTCCTCTAGACTCGGGCCTGATTGACTGGTATTTTTAAGTAAATCGTTACCTGCGACAAAGGAGCCACGATCGAATTTGATATAATCAGCGACATTACTGTTTTGCGAGAGCAGAAGCAAGATCTCGAGTGCTTGTTCGGGAGTGACGAGATTTAGAGGTGTCGGAAATGAGATGTTTTTGGAGGAAGGAGGATCGATGCTGTCGGATTCCTCTCCCGAGTCCTTCAAATGTCATCAAAATCGATTATATTACAAGATCAGAAGAGAATAAGATAATAAGCATCGGTGAAACGACCGAGTGTTCCTCGATTAATCAAGGCTGAACTTGGCGCAACCGTTGAAAACGTCTTTGATTTCGCGACGTTTCGTTTCAGCGCGTGTATCAGCGTCGTTGGAAATAGTTGGATCAAGTTTTGCTCGCGGAATGAAATCGGGGGCTGGAGTGCGCGGAATTAAACCTTGATTTACGTTCTTATACGGATTCGAGCGGTTGAATTTAGTACCTCTGGGGTCTTCTTCATGGTGGAACGAGGTTTTCCGCGTGTTCTTGCACCGACGCTCGATGTTCGAACTAACGAATCGCCTTGAGATGTACGGCTGGATTGTAGCGCTTCCCCGCTGCTGTACCCGCTGGATATGTCATCCGAAGACCTTACGTTACTAGAACGAACAATGGATCTCGGGCATAACACCTCGTAACACCTCGATACTGCGAGTACCGATATTCGGAAAGGATCATTATTCGAAGAAGGGAGTATACGTACGTTAAGCTAGTGGCTGGCTCGGCGGACCTTGGCTGTCTAACATCCACGTCCACTTCGGAGAAATACATCTCTACCCGAGTGCTGCTCGATTGCGTTCGACGAGGACTGTACCCTCTTCTGCCAACGTGTTCTCTTCGACGAGGTTCCACTATAAACCGTAGCAAAATTTCCATCAAAGTAAATCCTAATCCCGGAGAAGTTCTACCTAGGATCGAATCTATATGCGATTAGACGAAAGCAAAGGCGCTACACGGTTAGACGCGGGGGAGTTTGGAGAAATTAAGGGGGGCTATAATCGGCCAACAACCTTCCATGTCCGTCTCGTCGTGCATGTGCGGCGTGTTTCTATTCTCGTCCTCTTTCTCGCCGGTCAGGTCGCTCAGGCTGTAACTCTTCTTTAAATGCTGTACCAGACCACCGCCGCCCTGAAAAACCAATTTTCCGTTTTTCTCAGCCTGCGGGACAATTTACGATTCCGTATCGCGCCGTTTGTTAGGGCTCAGTGCGGCGAAATCAAACCCGTCGATCGGGCAGAGAGAAAAACAGAGAAAATAAAAAGAGAGAGAAAGAGAGAGAGAGAGAGAGAGAGAGAGAGAGAGAGAAGAAAGAGGAAGAAAAGAAAGAAATAAAGAAAGAGAGAAAAAAAAAAAGTAAATTCTTACCAACCCGGAAAAAGGTGTTAATGTGTTATCTGCCGTCACCGGAGCGTGTGTTCGATCTGTCGTGCGTGTTTAGCGATCGATCTAGGCCGGGTTCAGCAACGCGAGCGCGTTGCGGTCTCTCGCCTATCCGGCTGCGTTTCTTTCCGACTTGCATTCTGGCACGAGTTAACGGCTAGCGTTCCGCGTGTCCACCGATAGAACCGGGTTCTCTTGATTAACTGGACCAACTCGTTAGACGGGATTTGCTCGGTACCAACCAGAGGAATCGATCGACGCGGATGATCGCGGAATACGCGCGCGTTTAGACGAAAGACTGAGAACGGAAAGCAAGAGAGGGACAACACTACGCCCTTGTCGGTAGAAATCGTTTATTCGGAAAAAATACGGAAATAAAAAGAGAGAAAAAAAGAGACGAAACATACCATGGTAGTATCGTTGCGTAAAATCTTTGGGCTCGGGTATAAAAAGTCTTACTTTCTAAGCGTTTCGATGACAAACTTTCCGCGCTACTGTATAGCTCTCTTATATTATCTAGGATTTCTAATAGACGTCCGATCGATACGCGCTAAACGAGCTTCTCGATCGTGGTCGACTACTTTACATCGACGCGATGTACAATGCTTAACAACGACTACAACTATGGAAGCTACGACAAGGAACGAGACGCAATGCGATAGATGGCTCCTTAAGTACTATTCGATGTTCGAGGATGATGATGCGCGAGGAAAAAATACGGTATCGATTACTTTGCAAGCGATACACGATGCGATCGAGATAATAGGCGGTCGCGTAAGTCGCATAAGTCAAGTCGCGTATGAGGAATAATCGGGATTTGCTCGTCCGAGTGGTTCTTCCTATTATCTCGGCGCATACAGTCTTAAGCTCTGTCTTTTCGACCATACCTCCTCTTCTCGTTCACCTCCTCGTACCTCGTGGAACCGAGCTACCGAGTATACTCTCGATCGATACCCCATTATTCGATGGCTTGTTCGTGAAAAAGGATTCAACGTGTTTGTTTGACGTATTTATTTCTTAAAAATAGCGTATCAATTTGCAACAACAGATGAAAAATTGATCGGATTGTCATAGGCGACAGACTCTCATAAAATTTTTAAAGACTCTGCTGGAAGGCAACGACTCTCACGACTGGTTAAAAATTATCACGAATCGCGGCTAGTCCTGCGATAGATCTTTCTTAATCCTAATCGGTATAACAAACGGTACAAATCGCAGACTTTTCAGAAAGACACACAGCAACGATAGTCGCGCGGTATTCGTTTATAAACGCTAACTAACGATCTCGCAGTTGAGATATTACATTGTGCTGCAAACGCGTCGTACATCGACGGAAAAGAGAAAAAGGAAAAAAGAGATAATCGATCGCGTTTCCGCTATAACGCATCTCTCGGACATTACAAACAATTTCACCCGATTAAAACGTAAAGGATCGCACGCGGTTAAAATCCTTTCTGCGGCGTTTCTCGCGTCGCCTCGTGGTCGGCAACGCGTTGACAAACGTCGATAACTATCTTAGGATCGACTCGATTACAAAATAAAACAAAATACGAAAGAGAAAATCAAAGAAAAGAGAAAACGGACGAAAGGAAATGATAAAACGCACACGCAATTTGACTTAACCCCTTCTGTCATTGAAAAGGGTATAAACGTAACGCTAGGTAAATCCTAAACGGTAACTTGGACTCCTCTCCGGCGAACGGCTATAAGGCTTGAGATTCTCCCAAGACTACGTATATTCGGATATCAGTGTGTTCGAGGAACGAAAGTTGTCAGTATTCCGGCCAAGGGGACGCGGCGTACTGTTGGTCCACCTCGTCGTCGCTGAACTTGTCCATTTCGCGAGTCCGGGACCTCAATCGTCTGGAACTGTTCCCCGATCGTTCTTTCCTGCTCTTCCGCGTCTTCTGAGCCCTCCTCGGCGATGGCACCTTGAACACTTCTTTCTCTTCTACCTGATTAATTTCCATCAGCTCGTCGTCCGTGTTGAAGTCGGTGTGCAAGCTAGGTATCGAGTCGACCGGCATCAATTCCTCGGAGCTAGTGCTCGGGTACGAGTGGTTCTGATTCGCTACGCTGTCTAGCTGCTCCGTCTCTTCCATCCTCACCGTCGAGGTCGTTGGAGGCTTGGCCAAGCTAGAAACCGCCGAGGCCGATTGGATGGCTGGTAGCTCAGTCCCGATCATTTGATGCGACTTCAACAAATGCTGACCCCGCGTTCCGTGTTCCGGTGTATTTTCAGGGATATTTGGTATTTTTTCCGGTAAACATGACATACACGAGCATCGTGGAATGCGTGATGTTACAGGTCGAACACAAGAGACACGCGTGTACACGTACAATATGGTCGTTATGGTTTTTTATTTTTGTTTTTATTGTTTTTTTTTGTTTGCAAGCGACGATGGTTGTTAAAGGGGCGACGATGATTGGCAGTGATTAGACGATGAGTAGTGACGATGGTGGTCGACGTTCGTGTTTTTGATTAGAGGCGGTAACGGCGTGCGGGATAGGCGTGCAGGGCAACGAAAACATAAAATCAAGAAAAAAAAAGGCCAACGATTAGCGAGTTGTGGGACAGGCTCGTCGAAGCGACTGCTAAAGCGGGTTAATTCGTTAAGCGAAGTCATCGGCTCTCGATCGTTTCGTTACGAGGGGGAGAGACACAGAGACAGAACGACAGAGAAGGAAAAAAAAAAAAAGAAAAAAAAAGGAACCCCGTACGGAGCAACGTTCTACTACGTCACATACGAACAATATCTCTACTCATGGTTTGGCCGATTTTTCCGCGAACGAGACGATCGATGTAATCGTTGCGCCGTTTCTAAGCGCGCGTCCAGAAACGGAAGATTGAAACTTACCTTGATAGCGGTTTGCATGAGAACCGTGGTGGCATAATTCACACCCTTGGAGCCAAGGTGCAAGACTGCTGCGTAGCCCTGCTCTGTCGCGCGTGCCAGAGCTTCGTCGATCTCGGTTTCGCGGCGGCTCAAAGCGGGATGCACGAATCGCCGGTAGAGAATGCTGGAACCTTTGGTCGTTGGGCTGAGCAGCCAGAGCACGAGAATCGCCTTCATCTCGTAGTAAAACGGAAACCTACGGGAGAAAGAGCAAAAGACGAGAGTTACGCGAGGAGGAAACGCGGATGGGGACGGACGCAGTGAAAGAGAGAGAGAGAAAGAGAGAGAGAGATAACGGTTCGTAGACTAAGACCTATTAGCGCGAATGAAAAACGTCAACGATGAAATTGCCCTGGCGCGTGACGCAGATGCGAACCACGAAGCCGCATCATCGAGATAGCAAGGAAAAAAGAGAAAAGGGAAAGAAATCGCGTCGGTTAGGGTAGTAGTAGCCAAGTAGATAGATAGTGGACGATAGGAGAGGAATGGAAAGGAAAGGGAGATTAAAAGAGAGAGAGAGAGGGGGGAGGGGGTATTCCTGGCCAGAAATACACGCGAGAGCTCTCCTTTTTGGTTGTAATCCGAGTATGAAGGGAGAGATCTGGCACAGCAGGGAGGAAGACCAGAAACAGAGACGGAAGACGAGACGCCGGTAGAATCCTCAGAAGTGCATGTAAGCCAATATCCATCTCGGCCGAAATTAGACTTTCGGAATTCCCGGTGGCGAGGTTCGGACCACGCGGTTCACCTCGGTTTATTGGCCCCTGCTCGCACGAATTTTATTCGCTTCCGGGAAAAACGGGGCCATGACCGACCTAGCAAACCAAACACTCGCCGCTACCAACCCCGTGCTACGCCCTTTCCTATCACGGCAGCAAAACGCGTGCAACCAACGTTATTCCAGCTCGTTTCATCGCGCGAGTACTCTTCTCTTTCGGCCGAACGAGAGAGTCAGACGAGAGAGAAAGAGAGAGAGAGAGAAGGACCTCCGTCTCTCCTCTTTTGTTTGACCTTTCCGCACTCGTACGCCGTGGTGCCGCGCTATCCAAGAGACCGAGTTAGAACCGTGCACGTGATCGATGCGTTGCTCACCAGAAGCTAAAGAAGACGTCGGTGAAGGTTTCCGCGCACGTGAACAGCGCGAACACGATCCAGTACATCATCCATTTCACCTGAAAATCAAAGGACAAAGTATAAGAGTACTCGTCGAGTACAATTGCCGGCGAATAGACCAGTTCGCTCGGAAATAACGTTCGGTCTATTCCTGAACGGCGCATAATCGTTTCGGAGGAACTTTTATACTTGGCGCCTCGGTTCTCGCGCGTACGTAAATATTATCCTTGGAGGTTGAGGCGAAACGAGAATAGCGCTCGAAGGGGTTGCGAATTTAACCTTCGAATCGAACCGAATAGCGAAGCGATACGCGACGCGCGAGTTAAACGCGAGAGGCAAAGTTCTTCCGAGATAAAAACGGTTGATTTTTAACAAAGAAACCCAAGAAAGCCTCCGCGGATAAACATTTGCGGAGCAAAGTTTACGGTTCGGTAAAAACATCGGACGTTTCGATATCGAGAGAGCTGGAACGTACTTCGCTCTCGGTCTAGCCCGATTAATTAGGATGATGAAAGATAATCGGTGGTAATGGAAGGCGAGGAAGAATACCTCTGGTTTTCTCAGCGAGCGGTCAGACACGGAGTCGGACCAGGCCCGATCATACTTACGTATTCTTTCACGTTCTTCGTCCTCACTGCCTTGTACGAAGCGTAGGCCGGGTACAAGTTGCCGAGCACTAATCTGAAAATCGGATACAGCAGAACGTAAGTGAGCGTTCGCGGCATTACGATTACCAGCAGCGCGGCCAGGATTCGAAGGCAGCCCAGGGTCATTTTCTTTGGCAAATGATCCGCGCAGTATCGACCGAAAGCGAGCAAGCTCGCGACCAATATTCGAGGGATACCGGTTTTACGGATCATCCAGAGAAATTGATTTTCCTCGAGATCGTTCGGTCGAGGCTCCCTTCTTTTCGCTTCCATTCCTCGCCGAAGACTTCTCTCCCCCTTGATCCGCCTGGATTCTCGATTACTCGCCAATGCTTTATCCAAACACTTTTCGATCACCGTCGGTCCTATCCGACGCATCAAACTGAAAAACATCCAACCGGAAGTCGCTTAATAATCAACCTTACCAACCTGCCCCGGCGGGATCTCTAGAGTCTAGAAGAATCTCTTACAGAATCGGCCAAGGGACCTAGGTCCGAGATAGAGATCTATACGATCGGAACGAAGGAAATAGTTTCACCGTCACAAACACCGAGTAGCGGTGGTATCCTTTGGTTTGGAAAACGAGGATTCGGTGGCTCGAGGCGAGAACGGTCAGAGGTGAGGCAGGGATCAGCGATGCGACTCGCGGACGGTAACTTCTCTACATGGCGGCCCGTTTTCCTCCGCTCCTCTCTGCCGCCGCTCACTTGTTGCATCCTCCGAATCGCGATGCTTGCCGATGCTTCGCGTTCTCGTTGCACCGTTCCCTCCTCGGAGCGATGGGCGGTGCCGATCCCGAGGACTAACTCGCGTTTTCGCTGGCCCTCGCTGGCCCTGGCTCGCGCGCGCGGCCTCTTCCGCTCGCGGATGCTTCCAGTTAAAGACTAAATGCGTAGCCGCGCGTTCTCGCACCGACTTGTCCACCGCGCTGATGCTCTACAGGCTCTATTTTAGCGCCTTAAGCCGCTGTCACGCGATCCAGCCACGAAATTCCCCGTTCCACTGCTACAGACGATAACCATTCTCCCCCCGCCGACTTTCTCTTTCTATCCTCGGCCATTGTCCACGACGCTATTGCGTAATCGTTTCGAACTTTTTTTTTCCACTGGCGCGTTGTTTGTCCCGCGTAAACACCGCGTTAGCACGGCGTCTGGATCGTTTAGCCGAAGTTATCGCGAATCCAGAACCGTCCGAACCAATTGTATCTCGATGAGGCGATTTTCGATATTCGCGTGGATATTGGCCAGAGTCGGCGGTCGATTCGCGGAACAAGGCTGTTCTGGCGAGAATCGCGCAAAACTACGGTCGATCGCGCTTCGCGGGTAATTCGATGATTGTCACCAATGTCGCTGTTCGATTGCGTAACAGGCCGTCCTTTGTGCGCAGTCCCTGCTCGCTGTTCGTCCGCTAACGCCTTCGATACTTTGCCATTTTCCATCCAACTACCTTATTCGTCCAGCCAATCGAAAAATTCTGTGATCCTAGACGAAGCTACGCTCCGAGTGACTCGACCAAATGTCTCCGAAGCCAGCAGGTGCGCTTATAAACACTGGAGCGACCAGAGATTATTCGTAAAACTTATCCGCGATTTACGTAATCGCGCTGGTTTTTAACGAACGGGAAAAAAATATTCTCGGTCAACGGTCAGCTACGATCGTCACCGGTAAAGGCCGGATGTAAATCGATGTGTCGGATTACGTGCGCGAGTAAACGAGTAGGTCGGATTGTAAAATTCGTGGAGCGGTAACAAGCGGCTCGGGCGATCCGGCCGCAACTGCGATTCGCAACGATCCTTACCGACCTGCCGCTTTCGCGTTTATTAACGTAACCGCGTACACGCGTGCATCAGCACTCTCGCGCTCGCGCGCGCGGAAACGCAGAGGCGACCACCGTCTACGAGGACGCGTTTATTACGAGGTCAAGATCATTGTCGTTCGTTCGCGCGCGATCTTCATTCTTCCGCCGCGTTTCGCCGCGAATCCTCAGCGATTCGCCTCTTTCTTCATCCCTGAATTCTCCTCCGCTCTCAGAGAAATTTTCTTTTCCGGACCTGTGTGTCATTCGTCGCGTCTGATTTCTCTTCCGTCCTTGATTATTTATTTATTTACACCTACGACTTGGTTTTACACTTTGAACGACCTCTCCGATAGATTGCTACCATGCGGATTCTCCACTCGGTGGAATTCGAACGTGCGACCAGAGTAATCGGAAGTTGACCATCGACCTAACCTTATCTGCTAGCTTTCGAGAGAAGAGCTGAAAGGAAGTTGGTATAAAGAACGCCTGACGGGTGTATGTACAAAGGGAAACACCTGTAAAGTCGCTAACCCGTGGTTTTCAAGGAACGCGTGACCATCGAAAATGAAACTGGTCGATTCACGAGAGAAGCGCAACGTTGTCAATGAACCGTAATGGGACGATACAAAGCCCGCAGGAGAATAGTTATTGTTTTATATTGTCGAAAGAAAATTTACTTGCCCATTGTGTGGCCGTAACAGGTTCCGATGCGGGAGTCGCGGCCATTGTCAGCCGGATAAATTCAAAAAGGAGTAAACTCCGCGCTAGGTGCTAGTTTCCTCGAAAAATTCACCCGACCGATCCACCAAACGCTCTACGACTATTCGTTCCCCAGCGAGTCGGTTATTCCGCTCGCGATCTCGAGGATCTGAGAATATCGTCTGTCGAGTAACACTGGAAGAAGCGAAAGAATTTTCCCTGAAAACCATTTCGACGATCGTTCTCGTCCTTCGATGCAAAAGCCATCGCATCGGAGTATGAAAACAGGAGAACGAGGGAGGAATGGTATTTGGACGCAACTCGGATAGGCAACGTGTGAGCATTTCCTAATTAAAACGGGCGAAAAAAATGGTTGGTTTCATTGGAAACAGGGTTCGGTAAGAGATAACGGGAATACGTGCTCGATATTCGCAGCGAGATAACTTTTCATCGCGCTTCAGGGTCGACCCAGTTTTCTATTTTAATCGCGGCCCTTCTCGAGCCACAGTTTCCCTCGAGTCCCTCTTTATTATCTCTTCTCCATTAATTAAAACTCCGTCGGATACGAAAATCACGATTATCTTTTGCCGAGCGGGCTGATTGGTCGCCGGCTGACTGACTTGCTCGATCGTGGAACGCATCGCGAATCGCCCCGGCCGCCCAGTTATTACCTCTCGGTGTAGTTATTAAGCGGACTATTAACTTTCCGCCGAGCGGGCAGCGCTAGGTGAGCGCGAGGTGACGAATCGCTGCGATTCATTTGGAGGTTTAATGAGCGAGGGCTCGACGAAAACATCGTAACGGGGGCGTGTCCGGTTATTTCGAGATGAGGACAAGGAGCATCAACCTGATCCGCCGGCTACATATCTCTGGGAGGTGCGCGTAGAATAAGCTAGACACATCGGGCGTATAAATAGAGGAACAGATGGGTCGAAATGGCGAATAGGAATGTTTAAGGGATCGGCCGAGCCAATCGATCTAGCAGCAGCGATAACGCGCCCGCGGAGAACCGACGGACGTCCTCGTGGAAAGGAAAAGGGGATGTCGAAGCGTGGATAAACACCGAGATACTTTTAGCTCGCGATTCGGTCGATTCGGTGCCAAAAAGCTCGAGAAGTCTCGGTCTGAATTTTTTTCCTCTCCTTTTTTCCTTCAGCCGAGCCTCGCCTCGCCTCGCCTCGTTGTTTCTCGCCGGGGAAAAAAGCGCCCTCGACTTCGTCTATCGGGGCCTTTCCGTTTCGCCTGATCGAGTGTCTTTGGAACTTTTCCAAATTCGCCGAGTGTCGTTCGACCGAGCAACTTTGGAATTACATCGGAATACCGTGGATGTGCCGTTCCGCTGGACTGCCAGCTCATCGTCCTTCGAGGCGATGACAAAGCCCTGAGGAAACGCGGGGGAAAAGGAGAAAATCTCCGGCCAGAATTCCCCGCGATTCCTTTTCTCGGCTAACGCGGATAAGGAGGTCTTTGTTGTCTTTTTCTTTTTTCTTAATAACGACGCAACGAGACCGAACGAAAAGTCAGCCGCGGAATGTAGCAGACTCGCATTCGGAGTTACCATCGTCTGATTCATCTCGCGCTGCTAATTTCGAAAACTCTTTGGAACATGGTAGGCGCGTTTATCGAGAATACTTAATAACTTTCACCTTCGCGACAACGATTTACACGCGAGATAGAGCCGCGTCGCGTGTAAACGGCCGCTTAATTACGAAGATTAATGGGCGCGACAAAGAATCATGCGGGTAATCCATAACGGTGACGCGATGGAATCGACGTCGACGAAGGACTCGCGAACTTGGATGACCGACTATCGCGTTACGAAGGGAGCCAGGGACAAAAGAAGGTCTGGAGGTAAAAAAAGAAAGAAGTTCGCTCTTCCGTTTACCTTCTCCATCGATTTATTGCTTTGCCTTTCTTTCGCATACCGTCGTTACCGTCTCTCTCTCTCTTTCTCGCTGTTAACCCTTTGCGTTAAACCACCGGTATAGCTCACCGTGGCCCTTTTATTATACTTAACCGCGCGAAACCGAGCCAGACTCGTCGCGCGACCAAAATTATCCCTAACAATGCGCTTCGACACGCGCGAGATTCGTAGAAATTCCAAAGGCATTTCCTCGCGAGCCAAGCAAACCGGTACGAATTAGTCGGAATTAAATGCTTCCGCGATTCGCGAGTTTTCGTAATTAAATCGCGGCGCAGGGGGTCTATAAATCCGAGAACAAGGTTTACGAAAGGAAGAGGGAATTAACGGTGGCGCCATGGCGGCAGTAATCCTGGCGATCCAGCAACTTTCTCGAAAAACTCCAGTTGCCGGTATTCGCTTACAATGTTATACAATGGTGCGGAGGGAATTTCGGATCAATGTCATCGGTTAATACAGCCGCGCGTATCGCTTGCAATTTCACGCGCTTCGATGGGCTTAGCGAAGATCATCTCGGACAAGTTCCTCGAAATTTTATACCATCGTATCTACGATGTTACACAATCTTGTTTACCCATCAGGGTTTGCATCAATGTCGCGAGTCTACGTTATGCAACTCGATGCAGTCGTATCTCGACGACCGATCGATTGCCCGCTTTTCTCGATAATTTATCCTTCCAGCGTCGTTGTCCGAAATTTCGTAGATACTCGGGCAGCTCGTAACGCAAAAGAAATTCCAATTTCATTTCGTTCAGCCAAGGCTCGCTTATCGAAAAATTTCTCAAATCGTTAGCGCGGCAGTGAATTATTTCGAACGGAATTAAAGCGCCGACGTATCGATTTCGCGATCGCGATTAAATTTCGATATTTTCCAAACGACGACGTTTCGATTAATTTACATGGCCCGAGATATCAAAGTCCGCGACGTTGACCTTTTCTTCACGGTTTCGATACGATTTTTAGGGGTGAAGGCAGGAACACGACCGAGGCGGTGTTCACTACCGTCACTCGTCTGAAAACCGGTAGATGAATATTTCGCGTGTAATGATGGGTCTCTATGGGCACGGCCACGGGTGGCGTACTTTTCGAAGACAAAGGGCAAGTCATAGCGGACCGCGAAACCTTGGAAGCCGGTCGCGTGAAATATCGCAACAAAGGTTTCGACCACACGGAGAAGTTGATTTGTCGCGAAATCCGATGGAAACCTTGTTTTCTCGCTGGATACGCCTCGACGTTGACCTAACGAGATTTAGATTGCGCGCTACAGGCAGACAAAAGCCTCTACTACTCGGTCTGGCGATCGAGAACGCGATCGAGAACTAGGGTACACGAAGAACACGCAGGTTCGGGGCGAGTAGGCTTCTTCGATCACTCGAATGGTTCACCAGCTGATCCTTGGTCGAGACACGTTTTCCAGATTTCCGTGGAACGAGGAATTCGAGTCGGTTGGCTCTGTCTCGTTAATAACCGTTTCCTCTGATTTCTGGTCCGGTTGATCGAGGAGACCTCGCTGACGCGAGTTCGTTCTTCGCTTCGGAGAACTTTCGCAGCCAGAGTTCCGAGTTCTCGAAGGAGAGTTTACAAGGTCTTGGACGTAAACGCCGGAGCGTCTGGAGAAGGCGGAGTTTTCTAGAACTCAGGAACTTTCCTTAGAAGTTGACGCTTTAATTTCCGAAGGAGAGACCGATCGACCGATCGAATTTCACCAGCGGAACCTACGACGCGTGGATTTTTGACTGCTTAAGGGCACGCTTCGCTTTCTCTCCTCTCTCCTTTGCTCCGCGGCTTTTTTACTCTAGCCTTAGCGTTCTCCCTTTGATTCACCGGTCTCTTTATTGTCGCGCCGACCGGCGTTCTTCTAAGCCGAGCGATTCGACTAACGTTTCCTTTCTTCCCGGCTCTTTTCCCTTTCCCGCTATTTCTCTCTGACTGCCGCTCCTCCGGGACACCTCGTCTCTCCTCCGGACAAAGACGGATAGCGCCTTCTCGCGAACCAATCGATCAGTCGGTGACCCTCGAATTTCCCCGATCTCCGGAAAAGCAGGATCGACTGGTCGCAACGACGAATAATTCGGCAACGGTTCGTTTGCGAAATCACTGGAATCCTCGACGATACTTTTCGAATTCGCTGCGGTCGGAAGGTTCCTTTAAAACAGTCCTGCGTTCGGACGCTTGGCCATCGAGGACAATCGAGCGTTTTCTCCAGAGGTGCAGGCTCGGCAATCGGGAGAGTACCACGGACGATTTCAGCAAAGCTACCAACCAGACCTCCTCCCGGGGGAACTTGCCAACCTTTCGAAAAGTTGGAAACTCAGGCAACTCGGAAAGCCGATTGAAAATTTCGTTCAACGCTCCCTTGATACTCCACGCTCTCCATAAACCGTTCTGAACATTAAAAACTCCGATCCCAATTAAACTCTCTCGATCCAGGGGTTTCGCGTTGATTGTCTTAAGGCCGGGATCGTTCCGTAATTTCCATCGTTTCTGCTTAAACGCTGCTCCTTCATACCTATATATCGATTCGCAGTGCCAATTTGCCGGCCGATTCTTTCCTTTTTCTCTTTTCTTTCCACCCAGGACGACACTTTTGTCTCGTTCTCACCGCGGAACTTCGTTCCAACGTTCTCGATCGGCGCGATGCGACGATAAATCGGGAATAACGTGGGTAGAAGCTATGATTCACGGAAACCGAACTCGCGATCTAATCGATCTTTCGAACGTTGCTAGCTGTACGTACGGCCTGACTCGAAGTCTCGTGGGACCGAGCTTTGTGTCGGATGTATGTTCCACGAGCGTCGCGACGCCTGAACTGGAAGCTGGCCACTTCTGTGCTTGGGTTTATATTTAAAGTGGCCGACGACTACACAACGTCGACGCATCGTCTTTCCGTGGAAAGAAAGAGCAAGAGAGACGGCAGAAGTGGAGCGAGAGCGAGAGGAGAACGGCGTAGAGGGAGAAATACCAGACGGGAGAGAAAAAAAAGAAAAAAAGAGAGAGACTTTGCAGCGGACGAGGCGAAAACATTCCGGGAAAAGTGCGCAAGCACGGCTGATTTATTTTGGCGATATTCGAAGAAAAAATATCGTCCTAGAGTCGGTTCGCGAGTTGCGCGATTCAATCGGGGACAACGACGGATTCCTATTCGGAGAGTTTCCACCGATTCGGGTCATGCCGAAGAACGGAGCAGGGAATTCTGGTCATTCGGTGGAAAATCGAAAGCTTCGGTTTACGATAAAGGGCATTGGCTGGCAGATTTCGGGCGACGCGTGGCGTTCTCCTCGGACGAGGAACGTTGGGAAATCTGTGCTATAAAAGATCCACAAACATCGCGGATGGTGAATCGTGGACCTCCCACGCGGCGCGTTGCGCCTGAACTTTCTCAACCGTGCCAACCGACCACGCGCCCATGTCCGAACGTTTACGGATCTGCATCCCGTGAAAAGATTTAGGAAAGAATCGAATCCACGCCGCCAAGAATCCGAAGATTTATCGAAAACACCAGCGCGTGGCTCTCGTTCCCTGACCTCCATTCCGAATCCTCTTTCCAGCGAGAAAATCTCCGGCGGACCCTAGCCGACCCGAACCTACCTAAGCGTGACAGAAGACGCGACAGGGGAGGAAAGAGAAGAAAAGAGAAGAAAATAAAGAGGGGATCGGAGTTGGAAATTATCTCGCGTGTCCCTGCGACATCGAGGTCGAAGGCAAAGCGAGGAGAAAAAGCTGCAACATTCCAACGCGTCGTTCGAATTCTGCTCCCCCTCGGTCACCTAGCCGACTCCATTGGCCGCTAGCCACCCAGCCACCCACCCGCAAAACGGATAAAAATGGGACAGCGAGACGGAGGTGTTGGTCATTGGGGAAAGAAGGAAAAAAGGATAAAATGGGAAGAAAAGGTAAGAAAAGGGATATCGTGGCGATAGGTAGGAGGGTCATCACCCCGGTGCCCCCGCTACCACCACCCTCCTCGGCCCTACGAGTCTCGTGCTCTTTACCACACCCTCGTGACGTGCACTTTTGCTCCTTGGCGCGTCTCCAGGGACGAAGAAATATGGGCTGGCCTGCGAGAAAATGGCGTAATTATATACGAGGGCGGGAAAAAGGAGGGTGTAAATCAAAACGGCGCGGTGTTTGCCCCTCTCGGTGTTGGAGGCTCTTCGAGGCTGGAACCGGAGAGAAACCGTGGAACGAGAGGAGAGCACGAACTTGTTATCTACCGGCGCGAGCTTCGACATTCCCTTCGACATTCCCTTCGAGATTCCCTTCGACCCGCGGATGGTATCGTCTTGGTCCTTCGGGAATCTCCTCGGCGCGCAACTGCCGCGATAACGTCTCGACCGAGACGTCCTCTTGGTCTCCTCTTTCCCAACCCCTTTCTCCACCTCTCCTTCCTTCGTTACAGCTCTCGGGATTTATGAAAAACCCCGTATATACGCGGCTCACCTAATTTTCCCCGGCTGGAGGATCGCTACGAGAGAGAAAATGCTTCCCCATTGTGCGCGATAACGTTCTAACGACCAGCCGAACCGCCCCATTGTCCCTTCTTTACCGAAAACAATTATTTTATTCAAAACAATTCCATAGCGCTAGATAATGACGCTCATTGGAAAAACCGTGAAACCGTGGAAACAAAGCATCGGACGTAACGAGTTTCCCGGGTCAGAGGAATTCAATTTCACGATAAAACGAGCGTACGATGGTATAATAAACGAAGCAGCTGGAAAAGTGCCGGTAGCTTGGAATTATTTCAATTCGCAGGATCGGTTGGACAGACTCGCGCGACGAACACGAGTGGCGTTAACGACAACAACGGAGAGGCTCTCCGTGGAAACCTTGCCGGTCAGTCGGAAATTTCGCGTTAATCCGAAGGGAATGGCAGAGAGCAGCGGGATGAAAAAAAGGCACGGTGAACGAACCGCATCGTAATTAGCGAACAGCATTCTTAATTATTCTAATGAGTGCAATGACGTCACGAGGTCGAGGATCCTAAGTACTCGAGCATATTACCGCAACACCGACGTAACTTCTTTCCTCGTCTATGCAGCGTCGGGTTCTCTCTCCTTTTTTTCTCTCTTTCCTCAGCCGCTGCTAGCCTTTTCAAACGCTCGAGCCCTCTTTACGCGAATTTCTTCTGGTCGGGCCACCCCGGGGCCTCGCACGCGTAGTCGAACGCGACGCTACGCGACGCTAGGCAACGCGACGCGACGCTACGCGACGCTAGGCAACGCGACGCGACGCGACCGCGTCCCCGAGTACCGATCGCCTCGAATCGCTGGAACCTCGTTCCAAATTTCCCTTTTCTATCGTCCGGTTTCGGTTTCCTCCGCTTACAGAAACGAGTCGCGAAGGCAACGCTTTCCAAACGCGATTCTATGCAAATAGCCGAGCGACCGCGAGGAAACGCGACTCTGTTTGCCGTTCGAATCAGTTTTCGACAACCGGCCACTACAGCTGCGGCAACCTCTGCATCCATAGAAAATGCGATACCTTTCAGTGACATCGGAAATATAGGTCACGGAACGAAACAGCGGAGCTAGGGTAAATAGAATGAGTATGCGCGCGGGTGTCGCGTTAGGGAGAGGAGGGGGGCAGAAAAAAGAGTCGATAGGTTTTATCTCGACCTGGTTGGTATAGCATTTGCGGAATTAATCGTTGCGGCTGTACCCCCGTTTCACCGTTTCGCCGAGGGTGGCTTTTCGTGTTACGGTGCCAGGGATAAACGTTTCGTATTTCAATAGATTTCGGTGAAACCGTGATGCAGACTCTAATAATTTCCAATAGCACGTGCCGCTCGGTAGCTGGAAATATTTCGCGAAAGCGTACCCAGCCGGTTTTTCATTGGTATCTGGCAGCAAGGCAGACGGAGAAAGAAAGGAGCAACAGCCACCCTCGACGACTGGTTAGAGATGGCGAAGAGAGCCGTCAGAGACGCCTGTGGCGCGTGCAACACACCGGAAAGGTTAATACGAGATCTCTCTTCTGAAACGAAATATCGATTCGCGACGAACCGCCAGAGAATCGTGCCACCCCTACAGCTGTGTAGCCGGAGCAGAAGCAGAAGAAACGAGAGGAGAAGAAAGAGGAGAGAGAGAGAGAGAGGAGCGAAAGGGCGGAGAAAGCGGGAATGAGGGTGCCGCACGAACGTCCTTGCTCGCACACCACCGGCAGAACCACCCTCCTGTTGCCAACCGGGCATCGATCCAACGACCGACCACGTTCCTCTGGTCTACCAAGAAAGCATCCCTTGGTTTACCCGTTTCCTTCCGCCCGCAGACTTCCTCTCAGCGAACATCTACCTTCCTCTGTCGCTTTTACACGCGTTACCGGTACCCGGAGAATTCTATACCGATGAAAATTTCATCCCGAAAACCTGCCTCTACTAACGGAACCGTCCTCGGCGTTCCACGCTTTTCCAATTTTTCGATCGGTCCGATTCCTCTACCTTTTCCTCCTCGTCGTAAAATTTCCGTCGATCGGCTACGCTACGGAAAAATCGCAAGAAAAAAGCAAACGTTCTCGAGCATTATTCGCGCGTATGTATATGAGATTGTCCGCGTCGACAAGGTGAAAGGAAACTATACTCGTGTATCTCGAACCCGGCAAAAAGACAATGCCCCGTGTACACAAAGACTATTCAACACACGTGAGTCATACTTCTTAAACGATATAATAAGACGACATTTCGTGACATTATCGAGAAACGAAACATTAGTCGAGGAACATCGCGATACACGCGAATGAATCAGCAACAAGGCTCGCAGACCCTCTGTCTTATCTCCCCTTTTCTTTTTTCCTTTAATTACCATTCGACTACGGATGAAAAGAGCGTCTGTATCGGGAGGAGAATTCAGCCCGCCACGGCTAACGAAACATCCCGTGTGCTCCTTTGCGTGGCGCCATGCAAGTGTTACAGTGAAAGTAATACGTCATCCACGGAAATCCGGAGAATCTTTCGAAAGATTTTTTTAAAAACGAACGACGAAAGCGATCATATACGTGCACACGTTGCCAATCTCGCGTAACTAGGCTAGATTTTCCTTGTAGTTCAACGTCACGGGCAAACAGAAATACCATCCTCGGATATCTAGGACACGTGTCTCTTGCAATTCGAAGGATATCCTAGGAATTTGAAGAAACTTTCGCGCGAGTTATCTTGGAATCTATCCGTCGTATTTTCAACAAACTTCTCGCATTCCTCTTTTCTTTCTCCCCTTTCTTTGCGTCGCTTCTTGATTTTCCTGCTTTTTCCACTTTTCTCGTATCCCCGTCGCGTCCTTTCCTTTTCGCTCCTTTATTCGCCGGAAATTTCCCACGTTTCGTCGCAGAACCTAGGAGGGGAGCGTGTCGAGCGTTTTTCGTTTTCCTCTTTCGAGCGAACGTAGTAGATCCTAGCGTATCGGACAATACTCGAAAGAGTAACCGGTCGAACGGACAAATTTTAACAGGCTTGCCTTGTGCCCGATCCAGGATCAGCGTTTCTCCAGCTCGTTTTAATTTATCGTCAAGCGCGAGGAGCGTGAGTCATGTCTCGGCAAGAGCGGTAAAGAGCGGTAACGTGCACGCGTGTTATCGACGGTGCAAGTTTGCCAACGTCGTGGAGAAAACGTGCTCCCTAACGAGAGGACGCGCGACGCCACGGTGGAACGACTTCTCATCATTGTGACGTAGCTTCCCAATCAGCTGATGCCGCTTGGCCAGACATTCGTCTTTCATCGCTTCCAGCTATACGTGCCAATCTCCCCGCTCCGACCCATTCCATCCCGGTCATCTAGCCTAATTACCCACACCTATTCGCATTCTACTAGAGCAAACAGTCGAAAATTCCAGACCATCTATTTTTTCCTACTTTTTTCCTTTCCCGTTTTCCTTCGACATTTCCTTGGAGGAAGAACGTAAATAATTCTCGGAAAAATCGGACACGCGCCCTCCAGGCAGCTGTGCAGTGACTAACGGACATAGTTCTCCGTAGATTAGATAAATGCGTCAATATTCGTATCTGTTTGTGGCGGGTATTCGATCAGCTGACGGCATTGAAAACAAGGCGCGCTATGGACACAAAAGACCTCTCGGCGTATGATTCTTTCTGGTCGAGCTAAGGCAACGGTTTTCCTCCCCTTTCTAGCGCATCTGGTTATTTTTAAACATTCGGCATGCCGTGTGTAGAAAATGGGTACGGGGAATAAAGACAGGGAGGATGTAAGAGCATCGGATTCGGATCATGGAACATGTCCAAACGCGCTTAAAACGGGTTCTGTCGTGGCTCTAGACTCGCGTGCAAAGGAAGTTACTATGCCGACACGGGGAATGAATTTTTATCACCGGTGACGGGTGAATATCGGAAAAAAGAAAGAGAGGAAAAGAAGCGGAGAATTTTTGGCTGAAATTTTATACCAGCTTGATACCGGGTTGGAATTTGCGGGATTATTTCTATCGGATACTCGTGCAAATTCGTATATTTGGATCGGATGGTATAAATTGTAAATTGGCAATAAAAGCTAATGCGCAAGGTGTCGTAACGCGAGTATAGGTCCGCAATGGAATAAGCGGCTGCCGTTGGGACCGAAAAGTTAACGGTTTAGGTTAGGTTCGCGTTACATAGGTCGGCAAGTAAGCGATACGGGTATTGCGAGAAGATTATGCACTTTCGCTAGCATGTAATCCTTTCTATCGCATTAATCTTGCGTATGCAAATGCGGCGAGGCGAAACGGTTCCTCCAGCGTTCGAATTTTTTCCCTGCGATATAAATCGACGACGTGTCCTCGTTAAACGCATAAATCTTTGTTTATCGTTCGCTTTCCTAATATGGAAGTGTATAAGAAGATTTCCTCTTACCTTTGCCAACCAAGGTTTTCGAAATGCCTTGACACGGAAGAATCGGTATCGCCATGGGCTAATTTCACCGATAAATCGATACCTCGTACGAGCAACCGTGACAATTTTCAAACGCAATCGTTATTCGGCTAGACGTCCGTGTAGAACTCGTAACCAAACATGGAAATCTTTCTTCGATCCGTGCTGCGACGACGCGATGACATAATTTCTTCACGTCGAAACAGATTCGTGAATGGTCGTGTAACTTTTCACTAGGAACACTGCACCTCTGATCCGATTCACGTTACATGACCACGCCAACGAGACACCCTTTGCCTTTTCTTTGTCAAGAATCGGGGAAAACAAAAAGGATAGCGACTATTAGACGTTCAAACTGTTACAGGATTTCCTTTTCGAGGTAGCCAGCAAAGCGACTTGCACAAACGGTTGAGTTATACGACGGAAAGAGAGAGAGAGAGTAAAAGAGAGAATGAAAGAGAGAGACAGGTAAAAATGAGTGGAACTGTAAATTAACAAATAGAATCGAACAACCCTGGGTTAACGATGGCGAGAATCCAGGCGCAGTTGACTTTTTCTTTGCACTATTTTCCCGTTTCTCGATTACCGAGAATTTGAATACTCACATGACGAGTCGCGAGACGACCGAAGATATCATATTAACGGTTTTAAACGATATATGGAGTATGCGCGATCGGAAGAAACGAGCAATTAATGCGGACGGCCGTTTGTAGCACCACTGCTCACAGGTCAACCATGTTGGACTGGCAGCTGGCTGCTGCTGCGCATGTGACGTCAGCTCGTGTTTTCGTCACGTGACTCCAGGCCCGTACCTACCTTCCGTCTTTCTTCATACCGCTACCGGCCAATTTCATTCTTTTCGTCGCGCGATTTTAATAACATCCACGAGACTCTTTATTTTTTTTTCCTCTATCATCGCCGCGTTATTCTACACGCGTTCAAACTACAATTCTTTCTCCGTCGATCTTCACTTCGAACTGTTAATTTTCGAATAGAGCGAGTTGACTTAATTCGAATAGATTTAAACTCGGCGTAACGTAAAAATCCGAGAACGATACACGTCATATCGCGGAATAGCCGAATTCGATCTGACCAATAAGATATCTCGGTTTATAAGAAGGCGCCATAACGCGAAGAAAGGCGTCACGTGACACACGCGTAATTAACTATGGTCAAAGACGCAAGTTAAGATCGCGTTTGTACCGGCTGTAAAGACGCGTCGGAATGGTGGTCGGAGGCAGAGGAACATTTTCCAAATCACCGGTCCCGCGCAAACAAATAAATCGANAATCACCGGTCCCGCGCAAACAAATAAATCGAGCGGCAAAGATCGACGAGGGGGGAATTTGTCCGCGTGGAAAACAGCGATGCGTATCGCGATTGATAATAGACCCGAGGCGCGGGACGAGCGAAGATGAATTTGCGCGCCGGGCTAGGGGAACAGAAGGTTAAAAATTAGTCGGGAGGAGTATGGAAAAAGAAAGATTGCTCGAGTCGCGGCTTCGTCGTTTTCCTCGCGTTTCCCTCGCATTTGCCTGACGGTGGGTGCTACGGCCCTAGAGTGGCTGGCCCCACGCTCGTGCCGCGGGTTGCAGCAATACGAGAGAACGGCCGCCGAGACGTCGGCGCGGAGAAAAGAGGCGAGAAGCGAAGAGAAGAGAAAAACAGAGAAGAGAAGAGAAGAGAAG
>NIJG01000048.1:779222-877277 GCA_002201625.1 Euglossa dilemma | reverse complement strand
TCGCGGGAAGGAGCCGTGCCTCCCTGCCGTCCGCCCGCAGTGCGCGCTACGCGATATCACTGGCCGGTCATGTGTGTGTCACTCTCACGTTCACACTGGTACCGTTCGGAGTGCTTGGTTACCGCGCTGCCGCCGTTACCGCCGTCAACCGAGCAGTGTGTGTCCAGTATACACGGTGTGCGGCCGGAAGTTTAAAGTGCCTCTCGTTCCGTGTCCTGGACGTGGCGAGGAGAGCAGCAGGCGAAATCCTGTCGGCGCGGGGAAGATCACCGGTGAGAGGACAACGAGTACGACGACGACAACGACGAGGTCGAGGAGGACGGGCGTGCAGGTGGAGGAGCGGACTGTTGTAAAAGGGAAAGATCGGCTGCGTGGTGCGCGACGGAGGAAAAGGAAAAAAGGCGGCGAGGAGGAGGCAGAAGGTGGCGGAGGAGGCGGCGGAGGGTCGGCGAAGAAGGAAGGAGGTGCGGAGGAGCGGTGGCCGAGAGTTTTCGGTGCACGGTGTCCAGTGTCCAGACGCACGTATGTAGGAGCAAGGAGTGGCTGCTGCTGCTGGTGGCCGACCGTCCAAGGAACAGAGAAGAAAGAGAGAAAGGAGAAGAAGAGGAGGATCGTGCGCGCCTCATGGCCCTGTTGTTTGTTGGCCCGTCGTGATCACGAGGAGAAGAGATCCCAGTGACTGTGCTCTCTGTGTTTTGGTGGAAAAAAATAACAACGAAGTGGTGATCGGTGCTCGGTTGTTCTTCTCTACGGTTCAGTGCTACGTGGGGTTTTCTTTTTTGGGGGAGAGGCACGCTCGCTGGAGGATCGGAATAGAGGAAAAGAGAACGGCACAGTTCGTGGGGGAGAGAGAAAGCGAGAGAGAGAGAGAGAGCGAGAGAGCGGGAGAGAGAGAGCGGGAGAGAGAGAGCGAGAGAGCGGGAGAGAGAGCGAGAGAGAGTGGAAGAGAGAAAGAGAGAGAGAGAGAGAGAGAGAGAGAGAAGGATAGCGCGAGATAGAGATAGAGATAGAGATAGAGATAGAGGTAGAGATAGAAGAGAAAGACAGAGGGAGAAGGAGAAGTAGAGGTATAGAGGAGAAGGAGAAAGGGTGATTGGAAGACCCGGCTGGCGATCCGAATTCGCGGATTCGACACGCCGCGGTTGCCGATCCATAATATGGCGTACAAGTTTCGCGAAGAGATCGTGGGAAAGAGGTTTCTCTCGGTGAGTGGTTTCACCAAGCTAAAGGTGAATAAGATCAGTGAGTGGGGGTGGCGTGCAGGGGTGATTCGTGCTGCCAGTCACAGGGATAACGGCTGTCATGATCTTCAGGTGAGTATCACGGAGCAAACGGAAATTCTTTCCGCTCGACCGACTCGCGAACGACTTGCGAGCGACTCGCGAGGCGACCGAGTTCGAAACAGCCTCGGTCTACGCGGAATAACTTCGGTTCGATGCATGTGGCCTATCTGGCATCGCGCGCGCGACACGCCGTTTCTGTTTACATTAGCGACCGACCTTTCCAACATTCGAACTTCGCGTTCTGCCCATCCAACCTACCAGTAGTAAGTACTAAGCTTCGGCCCCACGAGCCCGCGCTCCTTTCTTTTCGACACCGAAACAACCTTCTTCCCTACGTAGCTCTCCCTCGCGTATATCTATCCTGCCCCGTATCGGTCACACGCTCTATGAATTTTACATTTTTTCCCTAGCCTCTTCGCCGTACCTAGCCACCGATTTTTTCTTTCGCCACCCCGATCATATCTTTATCCAGGCACGGCCACCGATCCTTCGGAATTTCCATTCCACCAGTTATGGAAACCTCCGAACGAAAAGCCTGGTTATGTAAACACGCGTAATATATCTCTGACCTCCAAATGTATATTTACCTCGAATATGCAAAGAATCGTCGTCGTCGTCGTCGTCGTCGTCAAAGTCGATCGATCGAGCGAAATTTAGGAAAAATTTCCAAGCGCGTTCTTATTACCACGCGTTGACCGCGTTTTCGCGAATAATCCGCAAAAATCGCGTTTCTCGCGTTGGGTGTTTGTTCCGTAACGCGTTTCTTACGAGAATCGAGAAGCTCGACATAGTCGACGCACCATGTGGCAAGTCGGAAAGGAAAGGAAAAAATAATTTGTTTATACGTTAAATATCGACGCGGTCGTAATCTATTAAACGTACGTCGAATCGTTCCTCTCTTCGCAAACTCGGTAAATATTTTTTTCGCCCCGGCGATGAGTCGTCGAAAAATTCGTGGATTATCGTTAAACGAGCTCTCGGTTAGGTATCGTCGAGTTTCGCTGGATCTCTTCTCCTCGACTCGTACGTATTTTTAGACGTATTTTCGGTATATGGAATTCGAGACAAGGTTAACGAGTAACGTGATTCGGTCCTTGATAACGCGATATTAAATGTTTTTATACGTTTAATAACGTGGCCAACGCGTGTCGGTGGGCTTTCGTTCGGGCAAGATTAAAATAGATTCGCGCGAAAACGCGGTGCTCCTCAAATATCTGAATTTTTGATTCCACGTGATTCGATTAAGAATCCACGGGCTAGCTCTTCGCCTTCCGTTATCAAATGTCTTCAAAGTTTGACTTTACTCCGATTTATCTTGGTCTAAAGTCGGAAGGCTCTTCTAAAAATGTTCCCCGTAGACTCGAAACATCCGCGAGATATTCGATCTTCGATTAGGCGGTATCTTAAAATTTTGATCCGATCGAATATTTTCGCATCGACACTTGTTGATTCGTGTGTTGCCTTGCCATTCTCAAGATCAAGTACTCTTTCGTTAAACCGTCTTTAAATAGACGCTCGGCCTGTTGTTTGCGAGTTCTCAAATTTCATTGGCCGAGTCTCGTCGACTAAACGTCGAGAAAAAGATAAAGAGGACAGCGTCGGTGGCGTGTGGTGCTTTGACAGAACCAGGAAATTCTCGCGGCACGCGTTCCGCGAACGCATCGGGAACGCACCGCGATCGCAGACGGTCACGACCGTGGATGGTAGAAAGAAAAGATGGAGGAAGGATCGGTTGGTTGGCTCGGACTCGATCGAGACGATAAACGGCCGCGAAATCGCTGCCAAAAGGCAAAGTGGGCCGAAGTAGAGTGGAAAGAAGCTAGCGCGGAGCAAAGCGCTGCTTCTGTCAGATTACATAAGCTATCGTGCGAGCCGCTTACCTGAAAGCTTCTTTTTTCCGTTATCGCAACGTCAAGTCATAACTATTTCAGTTTTCGAGGACGCTGCCGGTGCACGTTCATGCGTCGCAAAACGCAAGCTGCTCGCGTAACGCGGCTGCTTTTTGTCAATTATACCGAGCCTGGCCAAAGGCTACGATTGTGTCGCTCTAAACGTAACTCGAACAATCTCTGTTTATTTTTTCCGATGGTTTTTGCCGTTCCGGCAAACTAGTCAGGTACACCCGCGCGTTCAGCGCGTGCGACAAACCTATGCAGAATTCGAATCGTTTATTCTCAAGTTCACGAGTTGTTGGAAGATCGTGTTTGAAAAGTCGGAGATCTTTAGTTTCCTCGAGGTTAAAAAAGTTCGCCTCGTTAAAGGCCAAAGGAGATTCTAAAACTATCGTTCGCTTGAAATTGTCCAGCAGCTAATAAAAAAAAGTAAAAAAGTTCACGGTCCTTGATCGGGGAACGCTAACAGCGCCTTTTCGATACGGCCAAATGGGATCTCGTCTTTGGTAATAATAATTTTCGGTTATGCAACCGAGATAACTGTCATAGCTAGGTTTTGCAATTACGTATCTATCTTATAATACCCCGAGTTATTTTCGCGACGAAAATCATGATTCGATTCGAAACCTCGCGACCATTCAAATTCAAATTTTACCACGTTCCTCTATACAACGGCTTTCTTTCCTTTTTTCTTTCTCTCCTTTTTTCCTTCTTTTTTCTTTTACCGCGGAATTTAATATTTATGAATAATTCATTCGATGGTATCTACGCGTGGTTAAAAGTACAAAGTTCTCGATTCGAGCGGTCACGTTGTTCGGTACGACTCAGCTGAAAATTTTCAACGCGAGGCATTCCGTTTTTTAACAGGCTATGCGAAAATTTCCGGCCGAGACGGATAGTCGCAAATGTTTAACGAAAACCAAGCGTTAGGTCGTTTCGAAATTAATATTTTTCAAAGGGGATACGTTCGGACCGCACCGTCCGAAATAAATGTTCGCTAAATCCGGAATGAAATTTTAATATTAACATTAATATTTATGATATTATAACGCGAACATTAATATTCCGTTTCGACCGGGAAACCGGCAATATACGTAACACTGGATATTATACGACCGATAAAATTGTTTTGTTCGCGGAAAAGCGACATTAATTTTCTCCGCCATTCAGTTCGAATCATTTAAGTATAATTCAACGATCGCGTACAATACCAACGACTAAAATACTTTCTACGCAGCCTCCTTTGCGCGCGAAATATTTTACGCCTATTTTATAAAACATCCCGGCATTAGCGTTTAATCTAGTTTTATTAATTATCTTTGCGCGTCAACGAAACACCGTACGGCCACGCCATGGCGTCGATGGAATATTTATTTTAAATCGACCGCTGTGAACTTTCCATTAGTATTTCAACGACCCTGCGCCAACTACCCTAGGTATTCTAAATGTTTTAACCATCGAGTCAATTGCAAGCTATTCCAGATATCCTAAGTACTATAAGTGTTCTACTACCGCGTATTACTCTAGATCGGCTAGATGCTCGAGACGTTCTGCGCGTTATGCTTATTAGAGCTTGAATATTCAGGTGTTGCGACGAATTTGAAATTGTAAATCGGCAAGGTTTCTAAACATAGCGTTTCAAAGGTAATTCGATTACCGGACGATCGGCTGTTTGTTTTCCACTGGATACTCTCTCGGCGACTCGCTGTCGAATTCTTCGACGAATTTACGGTGGCGCCAGCGGGTATCTGGTCTCTGGAATGAATTTAGTTGACATCTGTTTACTATTTGCCAGTCGGAGGTCATTCGCTGCGCTGGCATCGAGCCGTGGCCCGAGGTCATTGAATGCGAGGCGCTTGTCGCCGCGTTCGCTTTCTCCTTCCTCCAAAATCGTATACCATTCGGCTCGATCGTTCGGATAAACAACAGTTTCGGCAGCGATACCTTCTTAGCTAGGTTTTAGCCAGGTTTTAGGTAGGTGTCGGCGCGCCCATTGCAGCGAAAGTCAGTGGAAACGAACCGAACGGATGTGCACTCTAGACCTGCGGCCAGACTCGGGGACCCGTTCGCGTTCTCTCGTTTCGTCGTGTTTAATTGCCGAGGAAAATGATTTCCAGCGGTGGAATTCGGGCATGATCGCGCAAACGAGAAGTATTCCTTGTTCCATCCTTGTTCCCAGCGTGGAAACGCGATTAGAATTTCATCGAATGGTAAATATTAATTGTTGCCCGTTACGAACGCACGTTGGCTATGCCCTGAATGCGAGTCAAACTTGCGGTCAACGACGCGGGCCTTGCTGCAACCGGTGTAACGTCGAAGGTATGCGTTTTCACGGTTTGGTTATCGAGGCTTATCGAGGCGCAGGGACTGCTGTAAAGTTACATCATCGCGAGAAGGGAAGACGGTTTCCCACGCGGGCCAATTTCGAGGATTTCTTTCTGTAGCGTCGAAAACAGCTGACCCCGGCATTCTCGCGAGCAATTTGCGGGTAAGGAACGTCCGACTGTAGGAAATTACTGGAAAGTGTTAGGTTCGGGACCCGTAGGTAACTGGTCGACCGCAAATTTCGGGGTCCAGGGTTGGCAATAATTTCGGGGCTATTGCCTCTCCCGGCCCCCGCGTCGCCTCTTCCTTCTTTCTCTCCGACACGTATTCTCGGGGATTCGTGCACGTCGATGCGCTTCGTACGTGCTGCATAACGGTGCTTCCCCGTGGACGTGGCAGGTGCACGAAAAAGGCGGTCTGTTCCACCAGTTCGCTCCACAGCCGGAGAGGAGGGGAGTTGTTTCGACCCATTTACGATTCATCCAACATTGATATTCTCCTCGGATCGGTCCTTGATATCGTACAAGGTTTCCTCCTGGTCCCTGAAATTCCTCTCCTCCCCCCCCTCTCATCCCTCTTCCGAGAACCTCGATATTCTTTCGGATCGACGACAATCTCGTTAATCCTTTCAATTTGCATTTCCAACGCGTTGCACGGTTCTTGCTAATTCGCGCGGTTCCGCGTAGTCGGCAGAGTCCACTCAGCGGAATTTACAGCTTTGTCATGCCGTGTTTCCATCCGTACCAGGTGACGAGTATTCTCCAAACCTGTCACTTCTGTTTCTTCCAATCGACCAGTACGTAATTTTCAAACTCTCCGATCAAATTCGAATCGAAACCTTTGGCTTTCTTTCGTAACTTCCTTCTTTCTTTGCCTTTTCTTTCGTAATTTGTGCTCCGTTTGTTAAGAGGAATTGGAAGGAAAGCCCGAAGAATCTTGTCTATGGAAAGACAGAGATTTTTTCCTTCTCCTGCTTCGATACTTGTCCTCACGATCCCTCCTTTCGTCCCCTTCGTACTCTGCGGCCTCTCTTCTCCGTCGAAGAATTCCATTCACCTTAAGGTGCAATAAAACGGGAAGCAACGTCTACCGTGGTGGCCCCGCAACGTAAAAAAAAGCACGTCCTATCGTGGATCCGGTGTTTTCGAGGCTAAAAGCGAAGAAAAGATCGATAGATAAGGTAGTTGGAGCCGCGTGACCAGTTATTACGGTCTGCCTATCGAGGACCGGCAAATGACGATGATTAAGCGCGTGTTTAACGTGTTCCTTCAAAGCGAAGCTAGAGCCTGGCCGGCTTTAGGCTTTCCTCTCTCACCAGGAAATTCACTTTACCTTTTCCCCTGTCCTTCACGGGTTCAAAAGAGTCGGTATCGTTAGCTACGGGGCAGGTTTGAGGATGTTATTCCTAGAAGTCGCGTGTACCAGGTCTCTTTACAAAATCGCTTCCTTGATGGTCCGAGTTGTCCCTTACACTCGGTTGCTCAGAGGATTGACTCAACCGGATGATTCCAAAACTCCGGGTAGGAAAGAAACTGGCAGACAGTGGTTCGGTTCGCTCAGCTCGTTAAGAAGATCACCTAACCATTCGACCGAGTCGAGTTAACGAGCTTTATTTGGTAAGCAGCAAGACAGAAACCTTTTTGTTTCCCGTGTTGCGCTTTTATCTAGATTCTTTTTTTCAACAGCTCGTTACATCGTCCTGAAAGCTAATTGATAGACGCGCGGGGGTAGAGTTTCGTAGCCAGTGTCTACTCGACGGCTGGGCATTTCGTAATTCGATAGGTCGCCGAGAATCAGGTCGATCGAGGTCCAGAGTGCGAGATTATTTTCGAAATTGGAAACGTCTCGTCGGCTGATTCTCGTGACTCGGAGGAATCAGAATTGCCGGTAGATTCGAACGGTGAAGAAGGGTAACGGATTTTACCACTTTACCGAACGAAGCGGTTGACCAACTGAAACGGTTTCCTGCCTAAAACGGTTAATTGACCAAAATAGTTGGGTAACGCGACTATCGTCGAATAGGTTAGCTATCGGTCCCGACCACTTTCTTCCCGCTAAGAGTAAGAGTTTCGTCCTTACCTCCCCATTCGCGCCTTTAATCCGTTTAAACGTTCCGTTATCTCCTCGTTCGACAGATGGAATATCGCAGAATTTTTCACTCGACGCGTTCTCGAAGGCTCGTTCCCGACGACGGAGGAAAAAACGGGCGCGTTCTCTTCGCGTTTCTTCGCGTATTTGCTTCAAAGTTTCTCCCTTAATCTCGTTATCGACGATACCCACGTTCGGGATACCGAGATCGATCGAGCATCCCTGACGTCAGCTTAATCCGACGCGTTATCTAATCCTTGATGGCTGAAAAGTCGCGCGACGTCACGAAGATTACATCACAGCAATCGTCGGACGCTTTAGGAGACGGAATAATCGGTCATGTCCCAGAAATTAACGAAGATAAGAGAATATTCTCGGTGCAAAACCGACTAGGATCATAGGCGCCGTTTACGAATGGTAAGCTCGAGGGAAACCAAGTAGCCAAGACCTTTGATAAAGAACGCGACTCGAGATAACCGAGATTGGCTGGTATTCGAGGAGAACCGATCCGAACCGAGCGAGTTTTAACCAATCGTCGGGATTACGCGCGTCGATGGCAAAGAGCGGTTCTTTCGCGATTCGTGAAATTTCCGAGCGGGAAGTTGAAAAGAGAAGAAAGAGAAACGGATGGCGGTAAATTCGAAGGGACAGTTGGAAAACAGAGCCATAGGTCGGCTTTACCTTGGCTACCGGGTGGTAATCTTTCAAATCTTTCAAAGGAGGGAGAGGTTGTAAGTAACGATGCAACGAATCTACGAATTGGAAACGCATGGATCCGCGCGTATGTAGTTCAACGACCTCGATCGAACGGCGGAACCGCGCGAAATCCAGCGTCACGTTCCGCGAGAAGAGTATCAATTTCGTTGTGCAAATATCCAGCCGTAATAATTGACGTCGAAACCGATCGCAGACTTTATTTCGAGGGCCCTATCATTATCGCGAGCATTCTAATATTAAAATCCGGGTGCAACGGCCGCGATACGGCTAGAAGATGATGCGGTTCGATGCACGCCCTACAGGATCGGCGTCGTTACCGAGAATTCCTTTCCCCTCGCTGTCGGTTTGACTGGCAGATTCCGTTCGCCAATAGAAATATTTCGGTCTGTTTGCTCGTTGATATTGCGTTATGCAAGCTCCAGCACCCACGCGGCCAGATACGCTCGCACGACTTTCTACCGCACGAAAACCGCAGTCGCGGTTCCTTCGTCTGACTCATGCTCCGCCAGGGATTCCGGAAAAACGTGCGAGCAACCATCTCTAAGGAGCTACCGAAGCCTTTCCTTTCCTCGCGTCCAAACTTTTCCCCGGAAAGTGGTCTCCAGTGATAGGGAAAGCGCCCAGGTGGTCGATAACGGCGCGGGCTAATTTTACGTCCTCGTCGTCGAAGAAAATTCAGCTCGGTCCTTTGGGTGAAAGGGGAAAAAGGGTGCGGGAAAACGTCGAACTCGGATTTTGACCGCGGAAACGGTCTCGCCGGATTTCCCATTCACGGCGGGAGTAAAATTTTGGAATGAAAAATAGCGAGGCTCTTTCGCCGGGCGAACTGTAACGCGCCCGGACAATAGTCCAGTTACCTTTTGCTCGTTTTCGTCCGCGAAACAATCCTGTTCGGTTCCTGCAGTTTCGAGGGTACTTTATTCTCCCGGGACAAAGACACGTCGGACAATTGCGTGCGATCCTTCGCACTTTGCCCGCGTTTTAACCAACTTTCCAACAATCGCCAGACGTTCCGCGAGGATCGGATTTACCTACGCACGGAACCTCCTTTACCTCTCATTCCTAGCAACCATCCCGCAAATTCTTCCCCCATTTACGAGAGCGTCTACCGATTTTAGATACCATCTTATCGCTTAATGCCAAGCATAACGTTATCGTTATCGATACTCCTACTGCGTACCACCGTGTCTATTCGTAGATTTATTGCCACGCGTTATTAGTCCGCATGACAAAAGATTTTCGTGCGATGCCGGCGATACACTGGGTACGCGCAACGTTTCAAGGCGACCAGCTATCCATTTTCGAAACGTTTCCCCGTATTTCGACACGTTTATGTTTGCATCGTTCTTCCTCGAAAACCGAAACAATGAGCTTTGACGTAATTTCCGTGCGTGTTAACGAAAGACACGAGCTGCGATGAATATTTTCGACAAACACAACCTAATTTTCGTTTCGCTTCTGATCGTCACGAGGTATTTTTCCGCGAGCGAAGGAGCGACGCACGCGTTGCGATTATTCGACGGCTCGACCTCGTGGTATCGCGTTTATAACAAAGGCGAAAGTTTTAATTAACGAACATCGGATCCAATGGCGCGACGGTTGATTTTCGCCGATACGGAGAAGGAGAAGAAGAATCTACGTCTTGCGCTATAATCTATCGGTGGGAATACGGATCGATGGGCATCTTGTCGTTAGCATTGATCAATCAAAGAAACAAACAGAAGGTAGCTCTCGAAGGGATTGGAAGCTATCGCCAGGTATTCCGGTTGGAAGTCTCGGTAGACTCGGTACCCCGTCACAAAGCATCAACCCACCTATTCAACGCCGACTCGTTGTAAACAATGACTTCGTGTCCGACCCAGATTCTAAGCCCACGTAGAAAGCGGACTTGCTTGCATAATCCGAACGCGGTGTATACATATGCACGATGCAGGCTGCGTTCGTGGTTCGTGTGCCGACCTCACGACTCCAGACGAGCCTTACACCTGTACAGAACACCCACATTGCGCCAGTGTCTCGCGTGTTCGTATACGAATCCTATCGTTCCTCTTCCATCGATCGCTTCGACTTTTCCTTCTTCCTCGATAACTGGTTACGCCGCGGAGCGGATTATCGGGTATCACCGCAAGAGAAAAGAGGGGAAAAAAGACAGAGCCACGTTGGATGCGAGCACTGCAGAGAAATTGGGGGGTAATTGCCGAAAACGGTGGCTGGCCTGGCGTTCTATCGGTAACGTCTAGCAGGCAAGAAGCTGTTCCCGTTAGCTCAGCACTTTCACCCGGATCATCACGACCCAGATGATCGTGTCCCTCTAACGGACCGTCTTTTCTCTTGCTCGATGCACGAATCTGCGTCCGCGAACCAGCGTACCAGACCTCTGTTTCATCGCGACCAGACAATGCCGCGAAAAGCTTGCCAGGGTTCCGCTTGCACGGTTTTCAACCGTGTACCTTGGCCAGAGGCCGCAGAAAACGGTGGAAGATGGCCTGCTGGACAGAGAGAAAGACAGAGAGAGAGTGAGAGAGAGAGAGAAAGAAGAGAGAGGGGAGAAGCGGAGAAAGAAAGAAGAAAAGAGAAGAAACGGTCGGGAGAACAGGTTCCTGGCAGACCAGGCGACTAACCGCCAGGGACCCAGGTCACTCACCCAGATTCTACAAACAGCCAAACACTCGGACCTCTCTCCTTCCTTCGGTTTCTCCTTCTCGGCTCTCCTTTTCGCTGTCTGCTCTTTTCTCCCACCCTGAGCATCCCCCTGCGAGGAACCTCGAATATTCTGACGTACGAGGTCAAACCCATCCCCGCGATCTTGCCCGAATCCGCGTGAAATATCTTCACGACCTATTCTCCTCCTTCTATCCTCTCTCCGTTACACCATCTTCCCTCGAATCGCCGCGCCGATTTTTCCTTCCGTCGCGAACCACGTCAGTGGTCGCGTGCGCGCGCTTAACACGATCGTTCGGTATGCATTAGCGTTCGTGGTTCGCGTACTTGACAAAGCTGGGCGAGAGAGAGAGAGGGAGAGAGGGAGAGAGAGAGAGAGAGAGACGGAGAGAAGGAACGGAGCAAACTATGTTTGCGCGATGCATCTCTTCAAGGTTGCCAGGAATCCCTCGTCTTCGTCTATTTTCGCGCGTCTCGCGTTTACGATAAATTCACCTAAGGACCAAGGTCTGATAGCAGGCAGGGGAAACTCGCTATCGATCTATCCGTCGTAATTGAATTTTTCCTATTTTCCCTTTTCTTTTTTAAATCACTCGCTTCCTCGTCGAATGGGAAGAAAGGCGCTCGATTTTCCTCGTTTTTCCTCGTTTCCTTCGCCATTCGAACGGCCGTTCGTGCTGGAAGAATACACGGAATACGCGATACGTGTAATAAACTAGGCGATTATACCAGAATTATTCTTCGAATGACAGAGTAGACGGTCTCGCTACGGTTCATCCGAAGTTCGATAATTGGAAGAAGATACCTCGGACTCGCGCGGCAATCGATCTATCATTTTTCGCTTCGCCCTGTTGCACAGGGATAAGCACACGCGCGAAGAAATATTCAACGTACGAGCGAGTATAAATAAAGCAGTGGGACGAAATTAAATAAGCACGTACCATTCGTGTTTCCGTGACGGGTGTTAAAAATGGAACGAAAAGTGGAATGAAAAATGGAATGAAAAACGGAAGGGCAAAAATGAAATTAAAAATGGAATTAAAAATGGGATTAAAAATGGAAAGAAGGAAATATTCGAAAGCTGTCGCATCGGCGCGTTTAGTAGGTCTAGCGTTGATAAACGCATGGCGTACCTCGTCGAATGCGCGCGCGTCTCTCTCGGCGTCTCTCTCGGCGACGGGATTCCACTGGAAATTTCTTCCGCTGTCCGTGCATGACGTTTGATCGATTTCGTCGTGACATTTGGCCGCGGCTCGAGACCTTTCCTATCGTTCGCGACCTGAGCTCCATATTCGCTCCGCGAGGAGGGTAACACGCGTGCACGAACGAAGCGACGTGAACGGGGATGCTAGCGTAGTAATTGCATCACGTCCGTAGCGTGGTGCATGCGCTGCACTCGCGCGCTCCAGTATAGATTTATTGTTCTTCTAATTATACCCTGTTATTCTCGCGAGCAAACCACCAGATCGGCCCATCTTTAAGAATCTTTGCCAACTTTTACCCGGCCTTCCTCGCTTTTCCATCCGCCGGCGATGCAACTTTTCATTTCTCTCGCTTTGCAAGCGTTCAAACGGACCGGCGAGGACGATGGGTCTATTCGGAGGAGAGAATGACGAGTCGATTTTAATGGCACACTTTCTTTATCTACCGGTTTATTGGTTTTAGAATGGTCGATGGTGTTATCAGTCGGCTCCCCACTCGTAGTCTACCGGTGGCGTTAGCGCGTGTCTCGAGATTTCTCGGGTTCTTTCCTCCCGAAGGGTTTCTCCGTTTCGTTTGTCTCTTTATCTGGACGCGTGCAAAATACCGCACCGACCTGCCACGATAACGATAACGATAGCTTATCGTCGGTTGCTTAACTTATCTCGACGACCTCTTTGCCCTCGCGTTTCAGCCGATTCTTCTCTCTCTCTCTCTGGGTTTTCGACGTTAACGCAAAGATCACCGACGTATCGCGGCGCCGAAAATCAACCGCGTAGAGCGTTTCGTCTTGGAACGAAAAGTTGGAACGGCAGCGAGATTAGGAGAGGAACGAGAGAAGGAAACGGTAAAAAGTTAGGTGTTCGCGGACGGAGAGTATGTAGGTTTATCTCGGTGCAGCGAGCGAGCGCGGCACCTAACGCACCGCGAAACACCTGAAGATATCGAGGATATACAGTTAGTCGACCTTGCCTGGATAACGTTAAAAAATAAAAACGTCACGCCGACGCGCGGTATTTATTGGCTTGCGCCATGGGGCCAGCCAGCGCGCTCGGTGTGACCACCGACGAAGCGGAAGAAAGAGGGGGCAAAGAAGCCAGAAGAGAGGTATACGGTGAAAGAATGCAGTTCTTGGTGCATTCCAAGTCACGTGCCGATGCACGGCCTGTAATTTTATTGTCGCGCGAATATATATCGCCGGCCGCTTAAACGCCTGCTGTCTTCTTCGTGGCTGTCGCTGGTGATCCTGCGGGACGCAAGGTCGAAATTACCAGTCTCGCTTAGAGCGGTTCGCTCTAATGGTCGGCAAATTTTCTTCTTTCTCCTCTTTCTTTTCTCCCTGCCAGAGAAAAAAAAAGAGAACGAGAACGATTTCGCTCTACTCCGGCGAGGAAAGCGTCCAGGATTGTCTAGTTGCGTCGAGGCGCCGATTAACGACACCTTTAAATCTTTCTTTGGCTGCCTCTACCGACGCAGCTTCCGTGCCGAACCTTCCGGTCCAAGGTAATTTCCTAGCGGAGCTGGTAAAAAATTCAAGGCAGGTCGCGACCAGAGTACCCTCTCGAGTCGACCGCGTTCCTCCTCGCGGCCCGTCCTCGTTGAAAGACCGTCGCCCAGGGCGAGTGCGTACCTCGTAACGCGAGAAGCGTCAGTCGCGGTTATTTTTCGCCGCTGGTTTCACGTGCACCAGGAGATCGGAGCGCGAGGGTGGACGGCACGCGAAGGCAAGGCACGGGGGATGCAGCCCCCGAGCAGCGTTCGTGTGCATGCGTGCACGCGTCACGTGCGTCCACGCTGCTACGTGTGTGTGTGTGTGCGTGCGTGCGTTCGTTGGGGCCGGTGCACGTGTGCTCGGCCTGGCGTTATGTCACAAGGTGGCTATGCTGAGCGCGTGTGCGCCAGTGGATCGGGGTCAATGACCCTGACGTGTGCACGGAGCGTGCCGACGACCCTCGAATTTCGATACTCGCACCGGTCACCGTAACACTCGCGAAAATTCCAACGCGTCGTAATTAAAATCCCCTATCTTCCGGCTTATCGGCCAGCCTGCCGGCAATTAAACGCGCGGCTCCTCCTCGGCTCTCTCTCGGCTCTCTCTCGGTTCTCTCGCGATCGGGACACGGCTAGGTTGCGCCGAGAGAGCCTCGCTGGTTACGCGGATCGCCGGCGTACAGCCTTTTCTAATTAAATCTTTTTTTATAGTCGCCGTTAAATTCCTTCGAGCTGGAAAAAAAACGGTATCATCGCCCGCAGCCGAGAATTCCGTTTGATACACGACTGTTGGTAGGAGATAATAATTTCACGAGTATCCCGCAGACTTTCCGAGTAAAACGCAATTTGCCAGGGAAATCCGTAGCCCGTATTTAGCGGCGTCTCGCGTTGTCTTTTTGGCGCATCGCGTCGCGTTTTTTCCCCGTCTCCTCCTCTTTTCCCCTTTTGCGCGAATAAACACGGGAAATAGTTTTAACGAGCTTGGTACTTTAAGCTTGGCTGGACGCGACGTCCTCGCATTCGTCGCGGGGAACAGTACCTGGAGGATCGGAGGAATAAAAAGCCCCGGGAACGCTGGCGGAAAGTTCATCGACGATCTTAAGTCGGCGCGAGGGAGAAGGTCTAACGAGAGAGGAGCGGTTGGGATTTTTCGTAGAATGGTTGGTAGGTTGGAGGAGATTTTCGCCGGAGTTCACCGGGGGTCGCTTTTCACGCGAAACCGATACGCGGAATATATCCGGCCTGTTGAAAGGGGCGGGCGCGGAAGCGTGGAGAATCGGAAACGGAGCAGCATCCTTTGAAAACTCCGGGAAGAGGCTCGGAGAGGAGGCTCGGAGAGAGGCATTCGGGCCAATCTCGATGGAAACGCGTCGGATAGAGGCGCGTGTCTGTGCTCCGCTGCGAGAGGCACGCTTCCCCGCGAACAAAAACGGGATGTCTGCAGTGGCCGCGTGTTAAAAGTGCACGCTCCAGTTTCTTCCGTGCCTTTTCTGCGCTTTTTTCGCGGCTTTCGAACGCGGCTGGCCGGAGAAGGGGGCCTGGTACGTGCGAGGAATGCGCGCACCGCGACACCAAACACACGAAACAGACGAAAGAGACGAAAAACCGCCCACCGGCGAGATATTCCACCGAGCCGGGGACCGATGTCTTATTTCCCCTCGAACCTGGCATCCAGAAGCGGTCAACGCTTCTTCTTCGCAGGGCTTGTTACATCTGCCGAAGTAGCAGTAACCGAAAGTTAGAAACGCCTTTGCTATTCTCGATCGAGTTTTCTGCGCGTCTATCCGTTTCGCTGTCGTTCCTCGTGGTTCCTCGTTGTTCGTCGTTGGCACCGGATCCTCGTTTCGCAATATCGGCTTAGCATTAAGTGCGCGTAGCGCGATAGTCACTTTCGCTTATTCGACCGGTCGAAGATGTCGATGAAAGCGCCAGGGCGAGTGAGTCACGCTTCGTGTGACAGGTGGTTTTTACCCGTTCTAAACGCCTCGGAATTATCATATTTCCCATACCCGCGCTCTCCCGACCGCGCATCGACAGGCATCTCTCCGTTTAAATTATCGAATCGCCGGACTGTTCTTTCTCATCGAGGATTCGAGAAAATTGCGAGAAACGCGTGGAAAGAATGGCAGCGAACCGAGTGGAAACACTGGCTATAAATATTAGAGGAAATTACGAAGGGGCTCTGGCGAGGTAGCTACGACTCGGTCGTCGTCGTCGACGTCGTCGACGTCTTCAGGTGAATAGGACTCGGACAAAAGGGGAGGGCGTGGGAGACGGAAAGCGGGCCAGGAAAGAAAGCTGGAAAGAAGGACAGAGAGGAGATCGTTATGGAAGCATAAAAAGCTTCGCGACGAGATAATAGCTCGCGAGAACGCCGGAGAACGGGGGCTCGTGATGCATGCAAGAATGACGACAGAGAAAGGGGGCCGAGAGAAGATGTGTGTATGGACAAAAAGTCCGGGAGAAAGAGAACGAAGAGGAAAACGAGGGATATACGGTTTCGTATGTAGGGCAAAGGGCTCTAGCGAGATCGATAAATTCCTCTCGTCCCCGAGTTCATGCCTGTCGACTGAAACTTGGGCCTATCGGATCATCTTTAAATACCGTCTCGCTAGTTCCACCGACGTAGAACCGAGCAAACCAAGGGGCACAGGGGACTATAAACGCGACCCATTTTCCTACCGAGACACTCGACGATCGCGCGTTAAAGGAGACGGTCTCTCTCTCCGAGAGGAATACTCGAGGGATCGCGCGAAAATTCCAGACTCGACTCGACTCGACTCGCGTTAATTACCCGGCCGATTTCCTTTCTTCGCCGAAATTTCCCCGAACGGAATAACCGATAGCGAGTGGATGGTAGGATGGATGGTAGGATGGATAGAAGGAGAGGAACCGGCGGTGGCGTTGGATCGGCCCACCCTTGCCGCGCCTTTCCCTTTCTCTCTCGCGCAGCTTTGTGTCGCGCTAGCTCTTTGTCCGGCTTCGCTTTCTTCCACGGGCAACTAGGCTAGTCGTAACACACAGCAGAAAAGTTTCCTCGCCGGGAGACTGGCCGAAGTTCTTTCGTTTAATTCTCGCTCAGCTGACTGCGACTCGCTTTCACCGTTCCCCGACCAACGATCACGCACGTGCTTCCCTCGCTCCACCGGACTTGCATGTTTTTTTACCCACGTTCCACGCGACTCTATGCTTCTCTTTACCCGCTCCACCCGATATCGCGTTCGCTCCAACGACTCTTGCTTTCCGCCCGACACCCGGGCCAATTGTACCGAAACTGGGCCAGCTTTTTCCCTCTCTCTCTCTCTCTCTCTCTCTCTCTCTCTCTCTACGCGAGCCTCGAATGGCTAATAGGAAAATGACTGACGTCGTTTTTCCGGTTCGATTACCCGTCACCTGCTAATTGCCGATTCCGATCGATTCCGCGGGAATACTTGACAGAAGGGTGCCACTTTTAAGAATACAGCTGGNGCCTCGCGAAATTCGAACCGCGTCCCCGAGAGTCGACGTTCCCTATTGACAGCTGCTGTCGGCGTGATCTAGCGCTGCCGGGGGGAAAAAAAGGAGGAAAAAGAGAGGAAAAGGGGGAAAAGAGAAAAAGAAAATGCCGAAACGCTAAATATAATGATCGCGGGGAAAACCACGCCGGGGAAAACGGGTCACGGATGTATTTCTTATTTACCCGTTCGATGCATGCCACCGGTAAACAAGCGAGGTGCACGAGCCGCGGTGTTTTTCACCGAGTAACTCGTTTCCGCTTATTGGAAAAGGCAGAGCCGTGAATGGATTTCATTACCGTCGTTAGTTTCGCGGTGTCTTCGATTATCCCGCGATACGAATCGATACGGGAATCCGGTCGGTGATCGAGTTCGGGCAAATTCATTAGCCCGGCACGGAGCGCAATTTGCCCAGGCAATTCCACCGATTCCTGCGCCAGGCACCGCGGTAACCACCCTGTTCTCTTCCCTTCCGAGCCCGTTCCCTCTTCCACCTCCGACTTACATCTTGTCAAACTCCGACTTGTCCCGTTACCAACGTCGAATTTTCCCGCGATCACCTCGAGAACCACGTGTCCCTGACGCGATATACGGAGCCATGCGTTTTTCCACCATTTCCACGTAGGTACACATGTCCGCGGAGAGAAGACGAGGAGTTTGGCGGGGAGAGAAAAGAGCAAGCAAAGAGCACGCGAAGGAAGGAGTAGCGGAGGAGGCAGGTTGCCATGGTGACCATCAAAGGCGCCGATCAGACACGAAGGGATGAAGTCCCCCTTTTATCGTCGACTTTGTTACACAGAAGCCACCGTGAACCGGAAAATAGGTTCTACCCCGGGCCCCCTCCGCCACTCTTTCAACTGCTACCGGAGCGGAAACTATTTTTGAAATTGAAAGGACAGCGAAAGGTTTATCCTTTCGATGACTCGGAGAAATAGAATCGCGCCGGACCTCGGCCACTTCCCGGCCATTGTTTTCCCTCGGCTTTCGTCTCGCTTCCGCTTCGCTCTTTCTCACTCTCTCCTCCGAATCGCGCGCCTGGTCGAGAAGCTAATAAAGAAAAGCGACGCCTCGACGTTCCGCGATATAACGCGATTCCTGAGAAATTCGCTTACGCGAAATTCGACGGGTTCGATCAGAAACGGAGAAGGAACGAAGAAGGATTTTTTGGCTAGTTACAAACTCGGGGACGGAGGTGGAAAAAGTGGAGGGACTCCCACGTAGCTCGCGGAGGGCCATCTCTAAAGAGTTACACGTAAAAATAGAGCCGGACAGTGCACGTGTGCCACCCTCTTCGTCTTCTCTCTCGAGAGTACTTTCCCGACTATTCTCGGCCCGCCCGCGGACATCCTTCCTCGACCTTTTATTCCTTTATGTTGTTAAAAGAAATATACCCTGCTTTTTCTCCGACCGTCTCTCTCCCGGTTCACCGACCATGTTTCCGCAATTACTTCGCGTCCACCGTACTTCCCTCTCGCGAGTTTATCGATATTCCGCTTCCGTTCCGGATACGTCTCGATCGCGGCGCGGTGTAAGAACGTATTCGTTAGTGGCCGGCAAAGCCTCCGCTAATGGTCTCGGTTCGCCGGGACGAAGGAAAGAAGGAGGAAAGAAGGAGGAGAAAAAAGAAAAGATCGTAAACAAGCCGTTAGGAAGGAGGATCGGTCTCGGACCGACGGTGACTCGCCTCGGCTATTGCTATTCCGACAGCGTGCGCTCCGCGTTTTTTCGGCCCTGGCCGAAAAGTCAAGGCTACTTCTGCGAAAGGTCTGTTCTCGGAAAAGGACGACCGACTCGCGGTACGACCAACGGGATCCCGCACTGGGACAACTCGCCGCGGTCTAACGATTTTTTCATCGCCTTTTCGCCTTTCGCCCACCCTCTCGCTATACTTTCGCGACCCTTTCGCCCTTTTGCCCACCTGTGCGAAAAAGGAGGACAGAGTCCCTGGCGTTAATCGGCCGAATCGCGGCGGACCAGGGGACGACCGTCGGCGATACAAAAGATGGAAATATGGAGAAAGGTAAAAATAACCGTGGCGGCCGTAAGCCTTTCAGGGATAGATGGCACGGCAGGGGTGGAGATTCGATATTTCGAGCCCTATCTGGGCGTTGCCCGATAAAGCTTGTCGCGGAGGTGGTCTCGGCGAGGAACGCGGTGGAAGGGGGTCGAAGGGTGTTGCAGGAAAGGGGTGTGCTCTGACCGAAGGCGGCTGCTTTCCTTTCCGTCAAACCCCTCTCTGGCTACGGTGTCGCGACCGCTGCGAAAAAATTCCTCTCTGGTCCCTTTCTGTTTCGGCCAGACTGGCAGCGGCCTGCCAGCGGCCGGTGATTAATAGCTACCCTAGCAGATCCGCCTTAACCCTAGGATAATTACGCTCTGCTATCGGATGTTGGCGTAACGCGGAATCCTTCGAGCTATAAACCCTCCGCACCGGTCGTCGTCGTCATCGCCGCGTCTTTGCGATCCAGGAGAACCGAGGAGAGCGCGCGGTCTCCCGGAAAACCCGTGGGCAGATAAACAAGCGCTGCAGTGCGAGATTCGGGAGAACGATCGGTGTTTTCGACCGAGGGTACGGAATACCGTTGCATCCCCTTTAAGGCCGGTTTCTCCATCCCTGGGAAATACCGGATCGCCCATTCACTCGCGCCGCGCACCACCGTGACCACCTATGTCACCGGCCTAACACCATACGGTGGTAATTTATTAAAGACACGTCGGTGGAAAACTCGTTAGGTATAGCAGGCAGCCCTTCATCGACTGGTACGCGCGTGTCGCGGGAAATCCGATCGATAGAGCGACGTTCCTCCGCTCCTCCGCCTCCAATTCCATATTTCTCGTCGCGTCGTTTTAATCCACGCGCTTCGACGCCGAGCGAAACTTTGCCTTCTGCCGTTCGACACACCTGACGCGTAACGAAAATCCCGATAAGATTACCAGACGAGATGCGGCAATAAAGATACGGCAATTAAATCGCGTCGCGGACGATTTATCGCCCGACCATCCTTCCATGTTCCCGTATTTCCAATTTAACCGGAAGAATTATGAAAAAAATATTTCCACCCAGTCATCCACCGGATTCCCGTTCGAACAGCTGTGTCTACGAACCTCGGTGAAAAACGAACGCTAAAACCTCGATGTTCGAATGGTTATTCCCAGATACCGATCGATCGCCCAAACTCGCGTTTCGCGGAATTCCCGCTGATTTACGAGCCAACGCATACCTCTGGCAACCGCTATGCGTCTAGTCGAAAATACCTCGTACAGACACTCGAATAATCGACGAGAGAGAGAGAGAGGGAGGGAAAAAAACGCAGTTGTTCGATCCGATTTGTCGGATTTTACGTTTTTCGCGGTTTTTTCGCGGGTTTTCTTCCTTTTCTACCGGGAAACGGTACGCGGAGAAAACGACGATGAAAACGTCCTCGGATGTTGATCGAAAGTTGTTAGACGCGAGACACGAATGATCGTCGGACTGCTAATTACGAAATTGCGTTGGACCCCGATCGAGGTGGAAGACGCTTGAACTCGATCGTTCGAACGTCGAAGAAATATCGCGCTATCGGCTTGAATGGCCCATATTAGAGTTTCACTCTGTTAAAGGGGTCCATATCCGATCTTGCCAGCCCGGCAATGTTTTGTCCCCGTTTCGCTGTTCGATCGAAGCCACGGTATTGGCGATACCCAGTCGAAGGAAATTTTTTCTTTTTTTTTCCCAGTCGACTTTCGATTCCTGGTCGACGTGCTTCGTCTCCATTTTCATCGTCGTCGCCTACTCGGCCAAGAAAAACGCGTTCTCTATTTTTTTCTTCTTTTTTTCTCTCTTTAACGCGACACGTCCGTTGCGTCTAACAAACTTTGCGAGAACCTCGATGTTTTACAAACATATCCCACGGACGAGCCATCGCGCGAGGCGCGCGATAATCGATACTCGCTAGCCTTTATTACCAGAGACGTTTCCGAATCGCCGACGCGAACTTGGTCGATCGGTACTGACCTCGAATAGAATCGTTTATCGATTAAGAAAAAAAGAGAGAGAGAGAGAGAGAGAAGGAAAGGATTAAAAAGAGAAAGGAGTTTATGGAAAATTCATAGGCGGTATAGCGTGGTGCGACGCGCGTCCTGGTTCGCGTGGAAGCCTAATCCCGGGAAGGAAATCTATTCAGCCGGCGCGGCGCGTCGCGGCGCGGCACGGAGCGGCGGTCCAGCGCGTGATCACCGGGGCTCATCCAAATTCATGAGACACCCGCTCCCCTTCTCATCTCATCTCCCTTCCTCTTCTCGCCCGACTTCCTTCTCCTTTCGCGTTACGTGCCCTTCTTCCTCCTCCTCATCCGCTCTCTAAGCGGCCATTCGTCTTCCCACTTTCTCCGTCCTCCAGCCTCCGGTTTCCTCCGTTTCGCATCGTTCGGGTTACAGCGGTTTCTAATCTAGCGATGCCGCAGTGAAAAGCGATACAAGGACCGTCGAAATCTCGGATGTACGCGCGTTTAGCGCCGGCAAGGATTCGCGCGAGCAACGGTTCTTCCTCTCTTTCGAAACGACGTTTCCCCCGAGCGAAGCGCGGGGTTTCACCGCTCGCTGCTCGTCTTCCTTTCTCTTTGCGTCAGCAGGCCTGCAGTCGATGCAAAAAAGGAGGAAAAAAAACGCACCTAGTTGCACGTCGATGCACCTGGAGCGTTTAACATTTACAGCGGTGAATCGCGTGCTGGAGGTGGGATTTTTTTCGGCTTCGGATTCGTTTCTCCGCGGTCTCGGGAGAAGACGCGCGAGAATCAGAGAGCGCGTAAGCGGAAAAAGGTGGGAAAAGGGTGGTCGGGGGCGAATCGATCGTTGCGGACACGCTGGCGATCGATAGCCGAATTCGCGTTCCACCGGTGGAATTATCCGGCGCTGCCGAAATCGGGGGTAACCGAAAACAGGGTAGGGGGTAGAAAGACGCAACCCTTTGTAGCACCTGCGAGGCGTCCGCCTCGGTTCGATCGGCCAACCAGCGCGCAACCAGCGCGCAACGAGCGAGCGAGCGGGGCGTACGAGCGAACGAGCGAGCGAGCGAACGAACGAACGAACGAACGAACGAACGAGCGGTAGGTGGCCAGAAAGAGGTCACCGCAACCAGCCGCCGCTCTTTTTCCTTCTTCTCGCTCGCTCTTCATCCGCCGTTCCTCTCCACGCGGCCTATTTTCGCGAAAATACACGAGCCAGCTCCGTATGAAAAGCGCGCGCTGCAGCGAAACAGGGACAAAGAGGAACGAGAAACAGCGCGCGGAGGGAAGAGGGTGGAGCGGAGGGAAGCTGTTTGAGAGAGAGAAGCTGATACCTAACGACGCCACGAGGAATGGAAAAAAGATCTTTTGTCGAGAAGTGCGCACCTCCCTCGTGTAACCATCCCCCACCGCTACCCCCGGGCCCACTCGTAATTCCCGGGAAAATAGGGTTCACGTTTCGACGAGAGCTCGTCTGCGCACATATCTCGTTTCTCCCGTGCGTATTACTGCGCACTTCTATTCCCTCCCTTTTTCCCATTTCTCTCCCCCCCCCACCCCCTTTCTTTTCCCTTCCTCCCGCTCTCCCTCTGTATTTTTCCCTCGCCTCTTCTTTTCCCTCGCTGCGTTACGTCCCTGATTTCAAAAGGAATTTCACCGCTTCCTTACGAGGATGCGTATCGCGGAATAATTATTCGGTTGCTCTGCAAAGCCGAGTTGGTCCGCGAGCCCTCGGATGAAATCTCCGGACGAAGGAAAAAACGAAATCGAAATTATTTCCGCCTCTATTTCTCTCCCTTGCTCTTCGCAGCCGCGGTTGAAACTATCGCGAAAACCGTTCGTCACGCTCGATGACTTCTCTCTGTCGGAGTTAAATAACGGTAATGATACGTCGCGAAGGAAATAAATAATTCCAGAGTGCGGCGGTCTCGTACGAGACAGTTTTTCCATGCGCTAGTTTCTCCGCTCGGATCCGGTGTATAGGCACCACTAGTGGCCGCGCACGCGTTGCGAAACGAAAAAGTTTTCTCGCCTCGAAAACCTTCGGAGCTTCTCGATTAATCTCGATCGAACGGATTCCTCGAAAATCCCGACCCCCTCTTACCCCCTGTCGTCACGCCGGCCCTTCGTTAAAAGTCTCGCGGTGGAATTTGTTCGCAAAGGCGCGGTGCAAATTGCGGCCGCTCCAATTACGTTTACGTCATTTACGCTCGGCCTAATTACGTTTACCTTATTTACGGTCGTTCCACTTACGGCTCCCGCCAAAGAAAATTAACGAGATTCGCGATTACCGTGCTTTCTTCCGCCGTTCCGGCTGCCCCGCGATTGGCCCACCGACGCAAATAAACCGGCCTGGCTCCGCTCGGACGTTTCTTTTTTCATGCATAGGCTAATTAACCGTAAAGAAAAGGAAATCGCAATTATCTCGAGCGCGCGTACAGAAATAGCGCGGGGCAGCCGTGCAGGTTATAATCAGAGAAGGGATCGAAGACTATAGCGGGGCGGTGGACAGAAGAAGCGGTTCGTCGGAGGAAAAAGCGGCTGATCGATAAGAAATTTCACCTCGGGTTCGAACCTCCGCGCTGGATAGATCTTCCTTGAACGCGTTATTTCGACGAGCAAGCTAACAGAGTCTCCTCTTCTCCGCGTGCTTTCTACCGCCGCACCGGAACACGGTGAAACGCTGCCGCGAACACGTGCGACGAATAAAGGGAAAACTAACGACACACCGAGGGATTCGGGACACCGGGAACCGGCGTCAGGCGAACCCGAGACCACGGAAAAAATGTTTCCCTCGTCTGCCTCTTCCGCCTCTCCGCCCGCTATTCGCGAGGCACGTTGTTAACGCCAACGTTCGAAACAACGTTCTTTCTTTCGACGCCATTTCCTTTTCGCCTCTTCTCCTTCTTCCTCCCGAAAGCTTTCGACCGAGCTCGAGTTACGAACCAGTGGAATGAACGGAATTCGATAAGAGGTCCAGCTACGCGCAAGGGAACCGTGTTGGTTTTCTTGCTGCTCGGAGAGTGGGACACAGAGAAGGCTCGGTCGTCCCCGTGCTCTCCTTTCCGTCGTTTCGCGCCACTCGATTCCGATATTCCATCGACAGACCTACGTATCGCGATGACGCAGCCCGCCCTTTGAAACCGCGTTGCACGTCACTGGAATGCCAACCAACTTTCCTCCTCTTTCTATTTTCCAGCCAACCTCGCCCTATTCTTCCCCTCTTTCGCCCCATTTTCCCCATTTCCAAACTTCCCACTCTTGAGAAAGTTTGTCCGGGGTCGCGACGGTATCGCAACGATCATTCTTTCCTTCCTTCCTTCCTTCCTCGTCGCGTTGCTCAGCGTAAATACGGCGCGGGTAATCGGGGAATTTGTTAAACGGCGAGAAAGCTCGTAAATAACGGGGTTTACCGGGATGGCGAACGAGTTCCGTGTTAATTATCGGGCAGGCGTTGGAAAAACCGAAGGAAGCCCGTGGGTCGCGAAAGGGCACCGTAAAAGTGAACGTGAGCGTGAAATGATCGAAGAGCGCGCACGTAACTAGAGAGCCGCGTTTAACGTAATCCTTAATTGGAGCTTGCGCAACCAGCCATCCAGGCACCGGGTTCCTTCTTTCCTCTTCCATTCCCTTCCATTCCCTTCCATTCCGTTCGATTCCACTCGAGATTCCGGCTATGGACCGCGCCAGTGTTTTCTCCACCGTGGAAATTCTTCGCGCGATTACGCTCCTCCGCGCGATTGTTAACCCGTGGACCGTGGCGGCGGAACGCGTCATCGTGCTTGCTCCTTCTTCCAACGACTATCGTTGGTTCTTCCGTGGATCGGGGCATGCGTGGATGCGTAGCGGGACACGTCCGAGTACGTGCTTCGTCTACAGCTGTTCCCATGATTTATGCGTCTGTTGATCGACTGGAAACGCGCGGCTCTAACGTTTCCGCCCCAGCCACCGCCACGATACCAGGCGAACTTTTCGCCGTGTCCTTTAACGACCTTGAGCGATTCGCGCCACGCGGGTCATCGTTCTCCTTCTCCTTGCCGCGAAAATAAACTCGCATAAACAGACGCGTGATACACGGTTTAAAAATGTTGCCAGTGACCTTGGAATACCTATCTAACCGACGCCTCCACTCGTCCAAACCATCGTAACGCGCTGCGCTATTTTAAACTTTTCCAATTTAGATTCGAATTTTCTCCTTTCTCCCTCTCCCTCCCTCTCTCCTCCCGAGCTAAGGTTATTTAAACGCGTAATTCGAGCCCGAGGTGGACGGAAATAATTGCCTAGAAAAAATAGGCAAAGCGTTGCAGGTAGAATCGTGTGGGTTATCTGCGGGCCAGAATCTCCGGACAACGCGACGTTTTTTCCACGCCTCTGGCCGTTGTCACGCCGCTGGAAGGTGGAAATGATAGCGATTAGAGTCACGAAAGGTAGCGAGGAAGTTGGCCAACGGCCCTCGTTTTAGATTCGGTTTAAACGGCAAGGGAACCGAGCACCACCGGTCTATACCACCGCGGTATCTGATCGGGAAGTGGACGGAATAAAATGCAGATGCAGTCCAGCCTGTTTTCTGCCCCTCGACGTTTTCCACGCTCTCGTCTCCTCTTTTCCAACGAGTCCTCGGTCTTTTTCGCCGCGAGAGGCGGGAAGAAATTCTCGATAAAAGGAAGAAACAGGGCCGAAGAGATTGCACGGGGAAATTGCGGTGCAAGCGCGACACGGTCGGGGAACAGGAGGGCGGGAGGGAGGGAACGACAACACGCGTGCACCGTTCCCTTTCGGTCCGTCGCTCGGAACCGGGGGAACGCGAGACGGAACGCGAAACGGAACGCGAAACGGAAGGAGAAACGGATCCCCACTCCGAGAGGTATCGCCGCCTGGCGGCCGATCCGCCAACTCTCGGCCCTCGTTTTCCCCGCGCTTTTACCCGACGTTCCTATCGTCGTCTATTCGATAAAATCAAGGGCATGCCAAAGATTTATTTTCACCCGACACTTTTCCTCTCTATCTCCTCGGGATAAGTCACTCGCGACGTCAAGCGCCTCTTATTTACTCCCCCTATTATTCGCGCGATAAGTTAAGAATAGAGAAAAAAGGAACGCTCTTATACGAGCCTTCGAAGGAAGCGGTCGAAGGATTCGAAAACGTGAAATAGAAAAATTGACGCGTCGAAAGTTTGTTTACCGAACTGTTTCGAGTAGCTTGTCCCAGGGAGATATATTCGCCGCGGCGTTTTTCCAGCAATTTATCCAACGCTAACGCGAAGGGGAGGAAGGAAAGCGCGAGAAGCGGAATGTACGAGCTGTCAGAGGCGTGCCGCAATTTCCCTCGGTATTACGATGCATCATCGCGGTAGAAACATCGGACATTGTCGCATAGCGGGTGGGAGATTTGGCGTGTATGTATCCGCGCCGGTGGAAAGAACGTAAAAACGCGAAGAGAGAGAAGCGTTTGGAAAAAGCTGGACAGAATCGGCGGCCTCGGCGACCTAGCAGCGCCGATTAATGTTGATTTATGTATTAATTGGCTGACGCGCCACGACCGCAACGGGTCACGCGTGTGCTTGGAGTTCGTTGCGCTTGATCGGAGGAACGCGTGGCGTGGATGGTTGCGAGCTTACTGGTAAAATCCCTCCGATCGATCCCCCTTTCCGAGCAGGCGTCGCGTCGATTCGCGTCGGAAGATCGGGATCGCAACGGTGGGACGCGTTTGAAAATCGTGGAAAGACGGGGTCACTTTCACCGTGTCGGTCGACACAGTGATCGGGTTTATTAGGCGACGCACAGGCCGACCTTCGATCAGCGATCGCTCGTTCGCTCGTTCGCTACTCGCTGTTCCCTCGCGTCGAATTTATCGCGTTAACGAAGACCCGGAGAGTAAACCGACCGTGAGAATTCACCGTCCCCCCTCGCAGGTCACCTACCTGCTGTATCCTTGTGTTTCTTCTTCCGCTGTCCTGTTGGTTGTTTTGCTGCTGCTGCTGCTGCTCGTGATTTATGAATAATGGATATCGTTAATCGGCCAATATCCAGCCTCTGTTTCACGCCTCTCGTCTCCCACTTTTCCCCTTTTTTTTTTCTTCCTCTTTCTCCCTCTTTGCCCCTGGTCACGGTACGCGGACACGGAGGAACGAGTGGACGTCGATATTTAAGATCGGCGCGGTTAAAGTTTGCGTTATCATGAGACGGAGGACTTTAACGTAGGCGAAAGGTCGGTTTTCGAGTTGCGCGCGCGCGAGCTAGAAGAGATAGGCGTTGGAGGGAAAAAAAGGAGGTAGAAAGGACAAGGTTCGGGAGAGTTTGCGACGCGTTGGACGGAGCGCGGAACAAAGCGCGATTGAACGCCGGTAGACGGGCAGTGTCATCGAACCCTGCTGTTGGAGAAACGCGCAACATGAACGAACCTCTTTCTTGCAGATCCTCGTAGAATACGACGACGTAGAGTGGCAAAGAAGAGAATGGCTATCGCCGCACAGGGACGCAGTGTTCTCGTTCTTCTTAGTGGAAAAGGGTCTGTATTGGGCCGAGCGACCTGACCCCAGGCATGCCAGCCTCATCGCCATCGATCACCACAATCACGCGAATAATAACCACCACCATCATCGTATCAACGGGAAACCCCTGAGGGGTGCCACTGCTGTCGCGAACACCGTTGCCTGGCCGGCTCTAGTAAGTGCGTCTTCTCCTTCCTTTCATCTACCATCGCTGCCACCATCCGCTTCTATCGATTAGCTCTTCGCGTTAACGATCGGCTCTGATCCGGTCCGATCAGCTCCCTCGCCACCACGCGATTTCCAGTTCCCTACGCGACGCTAGATTTCCTCGCGATTACCAATTAGCAAGTTTTAATAATTCGGTGGATCTTGTCCCAGGATACGGGAGATTAATCGTGGTTCAATTGATACTCACTTGCAGACGTTTTACCCGCTGGTGGCGCGTGCAGAGTTACCGGAAGACGCGATGCCTCTCGAATTCATGCAGGATCGAAGGCTGGATTTCGTCGATTACTCCAAGCTGAAGCCGTTTACCGTGAGTATTATAATGCCTCCTTCTCTCATCCCTCACCCCCACGACCACCCCTGATTTTCTCGACGGCTGCGAGGAATTTTACCTTCCATCGCGGAAACGTCGACGCTGATTAATCGGGCGGACCTTAAATTCGTTATAGCGCGGATGGATTTTATTTTTTTCCCTCTCTGTTTCTGTCTGTCTGTCTCTCTTGTCATATTTCACCGATAAGCCGCGGCAGGATCCTTGGCCGATTAAGTGCCACGCAAGTTTCCTAAACCGACCGAGCCACTTCGCAACTGGAAACTTACTTCGTTAGAGCGCCGAGGAAACTTGGAAGCAAGTTCCGAGGCTATTGACCTATCAGACAGCCCTCGGGGAACCGTTGCCGTGACTGCGAGTAATCTTTCCAGGGATCCCGATCTCGACTGGTGACCGAATATCGCCTTTAGGTCATCCAGGGTCACCGGTAATTCCCAGACCACTGCATTAGAAACCCTCTCCTCGCGCCTTTTTTCCTTCTTTTCCTCCTTCCTTCCTTCTATTTTCAACGTCGCGAATTCGTACACTCGGTTAGATGCCCGCGAACCTCCTTTCAATCGATCGAACGATCGATCGATCGTGTTTTAAGATGCTGCTTGTCCCGGCAAGAAACACCGAGGAGAAACGATAAATCGATCAGAGCGGGTGCATTCTATCGGACAGGGATGGCGGCCGAGCGTGCTTGAAAAGTTTTTACGTTCGAACGGGCGGTCGCGGATGCGGGGAATTGTTTCCAAGTAATTAAACTAGCGGAACTTTTACCGTTAAAAGTTTTCCCCGGTTCCCCACGAATTGCAAGTCGTTCACGTGCGGCCAGAGAAGTTTTGCCGAAGACCCGTGGTCAGGATCAGCTGCAGCGCAGTTTCGTCTGCCGATCTTCGCCGGTTACGCGTTAAACGCGATTACCCTGGAATTAGTTCGACTGGACGGGGGAAAATGCCGTGCCCCGTTCAATGGCCCTAGTGTTCCAGATCGGCCCAGACACGCGCCGCGATCTTATCTTCCGCGCCGTTTGGATCGCAACCAATTCCGATCTCTCCTCCTCTTCCGCGTCGCGATCGTTACGAAGGTCAAGAAGTAAATAAATAGGGGAAAGTTAGCGCGTGGTCGATAAAATAAACCCGTGAGCCGGGAGTTGAACTTCACCGTGTTACACGCAAAAATAGAAGAAAAAAAGAATTAGCCCGATAGGGCAGAAATAATTTCACCGGGCGACATCGGGGTCACTGGAAATTGCCGGTGCTCGGCCATCGCCGGCCGCGCGTTCGATTATCGATTTCTGATAGCCGCAGCTGCACTTTTCCTTCGTTCCTCGGCGAAGGAGAAAGAAAGGTAGGGAAAAAGGCGAAACGAGCGGGGAAGGAAAGGAAAAGGAGCAAGAAGACGCGTAGGAATGTTTGAAAGAAACGAAGCAAAAAGGAAAAGGGCGGAAAGAAAGGAAGAGAAGGAGGAAAGGACAATGGGATGGAAGTCGGTGGTGCAGCTGGTGAAAAAGAGGCGAAAGGAAGGAGGTTGGAAGGGAAGAAGAAAGGGGAAGAGGAGATTCGGTGGGCCGGGCTGGACGGGAAAAGAGCGAAGAGTCTGCTGACCCTGAACTATAAATGCAACGGGTTCTTTCTGCGGGGTGTTTGGAGGCGCATAGCTAGGAAGACGCATACCGAGGGGCCCGTGGAGACGCGCCGACACGTACGCCCGGAAAGAAGCGATCACGTGGATTCGTTGGCGGCTCGCGTGAAGCTTCCCAGTCGCTTTGCTCTTGTTTCCCTGGCAGCTGCCGGTTTGGTGACTCGTGTCGACACCGCGCGTCCACCAACATCCGCGAACCTTGGAGAACGGCCAACGCGAGGCGCCAACATATTCCCGTTTTGCCTAACGGTCCTTGATAAACCCCTTTCCTTTCCTTTCCTTCTCCTTCTCCTTCCCCCTCTCCTTCTCCTCCTCCTTCTACTTCTCCTTCTTCTTATTCTTATTCTTATTAGATCCCTTGGATTCGCATGGTTTGGTCGAATCGGGAGAGTATCGCGGACAGAGCGGCGGTAATGGGAAGACGTCGCGTAGAAACGACGTTGATTTGGTCGCTCGGCGGTGATATTACGCGGAACGTCGGGCAAATCGTCGGGGAGCGTCGTGGCGATTGTTAAGTGCTCTCGACGCTTCGGTAATAGCGTTATAATTGCCGTTATATTACTACCATTATCGTGCATCGCCGTCATGCCTCGCGCCGTGATTGCGCAACGCATCTGACGTAACGGCTCGATCGTGACGTAACGAGACGTTGACGCAACGCTTCCTCGACGGACGCGCGTCTAATTCCTATTCGCTAGAATATCGCCGGGGAAAAAAGCTAAACTTTCAAAGGGGTCCGAACCCGTTACGTACCATTTCCTCGAGCTTCCTTCCGATTCCGCTTTCCTTTCTTTCTTTTCCCCTGGCCCGTTTCGACGCGGCGAAAGGGAAAAAATCGATTTGGCCGAGATCGGATTCGCTTGGTCGACGAGGCGCGGACACGTAATGAATCGCCGGCAGAGAAGAATTAATCACCCAATTACGCGGCGAAGTATCGTATCGGATACCGCCTGGAGGAAGCTGGATTTATTGGTAGAAAACGATCGATGCCGAGGCTCTGACGTCTCTTTCGTCTCCTCCCGAGTCGCTGGATATTTTTCTGTCTCTGTGTAACCGGAGCAACCGGGTTAACCGAACGAACTAATTTAAAGGGAAGGACGATACACGCGCGTAACGCTGTCCCCCTCCTTCGAGAGCCCCCACCCCCGCCCGGGGGATCGATCCTGTCTCGATCAGGCCCCGTAACGAGGCTTCGACCGATGCTTGTTTTTGCAGCAGGACTGGGAGCTGACGAAGGGCTCGGTGCCGTGGGCAAGCGCTGTCAGGCGTTGGGCAGAGATGCAGGACGGACAGAGAATTTTGCTGACCACGCCGAGCGTTCTAGTTGGCTTCAGGGTCGAGGTTTATCGGGCCGAGGGCACCACGCAATGGTACACTGCCGTCATCGTTGGTTACAACGAGTCAACCAAGGTGAGCTCGTCTCTCCCGATCCTCTTCCCTTTCGCCTTCCATCTCCTTCCATTCCTCTGCCTACCGGTCTAACCACCGGTTAATCGATCGCCGAACGCTCGCCGTTCCTCGTTCCACGCTCCACGCTCGAATAAATAAAGAAACTTTCACTTTCGACCGTGCAGTCCTTTGTCGAGGATTACGCAAGATCCGGCATCGTCGATCGGTCAAGCTCGTCGACAGGGATGCCCGCGATCGCGATCGCGAACGCCTCTTAACGAGACGTTCCTCCATCCACCGGGACAATCTTTGATCCTTAAATTGGCAGATACGATAGCTTTCTCTTTCTCTCTTTCTCTCTCTCTCTCTGTCTCTCTCTCTCTCTCTTGCGCGCACGCGTTGGAGAGCAGCGAACATCTGCCTGCCAGAATTATAAATTGCTCTGGAAAAAGATTTATCGGTGTTCGGAAGTAGTCTAACGTTTCAATCGATGCCCTCGAGCGAGTTTCGCAGTCGACGCGAAAATGAAAGATGCTTTCCTTGTCAACGACGCGTCACTCGTCGTCGTCGTCGTCGTCGCGGTGGCCTCGCTCCAAAAGGAATTTCGAGTTGGCCACGTTTACGCGAGGCTCGCCGAGTACGGGCCCTCGTGTCTCTTCTCTTTTCTTCCCTCTTCTTTTAAATCGGTTTGGGGGGAAAAAGAAGGGTCGGGGGTACGCGAACGAATGGACCGTTTCGATTGGTTATTCACGGTTGTTGCGATGCAATTTCAGGACTTGACTGTCACCGATGACACGGTTCTCGAGGATCACAACGAGGACCCCAGCTTAGTACAAATGCGGCTGATTGGCGACGGAGGTGAGTCGGTAACTGACACTGGCTATAAATACTCGGGCGAAAACGCGAATATCTCGGCGAATCTGTTCGAGGGACACCGAGCAGTCCCAACGATTTTTCTCTCCCGGTATTTTTAACCAGCCCGCGTTCGCGGTATACCCGTAATACCTTCTCTCGAGTAGAATTCTTGAAAAAGTGCCATGCTTTTTTTATCGAGGAAAGATAACTTTTTTTTCCGAGGAGAGAAAAAACCGGCGATGGAACACCGTGTCAATTTTAACTCGTTCCTTTTTCTGCAGTCGTCGAGAGCATCATGAGAGGCGAGGTCGTCGGCATGACACCGAGGAGGTCGAGGTCATCGACTGCTCTGACGCACGCGCTTGTTGTGGTGAGTGAAATTCAATTCCGTTCTATTATTAAATCGCTATGTAGTTTGCGATAATAAACGGCAGGAACGACGTGTCATACCGGGTTTTTCGTTTCACACGCTGCGCGTTCGACTCGGTTTAAACGGAAACCTGGAAACCGATACGCACTTTGTTACGCCCTCGCGACGCACTCGTATAAAGTACCGGATCCCGTGGGAGGCGCGACCAGGCCAGTCGGATCGTTTGCGCGATTTTTTCCGCCGCGACCGAGCTGGAAACGCGTTTGCTAAAACGGTCGGAGATTCCACGATTCCGTGGCAGATGGCACGGAAACGTTGGGAAAGACATCGGCGCGAGGAACGAATGTTCCTCGGCGACTGGTTGTACCGTTAGCTTGATTAATACCTGTCCGAGATCGTGACGTCGCGTCGGTAACTTTCATCGACGAGGGAGAGCACAGAGGGTCTCGAGTCACGAATCGAACAGCGCGATAACCTCGCGCGGGTAAACACGGAGCTCCTGGAAAGATAGCTCCCCTCTGTTCGCTCCGGAGTCGCTCCAGTGGATTTTATTCGACCGACAAACCACAGAGGAACCTTTGTTACGTCTGAATGCTAGAACGGAGGAGAATGGAGAGTGGACGCGGACGGGAGGATAAAAGTCGTTCCACGAGTAAACAAGTTTGCCACGTAGACGGTTTGAAAATTCTTTCGTCCTTGAGCACCACTTTCGCACCTGCGAGATAATGAGCAATGTAACTTTCAACCTATCGCACCACGTGTTATCACCTTATCGCTCATTGCCATGACATCGTTTCCGTGGTATTTTTACATTTTCCACCGACATTGAATGCTCGCGCGTGCATGCATACATCGGCATGCGCGAGATAAGGCAGGAATCGCGGTAAATCACACGGCTCGGAGGAAAGAGAAAGAGAAAGAGAAAAGAAGGCGGAAAGTAAGAAATGGATAATAAATAGGCGAGAGATGGAAGGGAAGAGGTTCGGTCGAGCCACGTGACTGTGTATGCGAAGCAACTGCTTCCCTTTAACGCGGGAAATCAATAAAGTCGTGTTTGCGGCACCCTCGAGCTTTCAGGAATCGGGAATAGAGTCGGTTGCTACCTTGGCGGCCGACTTCCGTTCCTCGCCGACACGATTGCCCCACCTTCTTCGTGTTCTCTTCGCTCGATTTCCTGACGAGACGGTAATCGAACATACCAGACGGGCTCCCTTCCAAAGGACAATCTCCGTCACTGGCCATTTCGAATCTCCCCTTTTTAACCGCGTTCCTCCTCTTTAACTGACTCGGCTTCGTTGCACGTTCACCGGGACATGGCCGTTTCGCCAAAGTCGATTACGCGCCGGTGCTGCACGAGTCGCGGGTAAATTAATTACGTTTCCTGGTCGAATAATCGCGTCTGCGATCCCCTCGTATCAGGGGGAGAGAGGGGGAGAGATACGATCGATCGGGGATGAAAGGGAGGTTTGGAAATGGTAATCGGAAGTGGTCTCTTTTGCCTTGTTTTTGCTGAAAGTTGGCCCGGTGTCTCGGTGGCGGCGAGACCGAAGCGTTAACCCCAGTTGCCCTGTCCCCGGGACGACGTTTCCACCACCCGGAACTTTCTATCGTTAGCGAGTAATTCTCCGAAAGTTTGCAATCCGACGTCGCGGGAGTTGCGCTCTTGGTAGCAAGAGTTATTCCTTCTTTGAAATTTCCTCCTGCCGCGCTAGAGACAGAGAGAGAGAGAGAAAGAACAACTGGGAATTTTCTCTGTATCCGCGGAGCTTACAATCTCGTTAACGCGAGAAAAACTGGTGCCGCCTGGAGAACCGGCTGTTTCATAAATCATTTTCTTCCCGCGAAATCTATTCGGCGGAGGTTCGGCGGGCCGATTACGCGGACCGTTCGTTCGGCTGGATTCGGTTGGAAGCAGCTCCTAAAATTACTTTCTTGCGCGACCTTCCACGCGCGCAGAGAGCTATCCCGTTGCGAGACTGGAATTCGTCGAATCTAGAAGCCGGGTGGAAGACTGCGTGCAAAGTTGCCGGAATTCGTGACTCGCGGGATACTTGGGTCGACAGCCCTAAGTCGGCAAGTTCCGAGCTGGCTTATACGAGTTCGAAAACTCGCCGAAAGGGATTAAGCCGGAGACTGCTTGCTCGTAATGGAACTTGCTCTCCAGTTTCGAGACGCTTCTTGGAAATGGCCATTAGAGCCACTTTAAAGACTGCGCTGCGAACCAACTCTTGCCTTTCGAACCTTCCACGGAATTTCTTCTTTCGCTGCCAGCCCGCCTCGTACCGAAGCTTTGTCCGCCAGACGTTCATTCATATTTCCTCCTATCGCCCCGGGCGAAACGCCGGATAAACCCGAGACGTTTATCTCGTAAACGCGCTTATCCGCGGCGAACAGACCCGGTTCCACTTTTCGGGGTCCAGGAGAAATTCCGACGATTCTCTCGTTCCTCGTTGCTCGCCGTGCGACCAATAACGATCTTCCCCGGCGCTTCCGCCTTCCGTCTTCCGTTTCCCTAACGATACCGACTCTCTCGCATTCTTCCAGGCGAGGCATCTCGTTCCTCGCGTTTCTCGTTAAACGCGGCCGTTTGAAAAGTAGCCTGACACTCGTGGATCGAGGGGAAACCCGCGAACCGGTCGCACCTGCTTTTCTAATCGAGAACGCGAGCAAACAGAGAGAAGAGAAGAAACCGGCGCGCAAAGTCGAAATATGTGTATTTTCGCGGGTTCGTTAACGCGAAAGTACGCACGTCGAGGCGGTAATAGGTACGCAGGCGTACGTAGAGGTCTTTTTTTCTCTGTTCATCGGCGAGGATCGATTCGCCGGTACGCGCGTCGAGCTGAATTAACAATCCAAACGAATGCCAGCACCAAGCCAGACGTCGCAACGGCCGAAACTCGAAATACCCTCGGTGGACAGAGCGATTCATTCGAATGTAAATATCGGGCAAACACCCCAGCCGGCGAGGGGGTTGGCCGGCCGCCAATCTCCCTCGCTCCGGGACTCGCTCAAGTTCACCTGGTATGTTCCACTCGTAAACTTCCTCTTGTTTCTGCCTTCCTTCCCTTCCGCACCCCTGCGCACCCCTCCGCGACGAGGTTCCTCTGCCATTTTCATCGGCCTCGTCTCATCTTTATACCTGCCTGGGATATCTAGCCGCTTTAAAGGGTCGTTCAGCCAATAGGGGTGGTTGGCCGAGTCTGCACCGGCAGCCGAAAGAAAACGACCTCGCCTCGTGGCACGTGGGAGGACGCGAGGGCGGTAGGGGTCGGTTGGTTGGTCGGTAGAGCGAGACCGACGCCCCCGGGGGCTAGGGGAGCGGGCGTCGCGGCAGGCAGAACGGACGAGAATGAAAGGGAGGGGAGAATGCAGGGCTGGGGGTTAGAGTGGCAGAAAGAGAAACGCGGAGAGCGGCGAGGGTGGCGGAACACGGAGAACGGGGTGGATGGAAGTCGGGGTGAAGCTGCGAACCCAGAATGGGAATCGGCACTCGAGAATGGGAAAAGGGGGTGCGTAGCGTGGAAAGTAGGTGGGGCACGGGTGGCTGGCTGGATGGGGTTGGGGCGGCGGTCGGTAGCTGTATTGATTCTCGGGCAGGTCAGGCTGGTGGGGGCAAGGATGGTGGGGGTGGCTGGTGGTTGGCGCGAAACACATCCCTGCCCGGCCAGAGCTAACGCAAAACATCAGCCTACAAATTGGCGAATTTCGTTCCCCGACTATCCGGAATTCCGGTAACTTTGCATCATCCCGTCTAGGCTTTTAAACTACGCGTCCCTCGCGTGTGCGCGTATAACTCCAGCTGCCTCGTCCTCGCCCTCGCCCTCGTCCTCGCCATCGCAGGGCCAAGTCGAGAAGCTCCGGCCCTTATTTTATTCCGTTTAAGCGGTGCTAGTAGGACGAGGCACCGCGATATACCAGGCTGGTCGCGTTGATCGGGGCCTAGTCATCGTGGAAACACGCGAACGATGCATTCTAGGGGCTATGAATCGTTAACGAGCCTGTCCAGGTACCCGTGCTAGCTTTCCCATTTATTCCGTATCGACGGAAATACTTCCGCTTAGCGATAGCGCCGTTACTCGGCTCCGGCTGCGGCACGAGAGCGGATTCGGTGGATCGTATCGATTCGTTCGATCGCCGGTATACATAGACCGACGTCTGACATTTTTAACCGAATCCGTAGCGCTCGGTCGATTACCGTTTCCAAGCGAATCGAATATGCGCATACGCGTGCATATCGCCTTCTCCTCGCCCTGGAATTTCTCCATTCGATCAAACGGTGCTTCCTTCCTTTGTGCGCGACTCAATTTCGCGGTAATTAAATTTGCATCGGAAGTTTCATGAAAGTTTAATCGCGGGGGACCCGGCAGAAGAGGCGACTGACCCCTACAAAGATCGAATTATTACTCCGATGGAAAAGGGCGGAAAAAAAAGAGGTAAAGAGGAATTCGTTAAATTCCCCGATACAAGGAGGGTGGAGAGGGGAAAAAAAAGAAAGAAGCACCGAGCGGAAATGCTCGTTAGAAAATGGCACGTAAATTAATCGCGATACCGCATTCGACCGCACGAGCCGTTTCACCTCGCCCGAGCTGCCTCTCTTTCTCTCTCTCTCTCTCTCTCTCTCCCCCTCTCCGCTCCTCTTGCTCCCTCCGCCTACCCCTCGAGTACGCGTTCTCGAATAAATTATTCAGCTCGAAGTATTCCGGAGAATTTTGTTTCCGCGCCCCATGAATTATCCACCAATTATATTTACGTTGCCAAACGCCTATCATTTGCCGAGCATCTCTAATTAACAGTTTGCCATTAAACGGAACGGTGCGTTTGGCTGGCTAGCTAGAACCGAGGATAGATCTTTCGAATCCGGGTAATGAATCACGGCTGGATCGGACGAAACGGTTTGTCAGAGGGACTGAGAGGAGAGGAGAGGAGAGTTTTGGTAGGTTATCGGCGAAGAGCGGGAAGGCGCGGAGAGGCCGGTATCGCAGGGCTCGGGATCGTTTATTCCGCAGCATCTCGCGATAGATGGGGTTGACCCTGGCAATTTCTCCTTGAATCTCTCGTGGCGGAGGGTTGTTTGTGGCCCCTCCCTCGCGCCGACTCTCTCAATATTGTTAACGCGCGGAGGGTTCGGGTGCACGTGTACGTTGCACGTCGGTGTGTCTCGTGCAGCGGCGGTGGGTCGGTGTGGGTGACGCGTACGCAGGCACACAGACAGAGGCACGTAGCATTGGCTGGCGCCAGAAGGCCTTCATCGCCCGTTCCACCTGTTTGTGCTGGAGTTTTCCCCGCTTAGAAACTTTCAGTTCCCAACAACAAAGTTCCCGGCTGGCCGAACTACTCCCGAATGACGTGCCGGATCGATACTTTGTAAGCCTCATAAATAAAGCCGCCACGCTCCGTGACTTGTTCGCCCTACCTTCCGCGTTTTCATCCTCTATGCATACCGCTCTCTCTCTCTCTCTCTCTCTCTTCCTCTCTCTCCTCTCGCTCCTTTTATTTATCCTTTGACTCCAACTTCCTCCTGCGTCGTCTATCGTCTATCGTCGTAGGATCGGTTTCGGTCCGAGAGAAAGAGAGGCCGGTCGCGTCGGAAATTCCGAATCGGAGCCAGAGGAATTCCCTCGGAACGATCGAGAAGCTCGTCGGCGTCGCTCTCCGCGGAGCGTAGTGGAGCGGCGTGGAGCGGCGTGGCGCCGCGTGAAAAGAGCAGGGCACACGCTCCTGAACGCTATCGATTGCCAATAAATTCCGCGTAGCTGTAACCGGCAAAGCGTAAAGGTAGCCATTTCGTTCACGGTTCGCCGACTCACAATGGGTTTCCGCGTACAATCTCGGCTTCTGTTCACGTACACGCCACGGTGAAATTAGCGAAGGTACTCTGACAGAGGGGTAGAGAGACTGGAGAGGAGACGCGCCCGTTCGAGCTCGACCGATGCGAACTTGCTCCAGATACCATCGATCCGTGAGATCGCGTCGAGCCAAGCACAAAAGATTCTACCGCTTTTTTCCACTCCCTCTCCTTCCTCGTCTTCTTGGTTTCACCACGAGTAGAAGGAGGGGAGGGCTTAATAAATCTTGGGTGCAATTCGATCGCGAGCACGGCATTATGCAAACGATCGCGAGGTTTCCTCGCTGCGGAAAATTATACTGTCAAATGGTGGCGTTGCATTCAAAGTCTGATCGAGGCGAGGAATCGAGCAAGGACGTTGGTAAACACGTCGGGAACGATCGCGGATAATGAGGAGGTTGGAAATTTTCGAATACCGTTGGAACGTTATCGAGATGTCTGTCGTCGGTGTCGTCGCGCTGTGTCGCGCCGCGAGGAATTCGGAAACGAGAACGAGAGTTAAGAGTGCGGCCGGTTAAAATTCGTTTACCGAAAAGCGCGTGGAAGCGGAGCGCGAAGGAGATAACGAGGAAAGGAGAGTGGCCTGGGCGGAAAGGGAAAGAGAAAGAGAAAGCGAGAGAGAGGGCGAAGAGGAGTTTATCGGGTATGCATCAACGAGCCACGTTTGCAATATTATCGTGGCTCGCGTGACGCTGCCGGTTTTCGAAGGCGGCTGGCTGCTCGTCGTTGCCTAGGGTCTCGAGATAGGGGTCGTGGCAACGGATAAGGGAGAAGGGCGGCGCAGGGCAGGAGGGGAAGGTTGGACCGGGAGACAACGGGAGCGTGGGGTGGGTTCGAGCGAGGAGCGGAGCGGAGCGTCGGGGCGAGGAGAGGAAAGCTGGCAGCGCGAGGAGGGAGTGGCGGATCCGGCGATCGGCGGCGGGTCTAGGGTCGCGAGGGGGCCTAGAGAGAGAGAGAGGAGAGAGAGAGAGGAGAGAGGAGTGGGGGAGAGGATTGGAGGAAGCTCGCGGAGCACCAGTAGACGGCAGCACTGCGGGCCGCGCGTATCGCAGTTGGTGTCTGATCGTCTGCGCGCTTTTGTCTCTACACTTGTCGACTTGCCGTCGTCGTCTCGAGGGTGAACGTGCCCCCACCCTCGCCGCTTACCCCACCCCGAAGATTTTCTATTGTTGCCGTCGTGTCGTATCGGCGCGTACGGGTAGTGACGCTTTCGTGCCGGCGTTTATCCGTTGGTTCCGTGATTTTTTCTCTCGTTCCGAGTACTAACCGGAAATAGGAAGTGTCGTTCACGCTGGTTCGGAAATACGAGCAGAGGAAAAGGAGGATCGAGTGGAATCGCGTGGAATCGCGTGGAATCCGGCAGAAGGACGAGAGGCAGGCAGGCAGGCAGGAAGGAAGGAAGGAAGGAAGAAGAAGAACAGGAAAGAAAAAAAGAAAGAGAGGAAGGAAAGAGGAAGAAGAAAGCCGTCGGCGGAGCTGGAGCGGGTTTTCGCCGGGAAGTGGTTGGGACGGGAACGCTTGGCGGAGAAAGAGAGCGTGGTGGCTAGGAGTTTGGGAAAATTGACCGGTTCGGTTGACGGCGGAGGCGGAGGAGGCGGAGGAGGCGGAGGAGGAGGTGGCGCGGGGACGAGGATGGGCGGGGGCTGAGGTATATTCTACCGGAGTCGAGGGTTTTGTTCCACCGTCCCGATTTAACCTGACTGCTGGCTCCCCTTGTCGAGTTTGACATAGTTGTGTCGAGTCGGAGCGCGCTCGTCTCGACGACCACCGCCGCTGCTGCTCTAGCCAGCCATATTTGACGCGAATCCTTTCACGCTGGAATTCAAAGTTATTCGGCTCGTGTTGAAAACGGTGTGTGTCTGTGCTTTCGAACCGCGATAAATCTTTTCCGAGACGCGCGTGAAAGAAATTGTGATTTACGCGATAGATGCGAGTCGCGAGTGAAATGCGCCTCGAATTGGCAACATTCCCAGACGCAGTGCTCCCTAACGATGCCGCGTTTCTAAGCGACTACGATACACCGTCCGAACCACGTTCCAAACGGAATTTACCAATTATTTCGGGCTCGATTTACCGAGGTTCCCAGAGCTAAACGCGTTCGGAATCGTCCAGTATTTCGAGGGCTTTGCCGCTCTCGTTAAATATCTCCGTGTCGTCGTCGTTGTCGTCGTCGTCGTCGTCGTCGTCGCATCGCCTGCATCGAGAGATCGAGGAACCTATCGATATGCGAGGGTCGTAGCCGAGAATCGTTCGATCGATTTCGCCAGCTCCGTTTGCAACCACCAGGCCGCCCCCGCCGACCGAGAGAACCGAGAGGACCGAGGGGAATGATCGTTACTCCAACGCAGCGTTTTAACCACCCGTAGAATCGTGAAAGCCGGTGCTCCATACATACACATACATATATATATATATACATATATATATATACACACCGTATATATTTACGTCTACGCAGCTATCTATCGTACACGTACATACGCGTATACCTATATCGGTTTCTCGTGACGCGTCACGCGCGATTTTCATTCTAATTCCGGCGCTCGATGAATGATTGTGTGCTGTGTGAAGTAAAGTGAAAGTCAAGCGCGACGGACGGCCATTTTTCATGGATAAACGTGCAGCACGGTGACCGGCTGGAACTGGTTTCAATTCCACGGCTCCAGCGCCACGAGACGTAAGTGTTCCATCGCTAAAGATTCACTCTGATTGCCACCTCCGCCTTTAATGGCGGATTTAATACGATTTCCTTATCAAGCCGCGAGGAAAATAGAACGTGATTCTACGCCACTTGTTCCGCTCCGTGGAAACGCGCCTTTCCCCTTCCCTTATCTCCGCCGCGTTATCTCTCCTACCTTGGCGCGTCGAAAACCGCTCCGGAAAAACTTTCCGTTTCCACCGATATCCGAAAGGAAAATCCGATTCTCCGCGCACGTTCGCCGCTGATCGATCTCCGGACAAGTTTAACTGCATAAACATCCATCCAGGCGGGGAAAGCGGTTCCGCGGAAAAGACAGCGGAAAAATACTCGGGCTGGATAGAGGGAGGATAAAAGCGGCTCCATTCGATTATTCTCTCCTACGCTTTTTTCCCACGAGAGTCAACCCCCTACCTCTCTTTCTCGCTTTGTTCTTTCTCTCGTCCTCTCCTTTCGCTTTTCCGCGCGACCCGTGCACGCGCGTAACGCGATTAACGAGTCCGAAAATCGTGGCGACGCCGGGCAAAGCGGTGAAGCGGGAGAAGAGGAGGCGAATTCGGCGGTGGGAGAGATACACTAACCGTGGAAAGTTGGCTGGCGTTTAAGCAAGCGAGGAAAGGCACTTCTCGCATGAAAGTTCGCTTTCGAAAGAAACGACTTTGAAAGTCCGTCGACTGTCGGTGTACTTGAGACACGGCAGGCATTTATCGTGCCTCTGGATAATGTATGCGAACTTATAAGCCGGTGTATAACTCGTGGAAACAGATGTCGTTGGAGAACGGTACCGCTTCCGCCTGGGTTTAAACGGAATTGCGTAAATGCCCCGGAGTTTCCACCGAGCTCTCGTTCCTCGTGATAATCGCGGCAAACCCTATCGATTAAAGGAAAAGAAGGAAAGAGAAGAGCGTCGAAAATAGCGTATAATTCAGGAGAGAAATAACGGAACAGGCGGATCGAAGGAGTTACGTAAAAGCGTGGTGGTAACGAGAGGTTTGGTAAACACGGGCCGAGCCGCGTGGCAACCAACGGTTTAATTGATACATAGGTGTACGCGCGGAGAAAAAGCATCGATCTTTCGAATGCCAGAGAGGGTGGAAAAATCGAGGAACAAGTTTCCTTATTGACACGCGCGTCGAAACTTTTGAACGGTAGTGTACGCTAGCGCGGAGGTCCTTTATATACGCGTGCGGGAGAGAGACGGAGAGAGAGAGAGAGCGAAATGGGGATGCGACGTGAGAAGGGAGAGGAGCGAGACGGCGAAAGGGTGGGTGTATGGGTGCACGAGGGAGCGAGGGAGAGAGGGCAAGAGAAGCGAGAGAACCCGGAGAGAAAGAGAGAGGAATGGAAGGGAAAATGAATTCTCGTTGGCAGTCGGATAACCCGGTACGATCGATCGGAATATCTGCCGGTCCGTTGGCGTTACACACACCGCTTACATAGAAACGCGCTTATATATAGAACATCGGCCATGTGCCGAGAGACGAGAGACGAGAGACGAGAGAGACGAGCGCCGCGCGCATACGTACGTACATATGTACGAATGTCTACATAAACGCGTCTGCGACTCTTTGTGAACGACGGGAACGCGTGTACTATGCATGAATGCGTATACAGGGTGGCTCGATTTAACCGCGCCGCCACTTTTCAAAGAACCACGGAAACGAAACTTTTTCGCCAGCACTTGCCGGATTAGTTTTTCTTTCTTCTCTCTCTCTCTCTCTCTCTCTCTCTCTCTCTCTCCTGCTCTTTATTTTTCCTTTGATTTCCCTTTTTCTTCTTTTCGAGAGGGGCTTATTTACGACGCGCGCTGCCCGACGGGAACGCGTGTACTATGCATGAATGCGTATACAGGGTGGCTCGATTTAACCGCGCCGCCACTTTTCAAAGAACCACGGAAACGAAACTTTNACCGCGCCGCCACTTTTCAAAGAACCACGGAAACGAAACTTTTTCGCCAGCACTTGCCGGATTAGTTTTTCTTTCTTCTCTCTCTCTCTCTCTCTCCTCCTCCTCCTCCTCTTTATTTTTCCTTTGATTTCCCTTTTTCTTCTTTTCGAGAGGGGCTTATTTACGACGCGCGCTGCCCGGGTCAACGATAATCCAAACGCGAATCGGTCGTATTACTACTGTCGTTACGGCGCAACGATTTTCAGTCCTGTCTAAAACCGGCCGATTGAAAATTTCGTTCCAAGAGGACCCTTGAGTTAACGCGTTATTCTCCCATTATTTTTCCATGTTCCTGCCGGTTTGAATTTTTTAACCAGATATTCTCGTTAATAGATCGTCGGTTATTTCTGCCAACTACGTGGAACGCGGTCCGTGTTTGTCGTCTGTTGGAATCACGCGGTTCGACTGGTTCTCATCCACGAATAGCCGTGTTCGGTCATATTTAATCGACCGCTATTGCCCGTCTGACGCTCGTATTCTCAGATCCCCCTTCAGACACTGGCTGCTCGAAAATTATTCACGAGCGGAAAATTCGCCCGGGTAGTCGAATCGTGGAGGAGCTCGGGGAAGGTTATTAATCGTGAAACGGCTGGAGGTCGAGGCGGAGAAAAAGCAACGATCGACGTGTTATTCGTTCGTCTACGATACCCGGAGAGAAGCGAATTTTCCACCATTCCAGCTAGCCTCGGATAGCTCTGTGCTAATGGGCGTGAATACGCGACTGTTATCAGTCGTTGTCACTTATCGCGCGTCAAGGTACGTGAACCGAACAGACGGATCCCTCCTGACTGTCGATACCTCGCCGAGATACTTGACTTGTATGCGAGTCAAGTATGCGCATAGATAAAACGAGTCACGTCGACCGTATCTCTCTTACAGTGGCTGCTGTCGCATGTCACAGTCGCGTAAACGATACGCCAGTTACGCGAATTCGATCACCATCGCATAGCGCTTTCTTCAATGGCCACCGGCTTTCCTATTTCTCACCGTTCTTTCCATCGCGACATCGTCTCGATCGAAATTTCTCAAACCCCGCGGAGGGAAAGGCGGGGAAAAGGGAAGAGATTTCTGGGTAGGGTAAAACAGCGAGGACGAAGGGGATAGCCGGAGGAAGGGGATCGAGAGCATGGGTGGACCAGTTTCCAGGCAGGAAAGAGCAACCGGTATCCCGAGAACCGGTTGGCCACGGTGGTAGGCGGTAAAAATCGGTAAACAAGCGAGCTGGCTAGCTTTATCGCGCCACCCTTCGCGTCTGCACGCGCTATCGATCAAAAGTTTGGCTATAGCCTTTGCGTATCGCGAAACAACGCGAAACGTCCGCACTCCGTTTAATCGTCCTTCCAGCCTAGAACCTTCGCAGCGACTTTATCGCGAAATTCCGGAATCCTTCGGAGCGGATCGCGGTGGAGAAAGGGGGAAAAAAAAGACGGGACCTCGAAAGCCTCTCGGAGGCGTTTGAAAAACTGCCGGTTCAGCCGTTACGTTATCGAAGGTGATGCGTGGTACTGGTTAACTAACCAGACACCGGCCAGTCTATCCTGGTGTCGGCTACGCCAGTGCACATTTGCGCGCTGATCTTTTCCAGTTACATAGGTAACCACTTAAGCAACGGCAGACTGTCCCCTTGTACGCACACGCATTCACACCCGATCGTCGCGCACACTGCTTCGACTTTCCGTGTAGCCATTAATTAGATTAGCATATGCCGGAAAAAGGTGCTATCCGCGTATATCCGCCTGCGGCGACGATATCACTGGGAGCAGCGGCGGAGGTTGCCCGGTGCGTTAATGGCATTATGGGATCATCGGTGAGCCACTGCTAGACTCCCTCTCCTCTCCTCTTATCCTTATCGCCTATCTCTCTTTCGCTCGCTCTACGACCGCTTGTTTACCCACGATTTCGACGCGAGGCCTCGCCTAACTTTCCGTGCCTTCGCGTCCAAGCTGTGTTTACGCGGTTGCGATTTTTATCCTTGTCGCGGGGAGTCGCGTTGAAAAACCCGTGATAAATCATCGCGGCAAACCGGGAGCTGTTTGAATTTCCCGTGTTGCTTACCGTTACTGTTCGCCTGGAAATCGAGGAGAGATCTCGCGTGCGAGTAACGAGCGGATCGATAGGATCGACGGATGGGTAACGAGCCCAGTCGCGAGGAGACATTAATAATTTCGCGGTTCGGGATTCCTTGGGCGGCCCACTTATTCCGCATTCTTGGTGCGGATATCGGAGGCAAGGTACGCCACTGGCGCAGCCAGTACGACACAAAGCCCGGAGCGACGGCGCAAACTATTTATTTCATGAGCTTCCCCCGTGTAGACCACCGCCTCCCCTTTTAATGCTTGCCTGTGTGTACACCAGTCGTACATCAGCGGCCGCGGCTACACAAGGGGAAGCGGTGGTGGTATGCGAGCCGGGCATATACGGGACTACATAAGGGCCACATAATGTGCGTGGCCATGTGCATCCGCCGGAATGCGACGGCCTAGGTGAAATGCCTGGTCCCGTGCCAGAGACTTTAACCTCGATTCCCAATAAAACAGGCTCGAGTCTTCTTTTCTGGCACTCCGTCTAGAGGAGGTCGCCGCCTTTTCCACCTTTTCCATCGCCTTTCCACCGCCTTTCCACCGCCTTTCCACCGCCTTTTCCGCCGCGTTCGATCGCGCCGAAAAATAGTTCCGATGGCGCGTGTCACGGTACAACGCGACTCGTTATCGTCGGCACGCCGCGAAGAATAACATCGGGGAAAATTAGTTTACGCGCTATCGAGGAAAAGCACACCTCTCACCGGTCTTCCTTACCACCGGCCTGTCTCGACCGCGAGCCAAGAGGTAATGCTCTTTCGAAACTCCATTCTGATCGCGCCGTGTTTTAAAGCGTCTTATCGAAGACATCTGTTCGGCGGCAATTCCCGATCACCTTTTCGTATATTCACCAGCGATACCGGCTTTTAATTCCTCTTCTCCTCGGAGAAGCTTGTTCCCGGAGAATATTCACCGACCGATAATCCAACCGCGTATCCTTTCCACGCTCGTAAATTCGCCTACGTCCCGCCTTCTTTCTCCTTTCCTTCTTCGCGTAGCTCGCTGCGTACCTGGTGGCCTCTTTACACCGCCGCGACGCTTCGTTGCCCGCTCTGCCTTCCCATGCAGCCAAATCACTCCTCTGTCCGTTTCCTCCGACCATTCCCGTTGGCTGGACAAACGCGAGGATAACCTGGAAACCGCGCGTTCGCAACGCTTCGCTCCGACGGTTATTCCGATTCTATCCGGTTCACCCTGTACATGGAACGCTGCGCCAGCGTTTATCTCTAGTACCGTCCACGCTGTCGCGTTTATCTACGGTAATAAATGCGCCAGTTGAACAAAGACGCGGACCGCCTGCACCCCGTTTATTCGCAACCCTGTCCAAGTTAGCCTCTGCGTCCCGTCGCGTGACTTTACGACCGACAACAAAGGGGCCAGACTGACGTTACCGCGATCATGCATCCGCGGGGAAATACAGACGTAATAAACGAGTCTCCGCGAATCGAGAGCGTTTCCGAACCGTATACTCGAATTTTTCCCCGTTATTCCGGTGACTAGACTAGCAAGAGACAAAACCGTAAACCCGTTTGGTTTCTGTTTCAGCCGCGACCTGGAAGGAGGCCCCGAGGACGCCCTGGGAACGCAGCACAGCTGCAGACTACGCCTAGGATACAGAGCCCGATTTCGCAGCATCTCGAAAAAGGTAAGAGCTGGACCAACACCAGACGACCACCGCTCTATCGCTGTCCGATCCGATCGCGGACCTAACCAATAGCGCGCAACGGTATAGACCTAATCTATCTCGTGTTCGCGCGTGTGTGTGTGTGTCTTCTCTCCTACACGCGTATAGACGATGGAGGAACCGAGGTCGACTCTCGAGGGTCGTAACAGTGGCGAGGCCACGATCGTGCCAGCCACTCGAAGGTCGAGCAAGAAGTTTTCGACCGACGGGGTCGCATCGGGTTCATTGATTAAGCTGCTCGTGAAAAGAGAGAGAGGGGGAGCAATCCGTGTGGAATTAGGGCTGCCTTAAAGTGCATCGTTTCTCTAGGGAGGGAGAGAGAGAGAGAGAGAGAGAGAGAGAGAGAGAAAGAGAAAGAGAAAGAGAGAGAGAGAGAAAAAGAGAGAGAGAGAGAGAACGAGAGGGATACTGCGGTGTAGAGGCATGGTATAGAAAAGGAGGAGATGACGAAAGGGAAAGGAGAAAAAAGGAGAAGTTAAGGGCGTAGTGTAAGAGGGGGGAGAAAGCTGGGTGGTGGGAAGGATGGAAAAGATATCTGGGTAGGCAGAGCGGTGCGGCAAGGGGAATAAATGATTCGAAGAAGCAAGAAGAACCGGTCCACAAACAAAAGACTGGTTGCCAGGTCTGGCTGAATCTCTGGTTTTAAGGGTGGAGGGGAGTAGGAGAGAGCGGTAGCTCGTAGGAGGGATTTCAGGCAGGAAGGAAGTGCTGACTTGGAAGCGAAGAGGGTGCTGATGTTGATGGAACGAACCCCGGGATTCCGAAGCTTTGTCCGAAACAAACGCTTCTTAATCCCGTGGACTAGAGCAGCGTTACCGTTCCTCCGCTATTTTCTTTTCCCTTTATCCCTGCTTCCTCCGTTTCTCCTTTCCTTCCTTTCCGTTCTTTGGGTTACTCGGTACTCTCGGCGTCGTTAAATTCCTGGTGGCGTGACGCGATGATACGAGCGTATCCCGTTGCTAGACGGAATCGCGCTCGTTTCGGTGGATTCGGCCTCGCTCGGCTGATTATTCCATGGTCGACCGTTCGATATCCGATTAATTTTAGACACCGGCGACGAATTAAACTTGATTCCGTACTATCAAACCTATTAAAGATCCGAGTACTTTCGTATTCTCGCTCGTTCGACGAACACCGGAATAATTGAAACTCTCTGCCGTATTGGAAATGTCAAATTTAAACGAGCAAGTCATATTCATGGGGTGAAATTTCGGCTATAATCGGATTTTCGTCGCGGCATTGCGCTCCAATTACGGAGCCGGTATATTCATCGGCGGAAGTTTGCCTCCGCAATAGCATTTACTGCAGGAAATTAGCGAAAGACCACCGCGTGACCCGACACTGGCGAAACTATTCCCGGTGTGCTTAAGCAAAACCGCTATTGGCAAACTTTATTTTCAGATACATTCACGGTCCGATAGTTTGCCAATCGATGAAATTACTTAATCGATTCGGTGGTTGATCGTTCCGTGTCTAAACGCGGCGTTGGCCGTTCAAGGCCGTTCCGCGATCGATTTTCCCGTGTCGCTCGATCCTCCTTTTACATCGCCTCGTCGTCGAATTCCTCCTCGACCAAGGAACGCGAAAGAAGAGGACGGTTTCGCCGATTCGTTGCGAACTCGATTCTCTTTCCTTTTCGTCTATAGAAGCAGCAGCAGCAGCAGCAGGAAGTGCAAAGGGGAGCGAGTGCATGGCAAAAGTCCCCTTACGTCACCGGGCAAATATAGCAGACGCGATTGCTCCTCTATTTCTCCATCCTCGTTTCCTCCGCGTCCACTCGAGCCTCTAGAGTACTTGGCCGTGCACGAGATCGCCTCTAAACCTCTCGAAAGCGTAAGCATCGATGCGAAAACTTGGTCGCGTGTTTCACGATCCTGTTCCACCATGAAATTCCTCCTCTCGTTTTTCAATTTCTCCTCCGGAAAGATTAATCGCACGACCATAGAGATACATCGGACTATGGCGAGTCGGATGGAAAGTCGGCGATTACGTATTCTCCCGGGAAAAAGAATAGTCGGAGAAAACTCGGTGGACGATAATTCTGCCGGATCGGGTCGGAAAACTATAGAAAATCCGCGCGGGGATCTGGAGCATCGTCCGCGATCCTCTGGCCGCGTGGAAAGCGAAGAAATTTATGCGATCGTTCCAGGAACTTATCCACTGTTTCACCAGCAAAGATTCAAAGCCTCGATCTTTCTTTCCGCGAGCTACGAGGCAGAGGCACGCGCTAATAAAGTAACGAGGACTCCTTTGAAGCGGGCATGCGTCGCTGTAATTCCTCGCTTCGTCCCGGCTTTCTTCTCTTTTCTCCCCCTTTTTCGCCCCCTCCGCTCCCTCCGAAAATAAACGCGTCGCGTAAAACGCGAACCGGATGACACGTTGCTGAAAATACAACCGCGAGACACCGGGCGTCCTCTGCGTCGACCGATGATACCTCGCAGCGATTACCGGTAAAAACCAGCGGTCGAAACGAATTCTTTTCTATTTCCACGCGAGGAAACTTCTAACGAGAGGGGAGTAAAAGTAATAAATTTTAACTAGGAAATACGCGTCGTCGAGAGGCGTCCTCGTAATTCCTCCTTATTTTCTCTAATTACCAACGGATTTGACGTTTTTTCTTTTCAATCGGCGGAACGTCGTTTGAAAAATTCCAACGTTCAGCGACGGTGAAATACGTCGTTTCATCGTCCGCGAACCGAGTACGGAGGATGGAAACTTGTTCGCGATTAAAATAACATCGCCAGGGGTTAAATACCCCTGGAAGAAAGCGCGTGTGCGGATAAGAGCGCCGTGACAGAGAGGATAAAATTCTCGTTTGTCGAGGAATCGCCGGCGGGGTTCGACTCTCGCAGGGATCGAGATCCTGCGCGTATTTCTCTCCTCCGACGATTCCAAAAATTCATCAAACTATTCGACGACGCGTCCGCCGCCGTCCGTTCCTCCTCCTTTCTGCACATTTTCCTGCAAATTAAACAAATTCAAAATTCTCTTCGTTCCGTGAATACCTTCGGCACGGTAACTTTTCGGATAGCGGGTCGATATCGACTCTCGCGGTTGCGTAAAATGCGGTGAATGCGGTTCGACGTAAGAAATGGGTGCAAGTGCAGTGAAAAATATGTAGCGAGGAGGAGGGAGGGAGGGAGGGAGAAAAAGAGCGATAGGAAGGAGGGGAGATTGCGCGGAAACGAGATTGATAGCGGTTACTGGTTGTACGTACGGGTTGCTTGGCAGCCTACCAATCCTGCTCGCGAGTCGTCGACACTTGTTTCTCCTTCTTCCCCTCTTTCCTTCTCTGCCAACTTTTCAAAGTCGAGTCTCGCGCGGCCAACAGACCTCGGTTTTCTCGCTGGAGAAAGAAGAAACGTCGCTCGGTAAGTCTTCGAACAGCTCGGCACCGTGAGAACCGAGAAGCCAGAGAGGAGAGGAGCAAGGTGGTCGCTACTCTTGGGAATAGAGCAAATCGAGATTTATCCAGCATCGAATGGGCGAGAGGCGCGTTCGTTAGAGAGAATCGCGGACGATTCCGATCGGCCGAACGGAAAATCGTGGAAAGGAGGTTGGTGGGATTTTGGATTGGGACTGGCGTCTAGTTTGCCGGTAACCTCGGTAACTTGGGTCGGAAGTTGGCGAGAGCGGGGTGCGATAGATGGACTGGCAACGAGGGCACGCTGCAAACGGCAGATTAAAGCATCGTTGAACAGCACGTGGGCGGTCTGTCGTATTCCCGTAATATATGCATTTAACATTAGGCGCGCGGCGTATGCACGAATTGCAAGCTAGCGAGCCACATGTCGGCACAGCCGCATCTGGTGGCCAATGAACGCCGTGTAGCCTGTAAATGGGCTGGAAAAAGCCGGTATCGCTGTCTGGCCGGAATATCTCGCGTTTTCGACCCGATACCGACCACCCGAATTAGCCACGCCAGGCCACGCTTCTCTGGATTTCCAAACGCGCTCTCTGTTCGTCGCTCGACCGAGCGCGTCGACAGCCTTGCGAAAATATCCATCCTTCTCTCTTCGTTTGTCCTCGAAGGAAGGAAAAATTCCTGAGGAATCGGAGGAAAAACAATGGCGTTTCGCGTTTTAATTCGCCGTTTCGAAGCGAAGCGGAAAATCGCTGGGCGACGAGGCTGCGCGTAGGTAACGTCGTTCGGTGAATGCATAATTTCGAGATCGATATCGGCTGTGTTGGCATACGCGTTCACGTATGCGCAGTTGCGCAACACCACGGACTGGCACAGAACAGCAGAGAAAAGGGAGAGAGGTTTTGCATTGCTTGACCCGAATGGACACCGATCGTACACCATCATTCCGGTGTGCGAGAGACGAGCTGCGACTTTTGAATGAACCCGCAGTCACGTCGGTGACTCATCCTCGATCGCTTCGATGTGCCTCGATCTATCGCGCAACCTTCCCTCTCTCTTCCTCTCTTTTCCTTTCTTCCTCCTATCCCTATCTTCCATTCTTTCTACCTATCCGACACTTTTACCACCTTTTTTTTTTTCTTCTCTAGCGGGAATTACGCGATGCCTGTATGTATCGATGGCCGGCGCCGATCGCTGGCAACCTCGAGCAGTGGAGCAAATGAAATTAAATAAATAATTTCGCTTGACCCGAATACCTTTTGTTGGCGAAACGAGAAGCGTAATTTCGATCGAGCAACCAATTCCGCGGCGGTTAAATTAAAAGTCTGAATTTAATGATGCGGTGGAGTATTGATTTGCAAGGTGAATGCGCACCGCGCTATTTACACGTCCCATTCGGCTCCCCCACCATTTTTTCGCCCCACGACGCGCACGAGATTAATTCATCGATCGGCCGGAAATTCTTTTTCCCGCGGATGTCGCGCATCCGATGCAACCTTCCCCGAGGAAATTTCATTACTACCGATACCCGAGAAATTTCTCTCCCGACTACCACCTACTACCCGTCATTTTACGTCTTTGCGACGCGAAATTTCCTCGAATTCTTTCGCGCGACCAATCAGGAAAGACAAGGGAAAGGAGAAAATCGAAAAAGGAGTTTCGCGTTAAATTAGGTACGCTGCAAAGTCGAATCTCCGAGATGGTGCTCTCGGAGTTTTTCCGAACGAGTAAAATTGGCGGAAAATTCGCGTGCACCGGGGAACGCGAGGTGTCTGGGAATTTGTTTGTACACAGGTGGACGGCGATCCGCGGGTAATTAGGCGGCTATATTCGTTTCGATTTGAGCTCGGCTCGCTCGTTTTACCCACTAGTTGCAGAACTCGGATAATTATTGTTGCGAACTAACTTTCGGTTTGCTCGATCGCACTTTACGCCTCCGTTGCCGCGTATTTACCATCCGCCAGCTGGAATTCTCGTGTAATCATACACGGTCGCATAGGCTATCCGGGTCTCGGCTTATTTCCACGCGGCCGATAACGTTCTTCTTTATTTCCCCGATAAATAAAGTTAAACAATTTCGCGACTCGAGCTTTTCTCCGTTTATCGATTACCGAACGTACCTAGCCAGAGATTAATTGCCTCTTCGGCTCGCAACATTCGAAGCAGTTTCCCCCGGCTGGTCGATATACGGTCATCGATCTTCCGGATTTTACGAGCCATCGCGAGATCTCTTGGTCTTTGAAACCGCTGCTTTTAAGGGATCGTAAAGAGCCTCGGGTATTCTATCCTCTTTGGCTCGGTTGCTCGAGCTTTTCTGCCAGGGAATTTTATCGCGAACGATCAGGGAGCACCTTCGCGTTACGAATATTGATGACGTCGACGGCTTCGGATCGTTCCAGTAAGAACCAACCGGGGATATAAGCTCGGGCCGGCTTGCGTTTCGCTTCCAAATCGACCAGCTTCTCTTACCTCTGCTTCGCCTAACCCTAATCTCGACCCATCGCGTCGCGATCCTGTCTTTTATCCCCCGTTGCCTGACGAAATTTTCAAATCGACGCACGGTCCTCGCGAACGGAACGAGAATCAAACAGGAATCGATTTCCCTTTGTTTGTAGGGATAAACGGAGGGAAAAGGGTGGAAATTGAAAGTTTACCAAACGAAAGTAAAAGGAAAGGAAAAGGTTTGGGAGAGAGCGGTGTGCCGGTAATCCGTAGGTTAGGACTTGTCGATCCTCGGGGCACGCTAGTCCTCCGGGACGCGAAGTGTTTGGGAGTAGTTACCGGAGCTGGATCCTCGCACGTCGCCCCCAACTTTACCGTAAACTTTGCCAAAGTAGTTTCTTCCTCCGTCTGAAGATCCCGGAATGTGCAGCGCAAACATCGCCCTGTCTCTTACGAACCGATCTTCCACGCGTAGTCACGTTGGCTGGCGATGGGTCTGATTCAGCTTATCGCTTATCGAGATATCCAGCGAGATATACCGATAATCGTCTGCCGGTAATTGCACGTGGAAATCGATGCCGAAGCGCGAGGCGAACAGAGACCTTCCTCGTTGGAATTTTTATCGGCCAGCGATACCGTACCTTTGAGACGCACGAATCGAGAATTTGCCCGGCAAAGAATCTCGAACCTCGGGACGATTGCAGCTTTTTCGAAGAAGAAATACCAGGCTTGTTAATAAGCTCGCCGGAGGGGAGGAAGAGAAACGAGGAAAGAAACGATGGCTGGCAGAAAGCTTCCAAGCCGGTGGTCTTGATCCTCCTCTGTTATTTAAGTGGCATTACGACTGGGAAGACGAACGACGCAGCGATCCGTCTTTCACGCGAGAAAGATCAATCGGCGGAGCCTGCCCGAAAGCCGTTTCCCATTCGCCTATTCCTCCGGTGTTTCTCGTACGCTCGGGAGCAAGGAAAAACCTTCGCTCCGTGAGGTTCAAATTCTCTGGCTTTGCCGGGACGGCAATTAAGCCGGAACCCGAACGATATCCGAAAGCAGCGGCACGCAAATGGATATTTAAATGGCGTTTACGCGCGAGTCCGTTCCCCTCTCGGCTCCTCCCGGTTTCCCCGAGGATTGCATAATCGGTCGAACGAGCCAAAGGTCTCCGGGAGCAGCTGTTCGTCGTCGAATTCCAGTGAATGCACACCTTCCGTCTGTGCGTGCGTTCGGGGAGGGGTTGAGCCGTGCACGCAGGTGCAATCCGACGATGGTTGCGGCGGATAGCAGGTGGTGCACGGGCAGATATCGACGAGTCCCTGGCCGGGCATCTCTACCGATCTCTACCCATTTCATTCCTTCCTTTCTGCGTCCCGCGATCGTCAAACGCCACGACCACGTCGCTTTCCAACCGCGAGAGTTACACTTTTTCGCGCTCCGTTCATCGCGTGATCGCGAACCGTTTAATTTCCCCGGTGTAATACCGTCTGGTAGGATGAGTAATCGCGTTAATTTACCTGGGATCGCGATCCGCGATACCGCGAAATCACGCTAATCTTCGTTCGGTCCGTCGGCCGAAAGACTCGGTCTCACCCCTTTTAACCGACACTCGGTCAGTCTATTTCGATCGCCAAGACGCCAGGAGAGTTTATTGCTCCAACGCATCGTCAATCTCGGCCGGGTAATACGATTTCTAAGCGCGTTATACCGTCGCTGGCTGGTTGATCGAGGAGATCCCGTTGGCCGTTATTAATCCGGCAACTAAAATATTCAGAGGCGAATTTGATCGGCTAGGCAACAGATCGGGGAAAAAGCTGCGGGAGCAGCGGTCGGGAAAATCGATGGGCACGATCGAATTGCAATTTGCACAGGTGGGCAATAGCGGTGGCGAGGGCGGTGGTGGCTGCAGCGCCGGCACCAACGGCACCGACGGCACCAACCACGGCACCGACCACGGCGGCGCTATATAGGCAGGGAGCTGCGCGGCAGAAAACCGAAAGTGAGATTAGCTTCGTTCCGGCTGGCAGGCCGCCAACTTTTCCCCTGCTCGGTGCCGGTTTTATTGGGCTCACGCACGCACGCAGACACGGTCCGGATTTCGCGCGACCCGCTATTCCCGTACATCCGGGTCTTGCTCCGACGGATATATCGAAGCGAGACCCTCGCTCCACTCCGCGCCTCGCTTTATTCTTACAGATGGTCACATTTCGGCTCGGATTTATCCGCGTTACCGCTGGGACACGCGCGCCCGATTTTTCTCCTCTGCCTCCGGTAATTGGACGCGACCGCCGTCACCGACCCGCTGATATAAGCCTTTCCACGCTCCTTTTCCTCCCCATTTTCCTCTTCGTTCTCCTCTTCCTCGCTCAGACCGAGCATTTTTTCTCACCATTCCGATCGTTTATCGGCAAACGCGGCTCGTTCGGTCGCGGAAACGTCGTGGGAACCGGTTTATACGGCCGGAGATACTACTTTACCGGGTATTACCCCGAGTAATTCTTAGCCGTTGCGTCGAAAATTTTCGCGGCGCAGCAAAGAGGGAGGCGCGCGCAGGTGTCGGGGAAGAAGAAGAAGATTTCGTTTGGATACTAAAAACGAGCTGGAAAGCAAAAGCGTGCCGTGGTCGTAAAATCGCGAAGGCGCGAGATTAAACTCACGCCAGTAGCAATTACTTTCGGCGCCGCGGAGAGCAAGATATTTTACGAGGTCGGTGAACGGAGAGGGAAAGAGAGAGAGAGAAACCGAAGGAGACGAGTGGAGTGGTTAAATGACGAGAACGCGCAAAATTCTCCTACGATCCGTATTTTCTCCTCTTCCTTTTCCACTCTGCCCGTTTCCCGGGAACGCGACTCGCTGAATAGCCGATTGCTCGAGTCATCGGTGCGCGTAGCGTCTTTCTCAGCGTTTTCTCGAAATAGACGGACGCATTTCAAAGGAGCGGAATGCAACGAAACGTCCAGGAGATTTTGTAACTCTGTCTCCCTTTGACGGACGACCGGCGCTGCTTTGAACCGAGAATAGCGATACGAAATATTTCGACTCCATTGAAACCGTCTACCGGTCTGCCGATCCTCCGATCCCCAGAACCAAAGAGGCCGGGCTCCTCTCGTGTAGCTGGAAAGATCGATGGGAAGATAGCGGAACAGCTTGTTAAAGCCGGGTTACCGTCTAGGCGGCCAACCGGTAAATCGTCATCGATGCGATATCGCGGATAAACCGGCCACCGTGATCCGGTAGTATTCCGCGGCGCGGCGCTTAATAAGAGTCGTCTATGGCGTCGGGGCGGTGGCGAGAGGTGGCGAGAGGCGGCGAGAGGCGCGAGAGGTGGCGGGCCACGGACGATAACGGTGATCGGAGGCGAAACATGGCCAGCACACGATCGCAGCTCGTTAAAGGGCGCATCGTCCACCGGCTAAATGCATCTGCACGCGCGTCTCGCAGCTGCGCACGCTTTTGCGTGCATTATGCATGCATGCGTTGCCGAGCGACGATGCGAGCCAGGCACGCCCACCGTTTTCGCACTCGCATCCAACTCTCCTTCTTTTTTCTCCTCTCTCTCTCTCTCTCTCTTTCTCTCTTTTCCCCCTCCGCACGACCACTCCACTTTTATTTTCCCTTCCCCGCACCTTTTTAACGTCCGTTCGCCTTTGGATTATTCCGCCGAGAATAAGAAAGTATTTTCGTACCGGTGGAGATGGAAAAAAGAGGGACCCCGCGGTTGAAAAAACACCGGTACCCTCGTTAATTAACTTTTTTCCACCCCCCTCTATTTTTCTTCCTTTTTGTTCCCGCTCCTTTTTTATCGCGTTCCCGCCCGTTTCTATTTCGCGATTCGTTTTCCATGGAAGCCCGTTTCATTTCCGGTCGTCCATCAAAACTCCGACTTCGATCGGAAAAAATATATCTCTCGTTTATCCCCGGCTCGCGTGGTTTAGACGGTAGTCCTACCAACGGAGGTCGGGCTAACGGAAAAAGAAATAAAAGAAGGGAAAGAACAGGAGAGAAAAAAAAGGAAATTTGAGGAAAAGAATACGCGGGAGGCGTAAGCGAGAATCAACGAAGAATCGAACGAACCGAGTACGATAAAGAAAAAAAAAAAAATACGCGATCTTGAATGAAAGCTGACCACGGTTGAAATCGAAGATTTTTTTATCAATTTCAATGTTAAAAGTTATTCAGCCGCAGAAATCGAATAGGGGTTAAAAAAAAAGGAAAAAAAAAAAGAAAAAAAAAACACGAGTTGCCGAAAAAAATATAACGAGTTTGATGTTCCCGTTCTTTTTTCCGTTTGCTTGCTTTTGACACGCGATACGACGCGATGAAACCCGATACGTACACGTGGCGCTCGCGAGATCGATATTAATTCTATTCGTTTTCGAGAGTATACGCGAGTCGAGCTATAGAACGTGCCGGAAATCCTAGCGATACGAACAACGCGTATAATTAATTCGCTATTCCCGCGATAATTTCACGCGAGCTGCATTATTCCGTCCCGTCTAATTCGTCCCACGTACTCGCCTCGTTTCTTCCTTCTGCTTCTTCCTCGCCGCTCGCCTCGCCGGTTCTCGCAGCGGAACGATAACTCCGTCGGCGAAGAAGGAGGAAGGAGGAAGAAGGAAGAGGATGGAGCGAAATGTTTTATTCGAGGGACGATCCGCGACAACCTTCGCGCTGCCTACGTTGCTGGCAGAGGGCAAGAAATCCGTCTAGTCTCTCGGAGGAAAGGTGAGGAAGGAGAAAGAAAATTCGGTCGTGTGGGATGGCCCTTGTCACCCACACACGGTGGCAGGAGCTATCGAGGAGTCTAGACAGAGGAAAGCTCGGACGGGAGGCAGAAAAGGCTGTCCTAATTGCAGAGATCGGCGTGAGTCAGCCTATTGTTGCGGACCGTTCCCGCCGCGGAGACAGAAAATCCTTCTCCTTCTACCAGCGAACCCGTCCCCGCGGCCAACCAGACGGATAGAGTAAGTCGAATGGGAATTCTTTGGTGACCGAGCACGAGAAAACCCGACGTGTAGGAAGTGGAAGATTGCGAGAGCTCGAAAATAACGAACTATGAATCAGTGAATTGTGGGTTGTAAACGGCCGTTCGGTATTCTCGCGTTGGCCTGGCCTTGGATTCTATAAGGAGCACTCGTGGAATTTACTACTAGGGAAAGTTGCGATTTCCTCGGATAAAAGAGAACATTAAGCGGTTACGCCTCGTTCCGACCGCTTGAACGTATTTTCGTGGTCGCGGGATCGGGAGGTGGGAAGAACGCGGCGCGATCGGCGTTCGATTTTTTTCCGATCGTTCGGGTCGAATCCGCGAACGTCCTTGTCCAATCGAAGAAAAGCAAAGCACGAACAATGACGTTTAAATTACGCGTTATCTCGCTGCCGAATGGCAAATATCCGGCATCAATGAACAAAAGTGTTACAAGCGGCTCATTGTTCGTGGAAGAAGATCGAGAAGCGATTCGCGAAAGATGCCAAGAAATCGTTGTGCAACGGGTGTCGTTCGCACACAATTTCGCCTCGACACGCGAGTTAAATATGCATTTATCGCATCGCCCGTTGGGAAGAATAAATAATTCCTTCGGCGCAACAATACGAATTGTTCCATTGTGTGTAATTTCATTTATAAATTACGGCCTCCGTTTCGAATTTTTCTCTTTCCACGCCGCGGCCAGACTCGAACGCGCCAACCCGAACGCGCGGAACAAATTAATTAACTAATAACAGGACGCGGCGGATTGTTAGAAAATCGCCGAGCATTTCCGCGTTGCGTTCCGAATATCGAAACATCGCGATTTACGCCGCGAGTATATTCCCGTTGGTAGTCGCTTACTTTCCACCTCCTTTTCCTTCCAAACGAAAGTATATTCCCTATCGTTCGACCATTCTTTCGTCGTCTTTGATGCGACGGAAATTCGAGTTCCCATCGAAGCGTAACGATTTGTACACGGTCAGACACGTTTGGCAACGAATACCCGACGCGCGTGTTCTACCTAAAAAAGGGAGAACGAAGGGGGTAGGAAGAAGACGTGTAAAATAAATAAATAAATAAAGGAAGAAAGGAAGAAAGAAAGAAAGAGCGTTTGATCGAAGGCCAGGGCCATTAAAGGCGCCGCCTGGTATTTACGAGGGTTCCTCTTTAAGGTAGCTACGGGATTGGGAAAACGGGTCGATAACGCCGTCTCGAAACAACCCCTCCCCTTCCGGCAACCAACCCCTCGTGCATTGTAACTACCGCGCACAGCCTTGCCACGCGAGGCTACAAAGGAACGAGAGAGGGCTGGCTTCGGGATGGCGAACGAGGGAGAGAGAGAGAGAGGGTGAGAGAGAGGGAGAGAAAGCGGGAGGGAGAAAGAGGATGCTCATTCAGAGTGGGCGACCGTGTTTATCGAAAGGGGTTGCTCGCGACCCCGCAAACATCCCCGAACAACGACGCGCTTCCCTCCATACTTATATTCCGCGTTCGCTAGCGCGCAAATATTCCGATTCGTTGTCGCTGCTGGCGAATCGCGCTACGAGAAAATTCCCGAGCGAAATCGAAATCTTTCCAACGCCACCGTCCCGCTCGAGAAAAACACGGATAAAAATACTCCGCTTCTTCGATCCTTACCCTGGAACGCGTACACCGCCGGCGCTGGTGGAAAACAACGAAAGAGTTATTCCTCCTCGTTATCGTCATCGTCGTCGTCGTCGATCTTTCCAAACTCTCTATTCTTCGGTAACGTCGGAAATGAGGTCCGGGGAGAACGGGTGGGGAAATTTGTGGCACGATCGTAGGGAAATTAACGCGTAAATGGGGAATCGTCGAATCGGTTCAGCGTCCGCGGTTGACCGCCGGTCGCGTTCGAAATTCTCCGGTCGATTCTACTTATTTCCCCACGAATCCGGAGTTTAGTCCCTGTCGGCATTTAGCACGATCCCGTTCCGCGTCACGACGACGCTCGCGGGTTAAAGCGCGCACAGGAAACGCTTGATCACTCGTAAAAGACGAAACATCGGGTTTTCGATATGGAGGTATAAAATTGAAACCGGACCCGGTCGGTGGAACGCAAACAACCTGTCGCGGCGCGTTGCACGACGTGTCCAACTGGTCTTTCCTTCCTCCTCCTTCTCCGATTGTGTTCCTTGCTTTTGCTTTTTTCCCCCCGACGCCTCGCCTGGCCTCCTCCTCCGCCACTCGCGTTAGACCTACTCGCGTTCGAGAGTTAACTCGCGCGTCGCTCGTGTCGAACAATGTTGGACAAGTTGCACTCGGTTACGAGGGTCGAGAGTCCAGTCAGCGTCCGCTGCAATAGACTTTTGCCTTTTTCCGCCGCCACCGACGCCGCGGGCATCGATCGTTCCGCGCGTACGTCATCGCTGACCCGCGATATTTATCGCGAGCTTTTCCGGTTAAACGAGGAAGCTCCGTTTACGCGTTAAACTTCCTTCCTGTCTGGACATCGCGCGCGTCCTACGTTAAATAGAAAGCCGGGATCCCCGTTATCGGAACAACAGAGCGTCGAGGCGAGAAAAAGGAAGAAAATGGCAGAGAATCTCAGCGAATATCGACGCGGCACGCTCGGCAAACATTTGTCGCCGAACGTTTCAACCAGTTCCCCTTTTTCTCTCTTTCCTCCGCAAACTCCAACCTCCACCGGCTCCTCCTTTTTCTCATTCCAACACACGCGGTCACGGAATTTAAAGCGGCGCGCTTCCTATAATTCCGCCTCGCGTCTCCGGTCCTCGAGGCTGGTAGACGAGGAACGAACGACGATCGAGTGTGTCCCTTCTTCCCTCAAAGCCGCGTTTACGTACGCTCGCGTCCTTGCTTCTCAGCCATTCCTCTCTCTCCTTTTACCCTTCTTTCTTTTTCTTCCCCATTTTCCTTCGTTTCGCCTTTGCCGCTCGGCTGCTTCCCCGCTGGCGAAGAAAAATCACCACGGTTGATTTATGCGCGGCTTCTTGGATTACTCAGTCGAAATTTCCTCCTTGGCCTTGTTCCTCCAGCTTTCGGCCAGCTTTCGGCCAGCTTTCGGCCAGCTGGATCTCGCCGGTCGGCAGTTCCATAAACCGTCTTCTGACCTTTCGAAACAGCGAAAAGAATGCAACCGTTCGCTCTCTTCCGTCCCGAGTTTTTCCACGCACGCGCACACGAGCACTTAGCAGTGCGTTCGTCGAGTCTCGGTTCACACGCCACTCTGCTCCGCTCCGCTCCGCGCCGCGCCGCAGGCAGAAGCGTATTTTTACGCAACTTTGCACAACCTTGCGAAGCGAATTCGAATCGCAGCTGGCTTTCGCTTTTTCTCGCGATACCGCGTTCACCGCGTCTTAATGACCTTGTTATCCGTTTCCGTTCGGTCGTTCTAATTGCGCGCGGCTCGATGCCGTAACGAATCACGGCGAAAATGCGATCGGATCTCCGCGTTCCGTTTCTTTCCGTCTTTTCGCAACGGTCGCGGGCGTCGCGGCCGATCGGTGGGCGATCGCGANGCCGAGATCGATTTCCGAAGCGTCGAGCCGCCGCTGAATGAGACGTGGCAGGGGCGGCCGCGAGGAGAGGAGAGGGAGGAGAGCGTGAGAGAACCGTGGCACGATATCGCAGCTGCAACAGCGGCAGCAACCGGTTCGATAATGACGCGTTGAACGAGTAAACGAGATAGGCCGGAGAATGCTCGGCCGTCCGAGGGGGGACCTCGGCTCCGCGGAGTTGTTCCAACGATACCGCGAAGAAAGAGGAAAAAAGCCCCCCTCCGTTCCCCCTCTGCAACCCCACCGCCGCCGCGGGGGGAGACGACGGCGGCAAAAAACAGGACTCCGGCGGCGCATATTGAGCGGCACGACCGTTAAACCCGAGCCATCCCCGGTTCTTTCCCCTACCAAACCACCCTCTCTTTTTCTCCTCCATTTTCCTCCTTTTTCTTCCTTTTTCCTCCTTTTTCGTCGCCTCGCGAGGACACGTGGGCCCCTTTTGCCGGCAAAAAATCAGCTGCTCTCCTCCACTTGCCACGAACGCGAAATCCTATCCTATCGCCTCCGGTCTTTCCATGGAAACACGCCTGCTTTTTTTTCTCCTTCTTTTTCCCTCCTTCTTCTTCGTCTCCTTCGCTCGACATTCGCGTGTAAACACGATCGCGTTTTTTCCTCCTTTTCCCCCCGCTCTTTATCCGACGCTACGTACGCGAGCATTACTTATCTCGCATCGTGCAATTTACTCTCCGTTTCACCGTAATGGCGCGCTCTATCCCAGACTAGGTTTCTTCTTTTTTTCTCTCTCCTTCTTCCGTCGCTCCGGTTCGGAAGTCGGCGTCGGCGGGATCGGGCGTCGGTTGGATCGGCGCGTTCGGAAATAGCGGTAAACGGGGAGCTGAGACGCGACAGGTGTTTAAACATCTGGAGTCCCGTACCATCGCTACCGACATCGCCGCCAACGCCGCCGAAACTCTTACTTATCCAAGTATTCCTGGTATTTCACCGCTCGATCGAGCAAACGTCGTTCCCACGAATCCTTGACCGCGTTCGCGTATAAATCTGCGCCGGGTGTGCACGGTTCCCGATAGTTTGGCCGAGGGATAATCGTCGATCGGAGTGGTCTCGACGAAAATATCCCTCCGCGGTGGAGTATTTTCCTTCATGCAGCCGCGAACGAAAGCGTCGGTACGCGCGCGTACGCCTCGTTGGGAAAATTGGCTGGAACAACTTTTGCCTCGAGTTAATTAGAACTTTCCAGCCACATACGACGACGACGACTGGCCGGTAACAATTTCGTTAAAAGTTGGAAAGTTCGCGGCTATAGACGGAGAGGTTTCGGTTTGGCTGGACGATGGCCGGAGGGGAAAAAAAAGCTCGCATCGGTTTTGTTTCCGCCTACCACCGATTCGCTACTTTTCCGCGAAACTCGCGGCCGGGGCCGGGAATCGGGGCCGAATTATAAAAGCAATTTCCTACGTGGCAAAGTTCCTTTTCCCGTGTCTCGTTACGAACACCTACGATGTTAATGGCGTGACTCACGGCGGACAACCTTGAACAAATTATTCCTTGCGTAACACCTAGCGCAAATTGCCGCGCGATAAGAACTCCGCGTATCGATTCGCGTAATTGCTTCGCTTTAAACTCCGTGCCGATGTCAATTACCTGGAAATCAGCGGGCTGAAAATTTATTAGGCTATTAAAACGCGTGGTCGGTATCGTGGATTTCGCGAAAATTGCCCGGATTTCGCGGTCGAATGCCGCGATAAAAAGTAAAAGCTATAATTTCCGAATGGCTGTGCAAGAGGGACTACGAAACAAGGGGGAAAAGAGGACGCATTCGCGATGAAACGATTCGAGGAGGCCTTGAAGACCGTGGAACACCGGTTCGCTCGCTCGCTGCCCCCCTCGCTGCCCCCCTTCGCTCCCTCCTTCGCAAATTGTTTCCTCCCGTTCTCCAAAGAAGCACCTGGCGACGTGCTTTCGCGTTTGGCTCGTTCGATACGGTTAAACGCGGGAGAAAAAATTCCGCTGAATTTTTTAACCGACCACTTTCACTCGTAATTATCCGTCCAACGCGTCGCGTTTCTCCCTTCTTCTACTTTGCGCTCGAAATAGCAATCTCTCTGAACCGCGCCTCCATCTCCGATATTCGTTAAATGCTCGAGCGATCGCGTAACGCGATAGTAGAACGTTGGAAAACCTTCGAATCGAGAGATATCTAAGCGGCGTCGCGAAGCATCGCGAAGCATCGCGACGGTGCTTTGGTTTCTCGAGGTGAACGTCGAGCGATTTACCGTTGGTCCATCGGATCCTCCGGGGTCGGCAAGTCGCGCGAGCGAATCTCGATTCGCGGTGATTTCGCGAGTAATTGCGAGTTAAATTTAGTCCGGAATGGAAACTTTTCGCGATAATCCGTGCTCGGCCGAATGAGCCAATCCTCCGCACGCTGGTCTCCGGTTATTTTGTCAATTTTTCCGTCGATTAATCAAGTTCGCCGCTTTCACGAGGCGCTATCCGTCGGGTTTTATCGTCGTCGCGTTTAGCCGCGTCGTAATTTTCAATCTTATCGCCGCGGCGATTCATAAAACCGGCAATCGCATCAACGTTATTCGTTGTCGTACGTCCTCGTTTCTTCGACGAGCGCGCAAAACGTATAAAGCACACAACGAATCCATCCAAAGTCCAAAGTCGATAAGACGTTTCGTATCGTCGATAGACACAATAAAACAGCGGTTATTTATGAAGCAGAAGTAAGTTTACGAGACGAAGTTCGCGACTCGGTACGTTACGCCTCGTCCCACCGCCAATTACGTATCCGTTCTAATTCCCGCTCGCGAGCAATTTCCAATTCGATCGTTCTCACTCGGCAATTAATCGCGTTCCCATCCCGGACGCGCGTCGGCTCGAGGATGAACGCGTCGTCGGTATCGAGGACGCGATCGTTACGAGGCGAAAATCTCGCCACAGCTCGCCAATCGGCCGAACAAACAAAATATCCTTCCATCGCTTTCCTCCTTATGCTCGTATACCGACTCGACAAGGTTCTGGGGTACGATGAACCTAACGTATCGTCGCGATAACCCTGCCTTTCTCGCCGCAAATAGCGCGAGTTTCAGGGGTTATCAGGGGCCGAGCGCGAGCGTGCAACGAAATCACCGATTTCCGGGTAACGCGATGACCGAGGATCGCGTTGCAAAAATAGCCACATCGCGTTCGCGTCCTTACCAAATCGCCGGCATTAACGGGAAATTTTTCTCCTCTTTCTCTCGCTTCCCGATCTCGCCTCGTCACTCTTTTTATTTCGCCGCGTTTTTACTCTCCGCGTAATCCCGCGATGTTATCGGCATATCTGTTTCCTGTTTCGTATCACCGCCCCACGTTGACTTTCACCTACATGATCGAGCCTCGGCATGCCTCCGCCGCTTATCTCGCATTCTAATTACACATCGTCCCACTTATCTCTGTCCGCAGTCGCGTCGCTCGTGTTACTCCTTTTCCGACGCCTATGCCAGGCCCCGATATCGCCGGATCTTTCTCTCCTCCTTTTCTCCCCTTCCACTCGCTTCTCGTCGCTTCTGGTCGCTCGCGAAGAATCGCTCGATCGATCGTCCTTTTCCTTCCTTTTCCTTGGTTTTTTGGAAAACCGAGCACGGTCAGGACGGATTTGGAAAGACGCGGACGTGGACGAAGCAAAACTCGTCCGTCCCTGCAAACTGCCTCGGCATCGACCGACTCCTGCAGCGGGAACCCTTCCTTTATTCCCTTAAGTACTCGCGAGCAGAGGAGGTCAGTGCACGCGAGAACCTGTTCTCCGTAACAGGTACCGAACCGACTTTTCTTTCTTTCTTCCTCGGGAATGATGGAGCGTTCGATCGGTGGCTAGTTTGATTTTAAATAGAAACGGAAGGTGTTACATGGTCGGTGGGCTGTCCGATTTAATCGCGTGCACGCGATCGGATCGCGTTTAAATCACCGAGGACACGAAAACCTCGCGTCCGGACGGCTGCTTTTTATCTACCATTCGCGATTAACGGCGGCGCTACGACGGTGAAAACGTAACGAACGGAGGAGAGAGGAAAAAATAAAAGGCGGTGGCAGATGCGAGGGGAAAAAGAAGAGTAGCAGTACGGAATACCGAGGCTGAGCGAAGCAATTTCGATAATCGTATTCAACTACCGTGTTTGGCTCTGGGATCCTTTCTTCGAGTCTCGTTCCGCTACAAAGAAAGCGGTACCGTGCACGAGCGTTCGCTCGGCAAAAGAAGAAGCGTTCGCGATGCAGCCGGAAACAGGTTTCGGGCCTCTTAAATGGCTGGCACCTTGCCAGCTTCGTAATACGTCTGCGACTAATGCCTCTCTTCTTCTCCTCCTCCTCCTCCTTCTCCTTCTCCATCTCCTTCTCCTTCTCCATCTCCTTCTCCTTCTTCCTCTCGCATTTCCTCCCTTTCGTTTCTTTAACGGCCAAGCTATCTGCCGGCCTGTTAATCCTCATTGTGGCATCAGCAGACCCCTCGTAAACAGCTCGTTTTTATCGCTCGGCCCGATGAGGCTCGACGAGTTGACGACCTTGATGGTGTCGCGAGCAGTTGATCTCTCTTTAAGACGCTCCTCCAGTCTCGATATTCACGCTCCGAATACTCTCGTTCAGCCGCGCGTCCGTGGACTCTGCGAATTCCATCTCGCAAACTTTCCTTCGCGAATATCCGCGAATACCCGCGTATATCTCGTTCCGACTACCGCGCGGCGAATCCTTCAAACGCGTTTATTACGCATCGCGACGCGCGATCGCTTGCGTATCCTTGTATTCTATTGCCTCGAGTTCCCTAATAGCCGGCATTATCTCGCATGTGCACGCATAAATGTATCAACAGCCAAGAGAATCCATAAATTGAAATTACCGCACTGGTGAATATGCAACGGTGGCGGCCTTCGCGTGGTTGGTGGATCCCGCAGAGGACAGAGGAGCAGGAGGAGGGTTGCTTTTCGACGCGAGATTTCACAATGGCGGAGAAGGAGTTTTGATCTCGCGAACGTTCGCGTGCTCGCGTTCGCTGCTTAACGATGTAATTCGTGGTGGCCGATAACGACCACCCCTAACGCAACGCGCTGCTTCGAGTGCTGGCAATTAGGGTAATTGCATTCCGCGTAGAAGAACGTGGGCGAAAGAGGAAAACAGGCGAGCGTCGAGAAACGGGGGAACGCAAAGCGATTTGCAAGTCAAACGGCTCCCTCTCCTCTCCCTCCGTCATGTCTCCCCGCCTCCTCAGCCTTGCTGCACGCCAAGCGGAAAAAGCACGGGAAATCCGTGGATAACCGGTGGAGTTTTGTAACGAGCCGAGGCTTCGGGCTTTCTGAAAAACCATTCCTCGGATTATTTCTACTCGACGTCGTTAAGGAGCCGGGAGGTTCCGTCGCGTGTACCATCGCTTGTGCTTCCTCGATTTCTCCAACAGTTTATAGCCGTAGGTTAGCTAACGATTAAACAAGCGTCTCCGCCGAATTACCGGCAATTTCCAGCCGAAAGAGAAGGAAAGAGGGTCGGGCCTGGCGCATGCTAGAGTCTAGAGTCGGCGAAAAGGAAGTCTGTCGGAATGCTCTCGGTGACCGGTGATTTTAAAGCGAAACGATCGGTAAACGATCGGTAAACGATCGGTGTTCGCTGCTGGCCAGCTTTCTGCCAGATTTCTCGCCTGTTTCTCCGTTGGCTGGACACACGGGCGATTCAGTCGGCGGAGTGGCGTCGGACGGCTTGTCAAAGGACGAAAAAGGCGAAGGTCGAGACGCGGGGAGAGAAACCGGTTTTTAAATGGGCGCCGTAATTGTTTCCCCCTGGTCGGGCCGGAGGAATAAAGCAGGATTTCTGGTCGATGTGTAACCGGCCTGGCCATTAAAGCTATGCAGAAGGATGCGCGGTGCCGTTGTTCTCCGTTTCGTAGCGAGCTCGTGCATTTCGGCTCCCCGACCCCGAGACGTTTCCACTCCCATCCAGAATTCCTCTCCTCGAGCGTAATCGTAAATTCGAAACTTCTCTCCTTCGCTCCTTCCGGCGTCTATCGGTCTAAACGCACGAGTATCCGATTGCGCGTTATTTTTCTCGATTCCGCGGGAATAAACGGACCGACACGGCAGCGGAGGTCTAACGAGGGAAAAGGGAAAGGAAAGGGGAGGGTTCGGAGCGTCGGGACGACCGCGTTTCTGCCTGTCGAAGGAAACAAAAGTTTGTTGTTGCTCCGCGAATAGCTTGCCAGCCCGCGTATGTATATTCGTATAACCAGACACGTCTGAAGTGCATTTGGAAACAACGGTCGCTCTATCCCCTTTGTTTTTCGACGGGAGCGGTTGCAGCGAAAACATCGAGAGCCCGAACCCTCGAGCGAGCCAACGTTTTCGCGCGATCCACTGGCGATTCGATGAAAAATTGAACGCGCGTTTAGTTAACGAGCGTTTAAAATGCGGAAACACGCGCATGCTCGTGGCGGATGGCGGAGCAGCGACGGTGTTCGGTTGTCGTCGCATTAACGATTGTTTCGGCGAAGAATCCAAGGGGAAAGCTGTTCGGGGACACGTTCTGGTCGTGTCTGGTACACACGTGCGAGAAACAATCCCGAGCAGCTCGACCCAGCTCAAATGTCCTTCCTCGTAGAAAGGGAGCGAGGGCAATAATCTTGAATATCCCCTGCGAAGTCACCGGAACGTGTAGCGCATTAAAATGCAGCAGAAACGTTAAGGATGCATTAGACAGCGCATGCTCTTATTACCTCTTCGCAACTCATCCTCGGTTCCCACTTATTCCGTTTGTATTAATATTACGAGCCGACGTGCGAAACCGGTAAATCGCTTCTAAACACGCGCGCACGCGTTTCAATCGTGGAAAATAAAGGAGAAAAAATAAATAAATATCGCGCATTTCGATTGGAGCGATAAACTAACGAAAATAATCGGAGAATTTGGAATGACAGGAAGTAGCGCGATCCGTTAATTTCCCCGGTGTATACGGATAGACAGGGAGGGTGGTGTTGGACAAATTTAGAGCGCCGTGACGATTCGAACCGGTACTCGAAATAATCTACTTGGAAATGTCCCGACAGCTCTCAAGCACGGCTCGTCGAGGATCATCCGATCGATACGTCGATTCTCTTCGCGAGAAATAGATAATTAATCGCCGATCGACCCCGTTTTAGTCTCCTCCCCGTCATTCCGCTGTCTGCTGGTCAACGTTTCACCGTGCATTTCGGATCCTCTTGTCCCGGGTGTCATCGCTAATTCTCCCGGGGACAGATTCGTTCTCCGATCAAAGGATTTTCGTACCTCGATCCAAGCGGAAATAGCCTCGGTAGTGGACGACCAGGAATTATCCTCGCTCTGCCATTTTCCAGGCCACTCTGAAATTATTTTTCGATTCCACGGCTAATCGGTCTGCGTCGCTGAGAGAAGAGAGGAAAGAAAGGAGGATTTTCGCGTATCGCGAGGAAAGATCTGGCGTTTGGACTTATCGTTTGGGCGCATCGTAAACGGTGGGCGTGAGTTTCTATCGCGGCTGGATCGTAGTATGTCGCAGTGGTGCCATAACCGGCCCGTAAATCGACCGATCGAATCCCGCTCACGTAATGCTCTCATAGAGACATTCGGCCGCGCCTGCATTATATTTACGATCGATTCGAACACGCGGCTCGGTCATTTTTCTCCCAGTCCCCTTTCTCCTTGTCTCCTTGGCGTATCCCCACTCTGGATAGCAACTACTATCCAGATCGCGGGCACGGATATCTGACTAAAGTCACGCGATCGTAATGCGGTGCCATTAACCCAGAATTCCTGGGCCACGAGGACGTAGGAAGAACTCTGTCTCCTTCCCTCTATCGGCTCTCTCTGCTTCTTCTCTCTCCCTCTGCCCCTCTCTCTCTGGCCGGTTGCTTGCTCGACTGCGCGGACCTATTTTGCCGTGGATGGAATTTCAAGACGGAACGGGTGTTAACCTTGAGGAGGTATGCTGACTCCACTGACCGCGGAGGGTTTAGAATTACCTCTCTGGACTCTCTGGCTGGACAGGGACGGCGACGTTGTCGGAGATTCGGCTCGGACTATCCGAGCACTCTCCTCTCCTCTCCTTTCTTTCTCTCGGTACGAATCGCGTAACGCGTCAACGATAAAAAGCTCGAGAACGAGCTCGGTTGTACTACTCGGGGTAACCCGTGCATTTTTTAGAAGCCGCGGTTCATCTCTTATCTCCTTCCATCGAGGATCGACCCTCGCTTCCCTTCTCTCTCTCTCTCTCTCCCTCTCTCCATTTCGACTCGGTTACCCTTTACGCTCTCAGTCCCTGACACGACAAACCTAATCCCCTCCGGCCCACCGCTCCGCGAAGATTAGATCTCGTGCTCGCGCAACCTTGAAGAGCGTAACGCAATGGCGGCCAGGAACGGGGAGAAAATCGAGGAGAAAATCGAGGAGACGTCGAACGGGCTTGGTTGCGAATCGGTCGCGAATCGGTCGGGTATCTTTCTGGTGGATAAACCGGAGCCGGTCGCGCGCGGCCGTAATTCCCCGGTCTGGAAGCTTCGACGAAATTGTTCCAACAGCGACGACGCTTCGCGTTCCAGTGTCCAATTTCGTTGCAACTGCAGGACGAACGAATACTTTTCTCGGCAAAGTGTACGTGAGAACGTTTTCTGGTCGGCGATGAAAATAACAGAGGGAGCAAGGTCGATTCGGGCCACGGTCGTTAAAGTTCTCTCTCTCTCTGGCTCTCGCTGAGGGTGGGAAGGGAAGGGAGAAGGGAGAGGAAAGGGAGCAGCGTGTCGGACTCTCCCCTGGGATCTGCGGATCTGGTCGGTGCCAGTTCGCAGCGCACTCGCAGAATCACGATCGATCGAATCGTGGGCGGTCTGAATCCGGTCGAGGGAGAGAAACAAGCTGCGGCGAGATTCGCCGAAAACGGGTCTGTTGCCTGCGGCAACCGTAAAAAAAACCGGCTCTACGCGCGGCTGAAACACGAGGACGCTTCTCGCGAGCGCTATGCACCGAGTCCGTGTACCTGCCGGAGAATAAAAGCAAAATAAACGCATCCGTGATGTCCGGTCACGAAGTCCGGGGAAAAAAAGAATCGACTCGCTTCGTGTACCGTACCGACCATTACGAGTCGTTAACGCGAACGATGGAGATGCCGCTCAGGATTCCATCGTTCCGCTCTTTTTTCTCTCCTCTTCTCCTTTCTTCCCTTCTCTTTCCTTCTCTTTTCTCTCCTTTCGGTTCGTCACACAGAGAGAGTACGGAACGTTTCGCGAAAACCAGGTTAATTCCTCGGTTGCGTAACGCTCGCGAGTAATAACCGGCGAAACGTTTTATCCTCGCTGCTTTCTTCGCCTTCCTCTGCTCTGACTTTACCCAACGGTTCCGCCATTCGCCAGAGGAAATTAGTCCAACTTTGGCCCGTTTCTCGCATCGGCCGTTCGCTCGAAACGCATGTAACTCGAAGGAGTTACCTTAGAAATCTCCGCGCGGTTGATGTACAACCGTAGATCGCTGAACACCCACGCTATACCCCTAAAAATTACGACCGCGACTGCGGATTTCCATAGTACCGAACGAACGCAATCTCGAGAGAGGTGTTCTCGCGAGTGGCTCTACCGCGAATGGCACTTCACCGGTAATTTAATATTTACAGTTGAAATTTTTACGCGCTCGCGACGCGATAAGCACTCCCAGGCTTTTGCAGCAGCGTTGCGAAATCGAATCGACGCGCGATCATCGCTTCGTCTATTCGCCGCAACTCGAGAAATCGAAACGTATCCCTGTAATGAAAATCTGCTAGCCGGACGCTAGACGATGCCGAGGTTGGCGAGGATGAGCGGACGCGCGACTGACCCGAAGCTGACCCGAAGAAGCTCGGGCCCGAAAGTGCAGCGTCGCGTTTAATGGAAGATCGCTTCTGGTATCAGCGTCTGGACGTAAAGTTTAATCCGTAAAAAGCACGATAACGGATACCTCTTATCCGACCACCCGTGCCGCGCAAACCAGCGTATCTCGTTCCAACGTGGCTCGTAAAGCTTACGGTATCGATTTGGTGTTACAGGGTTACAACGTTACAAGGCATCCGATACCGCATCGGATATCGCAAAACCAGCACGCAGTTCAATTAGGATAGCAATTACGGGGGAGCCTGTTAGTCCTGCAATTTCGTCACTGAATCATTCCTATTGGTTTCAGGGTATCGTTCAACAGGGGTTGGGACAAATTCAGCGAGCGGTGCTTTCGGTAATTGCCCCCGCGATTTCCAGGAAAAGTCGCAGCGAGGAAATTGATATTACAGAAGCACTTGTTGAAATCACGCTCGCAATCAACGCGTCGGTCTTTCTTTTTACTCGGCTTTCCTTCGCCTCCCGAATCGTTTCTTGCCTCCTTTTTTTCCCTTTCCACGAGTAGTCACGGCGATAAAACGAAAGGTTTCGCGGAGTGGACGATAAAAGGAGGGAAACGCGAAACGAAAACGTTTGTAGGTTAAGCAACGTCCCAGTGAATTTTAACAATCGTAAAAATCGACGAAGCGCTGTCGATTTAATTTCCTTCGAACAAATACGGCGCTGTTCGAGTACGCGGTAAAAGTTTTTCGTCCGAGCGTTTCGACCGATAAATTTCCACTCGATTTTCCACGGTATGAGAAATTACCGGTCGATGCGTCGCTATCGATTCCTTTTCTTAAACGGAGATTCGGCGATACAGACAGAATCTCAAATAATTCTCTTCGTATTTGATTATCGAAAAGTTTTCGCGCGAAATAGACGCGATATCGGTTAACCGATTTCCGGGTCTTTATTTTCGTCCGGATAGTTTCGGTGCGACTCGGCCGAATCGATTTCGCTTTATTCGGCAACGTTACTCGCCAACCCATCGTCGCGTCTATTTCATCGGAACACCGTAAAAAGGAAATATATATGTATATATAGGTATAGACGGATTCCTCGAGAAATCCAGTCGGATATTTCCCGTTTATTTTCGACTTGTTGCTGCATCGCGACTCCACGCAAGAAAGGATTAATCGAGCAGGAGAAGGAAGAGAGAGGGAGAGAGGGAAAAAAGATAGGAACAGATTCGGTGTGTGATCAATCTCGAGTGAGGCATTCGTGGCGTTCGCGTTCTCGGTTCGTGCGACCGTAGTTGCGCACGAATTCTTGCGCAGAAGCAAACAGAGGCTCGTAGCACGCTGGAAGCCGGTTCGCCGCTTCCAGTTCTCCACGCGATTCTCTCCGTGCGCCTTCGTCTTTCCCTTTCTTTCTATTGCCGTCGTACGATCGCCTTCAGCGAAACACGCCGAAAAGACGCGACAGAAAGGAGGATCGTTGACCTCCAGAAACGCCCTAACTTTACCTAGAACCACTCTCCTCGCGTTCGCCTCTCTCGATCCTGCGTCCTCATTGGAGGTTAGTTTTTTCGCCGAGCAGCCAGTTGGTTTATCGCGCACAGTGTGATCTACCGCGAATACCATCTCTCGTTGGTGACGTAGAAAATTCCCCGATGTTTGTTATTCGACAAAGTGTTGTTATTTTATTTTCCATTCGGTGATTTCGTTTCGTTACAATGGTACGTATCGTGGATTGTTTGGACAGCGGCGTGGTACTTTGGTAGAGCGTAAAGTGGAAAGAAGAAGATTGGCGCGATGTAACGATGAAAGGCAGACGCGAAGCGTAAACGAACGATCGAAATATCCCGTGGAAAACGGTTAAAGAATTCGCTGAAATATAGGAATTTCGAGTGTTAGCTGGTGTGCGCGGCGATGCAAATCGTACGAGCCACTTCGGAAAGGTTCGGCCGCAATCGCGCCTACTCGGCAACCTTCGGCAAACCTCGCGACCGCTCGTAACCACGCGCGAACCGTCTGTCGGGAGTTTCTCGAAAATCGGAAACGTCGTATGGTGCGTGCGCTCGTTTGCTCCTTCGAAAACGAGTTTTCGTTGCTGATAATCGGCCAGAGTAATCGATAATCGGTGAATTTCGTCGTACCGCTTCGTATCGGTTCACACTGGTTCGCATCGGATCGGTGTGTGTCGGAACAAATGTCGCGTGAATTGGCATCGAACGTGTACCAACGTTGTCGAGATTGTGCTAAGTGGAAGCAACCGTATTTTGTGACGTGATGATTACTGCGACTAAAAGGGATTACCTTCGAGTGAAAACCTAGGTCTGGATTCTCAGGTAATGTGCTGCACAAACTCTTAATGCCGTTCGATCCGATTAAAGTCAACGCGAAACCTTGGAAGCAGCGCCAGCGAAGAAACAAGTGACAAGTTCCTGTTGCCGTTAAAAATCCGTCCGCCATGATTGTTTTCGCCGATTATCGAGCCTCTATCCTCGATGTAACCTCGGAAAGCAATCTCGGGGATATGGTGGGTTAGGTTTGGGAAATATCGGGAACGCGTTAGGCAGTGAATCGCGCAGTGATGAAAAATTGTCTACTGGTACGACCGGTGGTCGCGCGGTGTTTACTCGTCAAGGTTATCGCGTTCGGTGGCCTAAACGCCGCGTTGTTTCACGGATCGTGGATGGTTGGTAGTTTCCACGGGGTCACGTCGTCTCGAGCAGGTGTCGCGTATCGAGAGTAACGGTATTCCTGACCGATGTTTTCTCGCGTACCGCCATGCAAACGATACATTGACTTTAATCGCATTCGATCGACTTTCGATTGTTACCAAATTAACCCGTGGAGCTTTGAGCTCGAATTAAGATCACGTGCCCGATGAAGCACGAAATAAAAACAGCCCCCAGGGACTCGAAGCGAAATCAACACGCGTAAACACGCGCACACGCGCCTACCTATACGCGTGTATAGTTATCCCTCCCGTTTTACATCCTAACTTCTCCTCTCTCTCTCGCGAGCAAAGAAACGGGAAGAGCAGCAGCAGCAGCAGGTGGTGTTTGGAATTTAAACACGGCCAGGATAGTTGCCCTTTTAAGTGGCTGCGTTTAAATTCCAAAGAGGGAATCGGAGTTTCGAATATCGACGATTCTCCCTCTCCCTCTCTCTCTCTCTCTTTGTCTGTAGTGTGGAAAAACGAACTCGCCTGGAGAACCGGATTATCATTGGATGACTCAACGTTTCGGGGTATTCTAAATCGAACAGAGGAGCAAAAATAGTGGTAGCATTCGATCCGTAGAGAGGCTTGAATGGTTGCTCCAGTTCGGAGCAGACTCGTTCGTTGAGTCCATTAAGCGTTGAGCTCGATTCACGGGACAAGTTGCAACGAATCGCGAAAGCAATTATCCAGCATCCCGTAGTTGGTCGATCAACGGTCGTTTTCTTATAAAGACATTAACTCTGGAAGAGCTGGTCCGGCTGGGATAGGCATCCGCGTAGCCCGTAGAACTTTTTTCCTCGGCCGCGAACTCGAAATCCTGCACGCCCCTGGGTCACACGGAGAGAGGGAGAGAGAGAGCATGAGAGGGAGAGGGAGAGAGAGAAGACGAGCGCGTTCGCAGAGTCGCGCACACGCACACAAGCGCAACACACAGACACGGAAGGAGAGGACCCCCGGGGAACCCAGAAGCGGTCGTCCTTCGACGAAATAATTGCGGAACACGAGCCAGCTCGCGCGCTCTCTTGCCATTTAATGGCGGTATTCGCCGCGCGTACACCGTGCAGTCGTTATCCTCGATTTATGGCCAGGCCTGGCCTGAATCCTTATGCGGCGTTCGGTTAGGTACAGGTCCGCTGGAAAGGATAGCGGACGGTTTAAAGGAAGAGCCAGAGGAAGCCGTAAGTCCGGTATGGCCGTTACTCTCCATTTAGAGTGGCGCCTCCGTCGAGATCAATTTCAACTCTACCGTCGCGTCTTCGGGCTAAAAGCGTGTGCCGGTCAATTTCCCCCATCTTCCACTAGCAACGCCCCTTCATTTCCCTTTTTCCGGCTAACTCGCGTCGCGAACTTTCCACTCTTCCACTCGATAGCTTCTCTCTCTCTCTTCTCTTGGCGGTTTTTAGTCCAAACCGTGGCTTATTTTTACCGAGATTCTGCCGGTTTCTTGCTCACGTTTCCGAATCATCGTCCAGCTCTTGGGAATGCCGGTGGCGCGTTCTTCTTTCCACGACCGAGTACACGCGTTGGAAAAATAAACAACCGTGCCGATGTTACCGCGCGGTTTCGTGGGAAAATTGATTCGCTCGTTTCGCCTTTCGGGTAACGATTCCTCGTTGCGGCCCGCGTTCGTTGCGGATCGTTTTCCAAAAGGGCAATCTGAAATTTCCATAAAGCGCTGCCTCGCTCGGGATATGTTTTTACGGTACCGCGACGGAACTCCAGTCGAAATATCAAAGTCCGAGGAATTTCACGTCACTGGATACGGGAGCTCGCGGAGGGAAAGCCTTGAACTCGAAAGTCTGTTTTCAAGGACACGCGGCGTGCATATCACAGCCAGATACAGCAGATACAGGCGATCTCTTGTTCTTGCCGGTGCACATGTCGCTTTGCGCGCAACCTGCCTCTATGGGAATGAACATCGGACCGTTTAAACCTTCCTTTCAGATACGATGCTTGCGCAATGCCGTCCGCGATGCAATCGTTACAGCCGCATGAATATGTAATGCATGCGCCGCGCTGCGCTCCGTTATTGGCACGCGTGCATCGCTATCGAATTGAAATGTAAATACTTAAATCGCGGTCGATACGCGATCGCTCGACCGAGCTGAAATTTCCCCCGGAGTTGGCTCGGGTTTCCAACCGTGGTCGAACGATAGTCGAAGGATAGTCGAGCGATATCTCGCCGGTTTGATCGAGAACGATGGATGGAAACGCGACGGGAGAAGCGCGTGGGTTCGTCGAGGAGAAAGTTGCGGCGCATAAGGCAGATAGGGGATCGTCGCCGGTGTTGAACCCCGGCGAATTAGTTTCTTCCGGGGTTTAAGGATTCGGTGGTTGGCGTCGGTATCGAGCGGAGCTGCGCGGACATTCGGCAAACAGAAAGCTGACGGAATGGGCGGACCGGTGGGTTTCACGGTCGATCCTCGAGAAAGCCGGCAGATAGGAGAAATAACAATGGCGGGGCAAGCGAGTTCGTGGTAAATGTTTACCTTTCCTAATTAAATGAAACTCCACCTTCTTGGTTGCCGCGTGCTCTGGTGCTGCCGTTGAAACGAGAACAGCGTCTGAACGTAGCCGAGATGCCCCGGCGAAAGCATCGACGCTCTGCCAGGCTCAGAGGGGAAGGAAAGGGATAAAAAAGTGTCGAGACAGAATACCGTCGGTGAGGAGGAGAGGAGAGGAGAGTGGGAGAAGCTTGGTACGAGGAATAATTTTTTGCGCAAAGCTCGCTGAATTTCTCCGGGAATTTTTTCACTCGGAGTGAAAAAGTTTGCGGGTAACCTTTGGCGTCTTTTTCTCCTGGAGTCGCTCCGCGGATAAAAGTCCGCGTGGTTTGCCTTTTAGCGAAGCGCGACAGCTCGATTCGTTTACCTCTCGTTCCTCCTCCGGTTGAAAAGTCTCGAGGAGAAGATCTCGGTCTAGCCAGCGATATCTCCGCGCGGTTCAACCTCTGTTCGATGAGTCACGGTTGACTTATCTCGCGGAAAGTAAACCGGCGTGATCCACGCTTTTTCATACCTACCAGGCATACCTCCGCGGCATATTTTTCTACGCGTCAGCTTCTAATTAAATTCCGACACGAAAATACCTGCCGGCCGACGACTAGGACGATTACGAACGACTAGGACGACGAGGACGAGGAGGACGATGAAGACGATGCACACGCGATGCGTTGCTCGTGTAGCGCCAGCCACCGTGGAATATCGTGCCACGAAAGTGGAATAAAATTACTTGCTCGTTAACAATTGGCACATTCTCGGCGTTGTTGCCGTTGGTAGACTCGGGAGCGCGATTGCGATCGTCCGCGAGTTAGGCGCGACACGTTAAGGAAACGAGGGAAGCCCGAAGAAGGGAAACAGACGATAGCAGTCACGGTAGACCGCGATCGACGTTACCAGCAGGGAATTTTACACGCGTACATCCAGCAGATGCACCAGTCCCTGTTACATATACACGGCCACCTCGCGAGCACGCAACTACGCGTTTTCATGCGCAGCCAAAGCGTAACGCTCGTGTAGCGCCGTGATTAGACACGCCACGGACTTCGCAGAACCGGTTCTCCTTCTCTCCTCTCCCCTCTACCCTCCTAGCCCCTCTCGCCCTTTCTCTCTTGGTTCGACCGCCTGGCGATTATGGGTCGACGGAGAAGAGAAGATGGCAAGGGACAGCAGACCGGCAAAAAGACTCGAGTTTCGTTCGTTTCGCCGGCACGACTTTCTCCTTGCGTAATCGAACCTGAGACTTTCTTCTTCCTCTCCGACCGAGCTGCTGGAAAATCGATTTACCGGCTAATCCGTCGTCGTTCCTCGAAACCTCCTCGTTCTTCTCACCTTCCACACGCGGTCGACTCGCCGCCAGTCGCGAGAGATCCATACAATCGCCTATCCGACTTGGACCTTTTCTCTTTTTTCCACAACGTGCCATCGAATTATCAACGAATCGCGTAACAGGTACGCGTATTCGACGGAGCAGCTCGCCGCGTGTTTGCTCTTTTTTTCCTTTGCATTCACCGGGAAAACGGAGCGTTTCTCGTTCGCGTAGGAATTGGAGCGATTACGAGGTCGCGGGGCAGATAAACGAGGATAGAGGCTTATGTAATAATTCGACATGCTCGTTTTTAATTTACCACTCGATATGCCAGTTCCGAGAAAGTTTACAGTTAGATACGCGCACGTACAACTGTGTAAATACGCGCGGGTGACACGAAGAAGGGGAAGATATAAAATAATTCGTTTCCTTATCCAATAAAAATATTGACTCACCGCGATAAGATAAAATAACCGTTCGATCTTCTCGTTCGCTGAATAGTTTTATTTCTTCGTTCATTAACGAGTAATCATACACGATTATCGTGATTTTCCGTTCCCGTCGTCTGGATTACGATGACGCACCTCGTGATAAGCATATCGAATATGATAATTATCTGCAATTTAACGATATTACCGGTTACCTCGTGATTATGCAAGGAACGTGACAAGACGGTCAGGTCCCATTTGTTGCGGTTATTTCCAGTTGGTCGGCGCGAGTTATATTCTCTCGGCGTTGAAAAGAGGGAGGGAGAGAGAGAGAGAGAGAGGAGAAACAGAGATAGCTGGATCGAGGAAAACGTAGGACTTTTTTTCCTAGGATTACGCAGACCAGCTCGAGCTGGCTAATTTCGCGAAAAACTTGGCGAACCAGCGAACGAGCAACGTTCTCGTCTCTACCTCTCTGCGACGTCGTCTAAAGTTTCATGCCGCTGTGGCAGAAATTAATAATTTTCCTTAATTAATCACCGTCGTCCTCCGCCGTTAACGACGGCTGGATCTCGCTTTGAGAAACGGAGCTGCTCGTCGCCGACGTAGGATAGGTGGTAGTACATGGTCGTTTACTTTGATCGGAACAGCCGGTCGCGTTCGTTCCGTCTATACGCCCTTTGAAACGCCGCGCGCACCGTTCGCTGCTATTTGACGTAGCTCTGCCACAAATTATAGAACCGTATAATAACCGAGAAATAATAGTTTCCTTATTTATCGATCGGCAACTCGGCAGGGAATGCGAAATGCGTTATATAGGTAAATAACGGCGATACAAGTTCGAGGTAATGTCCCGTAATTACGGCTCGCGTTAAACGTTAAGTGTACCTCTCTCTCTCCGGATTACGGCGAAAGTGTATTATTAGTTGCAACGCTGAATGCGAGATACCCGACTCTCCCGGTGTGTGCATTTTCAATAACAGCGCAACGATAGGATAACGCGGAGACGAAGGATGAATGAAATTGGCCAGGATGCCTCTTCCATTTTCCATCCTCTCCCCTTATCTCAGCCGAGTAAATCGATTTCTTTCCTTTCCAACGGCCGACAATCGAGTTTCCCGTTTCTCTCGAACGTCTCTCGAATCGCAAGGCGTACTTGGGCCGATAAATAGCAGCGTGTTCCAGCGATCGCGGCATTTGATAGATTAAAAGGTTGACGGGATAAAAGGCGGTGGCGAAAAAGAGAAGGCAAGGTCAGCGACAGGGGAGTATAGTTCGGTTGATAACGAAGAACCGGTCAAAACGTCCTCATTAGCGTAATTAAGTCGAGGAGGAGCGCGTGTGTAACGAGCCCCTGGTTCTCTGCTGTTGCCAACAGGGAGAGTAGCCGAAAAGACACGCAGGATGCATCGGTACGTTTTCACCGGGTTAATTGGGCGATGGGACAGGTGAGAGGAGAAGAGAAGGTGCTATGGAAGGTTTTTCGAGATTGGGGGAAAATAGGTTGGTTAAAGTCGATCGGAGGGCGAAGGCTTAATCTCGTAGACTGGATTGTAGGAAATTCGCGTGGCGGTGGACGGCGGTGGAGCGAAGTGGAGAAGCGTGTGCGGAGTCACTGGTAGATCGGGTTGGAGTCGGGAGAGCGGGTTCAGCTTGTGACTACTTCGTGAATAATGCATGCCAGCCGCGAGCCCACGCCACCACGCTATATACGAAGATGCCAGACACGCTACTCGGAACCGGGCTTGTATCTATATGGGCACATAGAGCCCGGGAGGGGCTTTATGTAGCCGAGCTATGTACACGCACACGTCTATCGGTTACCACGTTGAACCGGCTCGCCGGTCGACTATTTGTGTGTCGAGGCTCGTCGAACCGTGCACGCTCGCGGAGCGTTCAGGAGCGGAGAGGAGTGGAGCAGGTAAAGGGCGAAGGAGAGAGACGTAAGTGGCGGGCCGCTGGGATTCACCGGCGATGTCCCGATGGAGGGACACGTGCAGGCAACTGCCGGTGTGTGTCCACCACCACCTTCACCACCACCTTCACCACCACCACCACCACCGCTTCCACTGACTGCGTGTGCGCGTTATTTCGCTTTTACACGGGATTGCGAAGGAAAACGCGCACGCCGCTCCGGTCGGCGAGCTCCCAAGCGAGCGTGTGCTAGTTTCTGCATCGGACAATGATCATACGGCTATTGAGAAGCCTCTTTTTGTTCGTATTCATGCAACTGGAATAGTAGTCCATCTCTCGGCCACGTGCCGCCGTTTCATAGGAAATTTACGGCACCGACGTAAATTCGTTTTCATATCTCGGATAAAAAGAGCACGAGGGAAATATCTCGTCCGAGTGCGCGCGGAGAACCGATCCGCTATGAATTACCGCGAATGAATTAGCGCGATGAATTAGCCCGACCAACGCCGCGAAATATGCCAACAGGCCTTCTCGGTTTACGCGTGGAAATTCAGGAAATTCAGGAAATTCGGGAAATTCGTGGCGTCGGGAGGCCATCGAATTCCAAAGCGCCCGAAAGTTTGACATTCGTACATAAACTGGCATTAACTGCTGGTGCAACAGCGGCGTAAAACAGTAGCCATTACAGTTTCGCCGGATTACCGGAAGGGGAGAGCGTGTTCTTCTCCGTGTGAAGTATGAGCAGATTGTTTCGCAAAGTTGCGTACCAGTTTCGCCGGGCGGACACGATACTGTATACGACTGGCGCAGTTTCCTCCTCGCCTCGCCTCGCCTCGCCTCGCCTCGTCTCGCCTCGCCGCGCCTCGCGTCGCGGCGCATCGAAACTTTGGCCCCTGTCAGCCAAGTTTTCCGATTGGTCACATTCTACCCGCGAAATCCCCCTAACTTTCGGCACTCTCGCGCGTCTAACAGCTCGTTGAAATTCGCATCTCCGTCAGTACGGTTCTCCTATCCGATCGGGCACGCAACTTTTATTATCGGAAAGTTGTTGGGAAAAAAAGAATACTTCTCTTTCTGCTCGGCGAGCAGACCGTATGGTTAATATCCCTTATTAATATTTATTTGCACGGATTACACGTCTAGACGCGAAAACTTAGCGAACAGCGTACGATTATATGCAAACTCGACGTTAACGCTGGTAGAGGATAATAAATACGCGAGAAAGTAACGCGCCATGACGATAGCTTCGATAGCTATGATAATAGAGGATTTCTCACTGGCATCTCGGCAACATCTCGGCAACATCTCCGCGCTGGTTTTCCCCTTTAAAAAGAATCTTCTTCTCGGTATATACACTCGGTTGCTTAGAAAACGCGACGATGTTCTTTTTTCCCCGTTCCTGTATAAATAACCGCGTATTATGTTCTCTCGTGACCCGTCGCAGCCCGAATAACAAACAAACGGGTAAACCGAGTTAATGGCGATTCCCCTAGGTTTGGATATTAAGGTCAGGCGCGATCCTCGGGGTGGTGGCGTCTCGAAAAGACCGAGTTTCCCGTGAAACGAGAACGGGCGCGCCTGATTGCTTTCGGAATTTTCATTGAACCGTGGCTGGAAAAATGATGAAAATGTGGATAGAATTATCGAGTGTGTCATCGAAAAGGAGGGTTGTGTTCCAGTGGATTAAATCGGATGGCGCGGTAGTAGAAGGGCTTTCTGGGGCATGGTAATCGGAGCCCTGGGGGTGTAAGATCGACAGGGTTTCCCGAGGAGTAGTTTCTGCGATGGTGAAAATGCAGGAAGGGTGAAAGGACACACCGACGTACACACCGTGACAGAGAGGCGGAGAGAAAGGGAGGAAGAGGGAGGAGAGATGACTAAATAAAATCAATTAAAAAGTTTCGCCGCGCTGGGGGCGGGGAGTTTTCACGAAGTTTTCCGCCGTGCGCACTTCTCCGTGTATATAGCGTCACAGTAGCGAGCGGAACTTCTGCTATAAACTGACGATATACCAACACCAACGACCAATTCGTGGTAGTTTCGCTAACTTTCCGACTTTCGTGTCGAACTTGTTAATGGCTTTCTGTGGCGGCTCTCTGTTACCATCGCTTCGCCCTTCCCTAACCCTCTCTCCTCTCTCCCTCTCTCATGCAACTTCTGTTTCCCCGCTTCTCTACCAGAACTGTCTACGAATTTATCTATCCATCGATATACTTATTTAAGAGCACCTATACCACTTATCCGTAGGATAAATTTACCCTTGACGTAGTAGCCGCTTTGTCCTTGTTTCCGTCTCGCGATTCGCGACAAACCTAGCGTCGAGTTTCCACGTAACCGTTTCGCGTCCGAGTTCGATTACGCGACGCTCGTATTCTCGTTAATCGACGCGAATCGCCTTCGATTTTCCGTTACTCGAATTCCCGTCGCCTCGCGTTAAACGCCAGGCGAGGTTTTTCAAACTCGTCTATCGCGTAACAAAGGATTCGATGATAGATCGATACTGATATCTCTTTTCTTGTTCTGTTTCTTTGGTTGCAGGTAAGGAGGCACTCGTGGAAGTTCCGCGACGCAAGATCGGTACTCGAAACGGCCATTTTTCTTCCTTCCTACCCCGTAAGTCGAAGAGAAAATATAACATACTCGTGCAAACACTTCGAAGGCTTTATCTTCCTCGCGATACATCGGTTCGCTTTAAGAGAAACACCTTGAATTTCTGTGAAGTGCGATCCTATCCGATTACGCGTGCAAAGTCTGTGTAAAGCGAAACCGTATAAACGCTGCCGCATCGTTCTTCCCTCCTCTTTCTCTTTTCCATGGCAAAAATCGCTTGGCTAAGGCTGGCCGACCGTTCAGGAAGCTGCGAGGGCGATAACAGTTTCGGTTATCACGGCGAAACACGATAACACGCCACGTTCCTCGATACCGGCCTGTTTTCGTAAGCGTAAGATTAAACACGAAACGCGATTTCACGCAGTTTTTTCACTGCCTGGTCGTCACGCGTTTCCTACGAAATCCTCCGCTTATCGGCTTCGTATACCGCTCCGCTCGGCTCGGCTCGCCTTGGCAAAATTATTCCTACGTCTTTTCCGCGCCGTTTCCGCGCCGTTTCCGCAGAGGACGTCGCGAATACAAATTCCTCGCGGAGAGACACTCGTCTCGTCCGTCCGCGCGCCTACCGCATTTGCATGCGTGTTTTCGTTGCAACGGAGGAAAACATCTGTTAAGTATAACTGCTAGGAGAAATCTCGATTCGGAGTAGGTATCGCAGAAACCCGATCCATCCGATTGCATGCAATTAAGAGTAAAACCTGTTTCGGACTTGCAACTCGAAATCTTAATTACGATCTCGCGGTGCTTTTTAAGGCAGTATTACTGGCAGAAAACGCGCGCGTACGAGTTCTTACGATCGTTCCTCGCGGTCGTTTTGCGCGCGGCGAATAAAGAGAGGAAGAGGCGGAGGAGGAGGAGGAGAGTCGTCGGCGCGAAATAACAGGTTAAAAGCGTCAGTCCTTGTTCCGTTTCGCTCGGGAACGCGAAACCGGCGTTATTTAGCCGTAAGAATTATTCGCGTGCCTATCGATACACGTGGCGCGCGGCGGGTTGGTATCATCGGTCAACGCGAACAACTCGGACGAGGATCGAGGAAGGCGAGAGAGATAAATGGACGAGTCGGTTTTCACGGGAATCGGGTAACGCTGCTCGCTCTTTCCAGTGAATATTTCTCGTCTCTCGATCGACGAACGCCGCCCGGGCGTATAAAAATATTGCGTTCAGGGACGCGGGGCGCTTAATCTTGAACGGGCTCCCGGAGTGGCGTGAATTTAAATAACAGGATTATCCGCGCGATAAATCTGCCAAAGTCATTTCCATTTTAACGTCGGCCGCTTATCTTTCGCGCGATCGCGGGAAATATTTTAATTATCGAGTCGGGAACGGATTACGCGCAGCGGTGGCCCAGAGAGAGGGGCGGGGAGGAGGTTAGATTCCGAGTGGGAATCCGCCGGTTTCTTCCCCTTTGTTTCGCAATTCGAAATTCCAAGTAGCGGTACGAAAGCTGAATCAATATTGACTCGAGCTAAATTCCGTGTATGTAACGATACTTAACCCAGATTTGCTGGACGATAGGGCTGGTTTCGCGAACCTAGGCTCGGTGCGAATCGATAGTTCCGTAGACTGGCTAGGCGACTAGATCGCTCGAATTTTTCTCCCTCGGCTCCTTCCTCCTACGTCCGTTTAAACTCCGTTGCCGAAGCTGCACTCGGTGGTAAATAAACGCGACGCGATTCCAAGAGTACGGAATGAGGCCGCGCGCGAACCGGGGATTCTAAACCGGCGAGATTTATTTGTTCGTTTGGAAGAGGAGCCGTGTAGCGTATAGAACTAAAAATAGAGGATTTAATAGAGGTTGCGTGGATATAATCGGTCGCGGACGTCGAGGCCCGAAAGTTGGTCAAGAGTAATTGCGAGATCATCGTACGGCAGGGAGGATGTCGCCATTAAACACGGACATGTGCAAGATTACGCAGGCTTAAATCTCCGAAACCATTCGTATTTCAACGAACAGCGACGATGGTACACGCGAACGAGCCGCGGGGCACGCCCACCGAGAAACGATACGCAAAATATCGCCTCGGGGACGCGAAGAAACCAGCCGGATTTACGACGACAGTTTTACACGATCGTCCTTCTTTGATCGTCATTCGCGATGACGCGGCGGCGTATACCGGTTCGAGGGAAAAAGCAGCGGTCCGAGAACATGGAAACGTTTCGGCGATGTTAGCGAATTCCGGCGATTACTTTGGCAACGCGGTATAGGAGCAGGAAGACTAGGAAAGGGGGGGCTGGGCGAGGTGGAAAGGAAAACGAGAGAAGGAGAAAGTGGACAATGACGAATAAGTAGTTGTGCGACGCGGACGAACCAGCTGGCCCGACCACTCACGTTTACGCGATAGTGATAAATTATTTATCTCGCGACGTCTGGCCAGCGGCCAAGATTTTCCGTCGCTTTCGGCTTTCAACGATTCTTCGTCTATTTATACGCGTACGCGCACACGTTCCTCCCTCTCTCCTCTATCTCCGCCTTTTCCTCCTCTGTTTTCTTTTCGCGCTTCTCGTCGCTTTTTTTTTCCTTCTCTCGGATACCGCTGCAACGGTGCAACCTAAATCCCCGGTTCTCCGTCCGCGGGAACAAAGATTACGAGGTGGACGCGAAACAAACGGATTAGATAAGAAGCGGCCGCGGGAAGTCACGCAAGCGGTGGGACGTCGAAAGGAAGGAAAAGAGGAAAAGGAGGAAAAGGAGGGGTTTGAATTTGTTGCCGGGTCGACTGGCTCTTCGGGATGGCCTGCGCTCTCTTGTCCCCGAAATCGGATATAGTATATCATTGGAGACAGATGTTCGGTTCTCGCAAAGGAACGCCTGTTTTCTTTCTCGTTTTCTCGAGAGTGCACCGCCTAGCCGATCTCGCTGGTCTTTCACCCATGGAACAATAGCCGCGACGAACGTTTCGTGGAAGGGAATCGCTGGAAATAGGCATCGGGAGGTAGTAGAGCCGTTGAGTACGGTCAAGATCGTTTCCGTGGTAACGATTACGTTTAACCAGCGGGTAATTGCCGGTCGTAATTTACTAATTCGGGGGAAGCGAACCGCTCGAGGCGACAGCCGCTCCAGAGAACAAGGTCGTAATAAAGAGAACGCGTGGAGCGTTGCACCGATGCAAATGATTACCATCCGATGAAATTTCTCTCCCTCGCGAGCGCGCACAGGCACGCAAACTTTTTATTCCGCGGTTAAATGTTTGCATCGATAACAAGGCACCGGTAATTTTATCGCGAATTTCGCGAATCGCTTGGCGGAGATAATTCGAACGCGGTGAAACAATTTTCCGGCGATATTAGCGAAAATGGCGAGGAACGAACTCGAGCGGAACTGTTTGCCGTTGCGAAAATGCGCGCGTGTGCGTGTGGAGCTGGTCGGGAGTGCGGGAGAGGAGAAACGAAATCGCTATCTCGATTGAAGCATCGCGTCTGAATCATCCGCGTGATATCTGCGTGCATATCGACGTGTTTTCAGAGGGTGAGACCGAGGGAGAGGGCGCGTGGAGTGGGCGGGCAAGGGCTCCTTCGCTCTCCTTCGCTCTCCCTCGCTCTCCCTCGATCGTTACACCGCAATTACTCGACGGCGTATTGATCCAACGACTCGCAGGCTCACGGTTCGCAGAATCCCTCGTTCGAGCAACCCTCTCTTTCTACCCTCCTCCGGACACCCTTTCGTTGCGAGCAAGGAGAAAAAGCCCGGCCACCGAAGGGCCAGCTGCACGCGGGCAAATAATCATCATCGACGACCACCTCGCGATCTCTTTCGGGGTTCATCGGGTCTCGCCTCCTCGCGACGTGCTTCTCGCTAGAATCCAGTCACGGGTGCTAGGTCGCTGAGAAGAGAGACGAGAAGGAGGAGGATGTATGGGAAGAGTGCATCGGTGTGTGGACATTACGGGACCACGGCAATTATCCGGGACTTTCCTTTTGCACCTTACCTCTTTCTAGTCTCACACGTGCACGGACGCGCGCTCGTGTTCGTGGCTGCCGGTGGTGTATACGAGGAGGAGGAGGAGGAGGACGAGGACGAAGCGCGAGAGAAGAGGCAAATCTGCTCGGCTCGACTCGGGAACGAGAAACGAGCCACGAATGGCTTTTCAGCCGCGCTCGTGCGTGTACACAGCGACGAGACGATGGAAAGAGCCGGCCGGAGAAGAAGGAGGAGGTAACGGAGGAGGTTACAACCGGGGTTTAATGAAACCAGTCGAGGTCCGTCAAACCGGTTCAGCTAGTTCTCCGTTTGCCACGTTAGCCCTCCTGCCTCTCTGCTCCGAAGCCGTTCTCTCGCTCCTTCCTTCGCTCGCCCGTTCGTTCGTTCGTTCGTTCGCTCGTTCGTTTGCTCGTTCGCTCGTTCGTTGGTCGCGTAGAAGGGATCCCAGTGAGCAGGCAGAACAGAGATATCGACCTGTCTCTCTCGCTCTCTGGTCGGTCCGTGGTTCTCTGTCGGTTCGACACCCGTTCCCTGACCCCTTGCTCCCCCTTTGGCTCGGTTCGCCCTGTCGGACTGCATATCTCAGACACAGATCGCCGCCAGTGACTCCTGCACTCGTCTGCCCGCCTATGTAACCTTGCCTGCTGGTGTGCACACGCGCTTCCACACAGAGCCACGTCGCGACGTGTCTGCGTGAAATCCCCTTAACCGAGAGTACACCCACGACGACTGGGTCGAGAATTATGGCTCGGAGGGATCCTCGTATCCGCCCCTGTTTGATAGTCCCGTCGCGATATAAACTCACCAGGGTACTTTCCTGCCTCTCTTTCTCGCCGTCGCTTCTCTCCACCGTTTCCCGATTTCCTTTCTATCATCCAGGCCCCCTCTTCCTTCTGCGAATCCGACGATCGGCTGGTAAGGCCAAGGGAAGAACGCTCTCCCGGTTCCTTCCACGTAGGTGTTCCCGTGCGTACCACCTCGAAATCACCACCGTGTCTCCTCTCTCCCTCTCTTCTACACCGGTCTTCCAGTCGAAGAGGTCACACGCGCGCGTCATCGAGGTCGACTCGTTTTCCACGAATTTACGCGTCGCTTTATTTTCGGATCGACCCGATAGATTCCGAGGGTGGAAAGAGAGAGAGAGAGAGAGAAAGAGAGAGAGAGAGAGTTGGTTGGGGAGCGAGCCAATGGATCGGCAGGTTGGGGAGCGAGGAAAATAGCGTGGACGCAACTTTGACTCGCGTTCGTTTTTCATTGTAACCGCGGCTGTTATACAAAATGCTATACCCGTTTCGAGATTCATTTTTGCCGTAATTAGTCTTTTCTGCGCCGCGGTTCCACGTTTAATCGCGAATCAGCAGAGTCGCTAATTATCAGTTGCATCCTTTAATTAAGTACGTCGTTAACGTAACGGAGTGTCCACAAAATATTTCTCAACGGCACTCGTTGTTTCGCGCTGAAGGCATTTGAAAGCGGCCGCGCATACAATGTTATCGGTGAAAACTTTCATCTCGCTATTTGCTCTAATTGCTGGCTCAGCCAGAAAGATTGGCAAACGTTATTTTCCCCGTTAATGAGTAAACGCACGCGGCCGCCTCGTAATGACTGTTTTTAATAGGAACAACTTTCTGCCCGGCGAATGAAGCGCACGCGCGCCATCGTCTCTCCTCTCCTCTCCTCTCCCTTCGGCTTTTCCTCCCTTCGTTCGGCCGCGAGGTGCAGCGTAACGCGATAATTTCTGTGGATACGGTGTTTGCCACCTGTTCTATTCGAATCCGCGCCGACGTTTATTAGCCGAATTAATTAGTTACCGAGCCGAGACGAGAGCGCAACGATAGTTGCACAATGCGAGCGATAGCTGCGCCATTGTGTCGAGCGCGATTCGCGTTATTTCCCACGAAGCGAGAAATTTTCGACTCGGATCATTGGATCGTCGTGGAATCGAAAGCGAATCGGTTGCTCCGTTCGCGATGCGCTCTCCGTTGAGCACCACGGCACGCAGGAGCTGCCGAGTTTCCGTGGTTAATGACGGTAAAGTCAGCGAAACGGGCATAAAGTTAACAAACTGAATAATGAATACTGATCTTTCGCCGGGTTCCGAGGCGAAGGTTAACGTCGTTGGAATAGATACGGGCAATAAACGAGTCTTTAAAGCCGGATAAATAAGATTCGCGCATACTTAAAGTTAACGAATCTGGGAAATTCGTAATTGCAGACCGGGAGAGATAGGGCGGAGACTTGGATGAACTTGAAGTATCTTTTTCCTTTTTTTTCCCCCCCTTTTTTTGTCTCGCAGAGATTTAACGAGATCGCGGAAGTCGGAAGTAAAAGTTTTTAACTAATAGCTCGGCTACTCGGTTCCCTCTCTCTCTCCTTCCCGAACCTCTCTCTGTTTTATTTTACGAGACATTCGAGACTTTACCCACCGTCAAAGAAATGACCGATTTCTTTTCTTTTTCTCTTCCTCTTTTTTAAATCAACGAGAAACGACCAAAAAGTTCTTCTCTTCTTTTTCTCGAGGAAAAATACGCGGAGCAGAACTCTCCACGGTGAATTCTCCTCCAGGGAGAATCAACCGTAAACTCGTCTTTGGTCGACTCTATCGTCTCTCTCTTCCTCTCTCTTCCTCTCTTGGTCATTTTCACAGCGGAATCTCTCGCCACGGTTGATAACGAACGTTTGTACGCGGTTCTAGACGGAACGCGATGACTCGTCTTCGTTTTTTCCCTTTCGTTTCCATCGGACGAAACAACCTCTCGATCCTCTCGAGTTTTAAAACCCTCGTCTTCTTTAAAACTCGAAATCACCCTCTCACCCCGTCGCTGTGGTCGTGGTCGTGGTCGTCGACGTCGATGACGAAGCGTATTCGATATCGCGAAAATTGCCAAGAGAGCGTGGCTAGAGAGAGGGGGAGGCGCAGAGTCATGCTCGGAGACATCGGGCTGCAACGTGCTCGTCGTCGTCTGGCTCCATCGCTACATCGATGTGGGTGTGTTCGCGATAAGCGTTCGTTTTGTTTGAACGGTAACCGATACGATAAGTCCCCTATCGTGGTGTTATATCACCGGTTATATCGGGCCGCGGGTATTACGCGAAGAAAAGAAGGAGCAAACGGATCGGCGGACACGAAAAACGCGGCGTTAAACTCGAACGCGATCGAAGCTCGTGGTGGTCGGGTTTCGAAGGACAATGGGAACGCACCGAGTCGCGTCGCGACGCGTCCGATCGCTGGATTCCGGCGTGCAATCGCATCGCGAGAATCGAAGGAGGGAACCTCCGTTGGAATAACGGTCAGTCGAAGAGGAAGCATCGAAAAGCGAAACCGAGCGTGTCGAAGTGTAGAGAAATAGAGAGAAATAGAGAGAGAGAGAGGTAGAAAGCGGTCGTAAAAAAGGTATTACCAGCGTGGAATCCCTATTTCCACGCAGCAGGGTCCCTGCCAAAAGCTACACTTTGCTCGAGGCCCGTTTACGTCCGATACCAAGAAGCCTTTGAACCTAATGACTGTTTCGCCTCTCTCTCTCTCTCTTTCTCTCTTTCGAGGGAGAGAGAGTCACGTCGGCGCAGTTCCAGAAAAAACAAGGGAGACTTTCCGGCGTGGAGTCGCGACGTTAAAGTGGCCCATGACTCGGTTCTCCGTGTCCCTCTCTCCTTGGTTCCCTGCCTCTCGTTCCATTTCGGCCGCGGAGCGCATCAGAAACCGTCTCGTCCAGGAATAACGACTGCCACGTACATGCACACGATCCCCGAAGCCATTGGCTCGCGTTAAACTCACGGAGTGGCCTCATGGGAGGTCAATTGGTCGTGACGTCACCGGCGCAACACAATAAAATATAATGGCCGAGCCAGCCTAAGCAAAACACGCGACCGGTTCGTGACCCGAACAAGACGCCCGTTTAGACCCGTCTACCCACTTCTTCCGTTCCTCTCCTCTCCTCTCCTCCGACGCGTCCTTTCTCCGCGCTCCGCTTCCATTCTACCCGGGCTCTGGCCCCAGAAAAACCCACCCTCTCCGTCTTTTTGGCTTTTCGCTTCGACCAGAGAGACTAATCGCGGTTCTCCTCCGGGGATAGGCGATAGGAACGCATGGTAGGTCTGGAGGGGCCGTGAGAAGCCGATACGATGCGAACCCTTTCAAGGCCCCCTGGCTCTTCCGACCGATCGGCCTCGGCCGGGTTTACCTTTACGCCGGCCGTCTATCGCCATCCTTTCACGCGTACTTGTCATTCACTCGCGCTTGTTAATCATCCGCGCGCGGTCTCAGAAGACAGCTGTTAGATCGGGCCGGCGGCGGCCAGACGGATAGCCGCTTCTCGGAATCGCTCGTCCGGCTGCGCTCTAATCGGGGAATTAGCTCGCAGGCATGTACGATCATTGTCCGATAATGACGTTTCGCGGAACGGTTTCCCGCCGATTCTCTTTGTGCCGTCTTGTCGCGTTTCCTTTCCCTTTCTCTCTATCGTCTAACACCGTCTTACTCACCCGTCCCTCCGTGAAAACCGGAAATTCCTCGTCGTCTCGAATCGCCAGGCACGAAAGGAAGAATTCGCGCGAACCGTGGAAAGTGGTCGGGACGAAACACGACGGGGAGGGAAGGAGGCTGGGATTATCGGTCGACGATGCGTCATATCCGAGGCACCGGGAAACGATAAATTCCAGGACACCCCGTAGATCGACCGGTGTTTCGGAGAGAGAGAGAGAGAGAGAGAGTCAGGTAGCTCGGTGTCGCAGATCCCCGCGCTGCTCCTCTGCCGGTCGTTTCCGTGTTTATGCCGGCACTCCCGCCAAGCCGATCGATTAAACGATCTCACGGTTTCCAGTCTCGAACGAATCGCGAATAACGGATCGCCAGCGAAGAACCAAGGTTCCACGATTTTCGCGTTGGTCCCCTTGGAAATCGCGTAACGAGAGATAACTTTTATCGCCCGGTTACGATTGGCCTGGACGAACCAGTTGGTTACCTTCCTCTTAATCATCGTGCCGGCAAGAAAAGCAAGGATAATTTATTAATAGCACATCGCCGGTACGAAGTCTCGATTACGCGTGAATCACGTTTGAACGAGGCGGAGAGCTCGGTTTACGGGTAAATTCGCATTTGTCAGTGACGGAGATGGAACGGGCGATAGCGTTGGCGAAATGATTTGTAGCGAGCGCGGTGTGCGAATCGTATGGGGGCACTTTTCATTCGCAGCGCGCTTTACGCGTTCCGGCTGGTGATTTTGGCGCAGAGATTCCGGAGCCGTCGTACCGTGACCGTGTTGGTAAAGTCATTTTTACTGTTATGCTTTCAAGGCCGTTAACTCACGCCCACCGCGAGTTAGACCACGAGCGGACACCATCGTTCACTCGAGTTTTCCTATTTTCCTTCTTGCCTCCTTTTTCACAGTGGTCGAGGTCACCACCACGGGCCAGAGGGGGGAATAAAATTTTCCGAAGTACAGAGTTAGGAGGGTTATCACGCGCTTTGGCGTAACGCGGCTAAAATCCGGTAATAATCCGGTGTCAAAGGCACGGTATCGGATCGGGAGATTTCTCCGGTACGTAGGAGGTTGGTCCGTGTCGAGGAGGGCCGTGCTGGTGACATTTTGCGTACACGCACACGCACACTCGTTCTCGGTTTCTGCCGATGCCGTGGCCTCTCTCGATTACACCGGGTGCGCCGGTGGCCACGCATAGGTGCACTCCGCGCCGCGTGTAGGAGGTGGGGCATTCAGGCTTTATCGGTCGTAAACACGCGAGTAATTATCGTAGCCGGCCATCTTGGCCCGCAGGCACGTCACATCCGGTCACTGACCATTCAATCGTTGCGATCCCAGCTACGGCTAATAAATAATTCAGAAACAATGGGGACATCTCGCCTCCGCCTCTGCTGAAAATCCAACGAGACCGCTCGCGCGCTTCTCCGTGTGCGTGTGTGCGCGCGCGCGTGTATGCCGCGTCGTGCCGTCACACCGCCTCGTGCCGTTAACCCCCTTAATGCCGGGATTACTGAATGAGAATTAACTGCCGCTTTCCGGTACCCCGGCAAGTTCAAGGTTTTCTGCAACTCGAACGCGATACCTCGCGTTCCACCCGATCACGGAGACGAGCAATCGTCGGCTTGATCGGAGTGGCTGAGATCGGCGAGAACTCGCCGGTTAACACGGCCGAAACGAAAGCGCGAAATCGTCGGTGAAAATTACCGGGGATAGTCGGGAATTCCATGGAAACGAGAGGTTACCCAATCGCGCGAATTGCGTAACGCGGGTTACGTTGTTCCAGCGAGATATACCGCGTAGAGAAAGAAACTTTTCGAACGAACGGAACTCGGTCGGTGATATAATTCGTTGTGCGTCTGCATTTTTTCAATCGGTTCGAACTTTTTCCCTCGAGTGGAGGAAACAAAAGAAGGGGAAGATGGGCCAGGAAGGAGACGCGACGGGGTCCTTTGTCGGAATAGCTCGAGTCCGTCACGTGTTGCCCATACGGAATGGCTTCTTATTTTTTCAGACCTCTTCTGCCACTCTCGTAACTCGTCAGCTTGGTCGTTGTCACGGGGGGGTGTGTTCCGTGGACGGAAAGAAACGCGTCGCAGGGCGTCATAGGGCGTCGTCGACGAATCGAGTGACCAGTGGCTCTCAATTTCTTGGATTTCCCTACGCTCCGCGTTCCCTCGAGTGCCATCGAATTATTACGCGGCTATACTGGAGGCATGCTCCAGCGACTCGACCGTCGAGCACCAGGCGTTTCAAACGCCATCCAAAGAAATCGAACTCAGCTCGTCTGCCGATTGACCCAGTTCGTTTCTTCCTCGATTCTTCGTTCCTTCGCGAAACGCGCGCTCCGCTTTAATTCGCGCCGACCGAAGCTTTATTTTTACCCGAACGTCGTGGATAAGGGGTAAAGGATAACCGATAAAGGAGAGAACGTAGGCGAAAGGAATTCCGCGAGCGGGTTGGAGAGTCGATGGAGTCTCGGTAGAAAGCGGCACGCGAACGGATATCGAGATTGGGAAGAGGAAGGAGGGCTGGTGGGAAGGCGTTATCGCCGGTGAAAGCTCGGATCCGGCGGTAATCGAAGGAGCGAGGTTGCAGCGAGTTTGTGGAAGAGAGGCGTGGAGCTGCGAGGAGAGGAGAGGAGACGGGCGTTAGTCGTTTTACGGGTAAATTAGGGAGTCGGCGCGCGGCTTGGCATGGGGCCTGGGAGTCTCGGAAGAAGAATAAGAAGAGCGGGAAGGAGGTCTCTGGCGGCCGGCCAAGCCTTTTATTTTTATACCGGTCCCCGGTGTCGTTCTCGCCGCCTTTACCCCCGATCGCCATTTTCCCCCGCTTTCGCACGAAATAAGTTTATCAACAAACGCGCGGGAGATCCTCGGCCGTTGCAGGGAGCGCCGGCAGAAATAGAGCGGCTCGAAAATAACCGCGCAAGACGAGACGCGAACGGCTCGAGAAACCATTTTCCGACTCTCCTTCTCCCTCCGCTCTCTCTTTCTCTCTCTTCTCGCTTCATTCACCGGCCGCTATCCTTTTTCCCTCTGGCCGACGATCGACGCGACCTAGACGACCACCGACACGTCCAAGATCGACCACTCGACGCGATCCTGACTCGCGACTGCCATTCTCGTTAATCGGATGCCAATGGTCACGCTGGCAACCGGCACCGACGAAACCAGATTCGAAACGGCCAGAGTAATCCGTGAAAGGGACTATGACGCATCCTCGAGCACGCACCGGCTCCGGGTCTACCTCTACCACCTTCCCATTTTGACAAAGCGTTTAAATGCCCGCCAGACGCGGCCAGCCGTGTCTAATTTCATATCCCTACGACGAGCCAGGTCAGGACCAGTCGATACCCATCCGAGTACCGAATCCTTTCACCCTCTATTTCTATATTTCTCTCTCGACGAAAAGGATTTATAACGCTTGTTTTCCCGAACTCTTCGCGAGGGCAATCTCGTAATCCGTTGGAAAGTTCGCCGTTTCTACGTACTTGGCTCACGCGAGATTTTTCATTACGGTTTTCCTTTTTCCCTCCCTTTCTCTCGCATCGCGAAAACGCGACTCGATGGACTCGTCGAGGGAATGGAGGGAGAAAGCCAAGAGTTCGCGTTTCATCGAGTTGTTGCGCGTTTAAAAGCTGTGACGGAATATCGACAGTCGGTTAATCGGCCGACAAACGCGGAAAATGAAATCTGCCCGGAACTGCCGCGGTGAAACATTGCCCGCGGGCTTTACTTTTTGCGGGAAAAAAGATTCCACCGCGAAACGGAAATCCGGCGCCGGTAAAGGGACTCGGGACAAATCCAAAATGCAAATAAAAATTTCACCGCGGCGAAAATTCCGTGTTTTTCTCCGAGCGGAATATTTTTTCTCCGAATCCCCGACCACGTATAATCTCGTGACTTTTAATACACCTCCGTTGGCTCCCATCGGAAATCCTCTTCTTCTTTCCCGTTGAAAATTCGTTGCCCGGATTATTCCGTTTTTCGTCCCTTCTATTCTCCTAGCGTACGAATTAATCGAGGAAAATCTCTCGGCCGTGGTATAATTTTGGGAAGGTGCCTCGGAAAAGAATTCGATCGATCGGTCGACACGGTCTGCCGTGAATCGCGGCTTTTAGTTTCTCCGTTGGCAACCGAGTCCGATTTTCGCCGATGCTTCGGCCAGTTTCGGCTAATCCAAAAGCAAATTCGAGCAAACGCGATTTAGACGATGGAATCGCAGCAAAGCACAGTTTCGTCCGAGTACGCGGGCTGTACGATGAGAAATTACCTGTTCCGGTCTCGCTTTGAGGTCGCGTCGAATTCCGGTGATCCGGTTTAAAGCGCGGCTCGAAACGAACCCAAACAAGGCGTGTTCGGAAGCGAAAAGCGAGCCCCGATCGTAACTCTAAGCTCCGAGAGCGTTGCTACAGTCGGCGTTATTCGATCGGAACGCGATCGTTGCGAAACGCATTTCCTTCTTCGGTTGCTCGATGCAATTTTAACTGGGAATAATGGGTTCGGCTCGCGGGCGAAACGAACGAAAACCGGCGTTTCGTTTTTCCTCCTTTTTCTTCTCTCTCTCTCTATTTTTCTCTCTGGCTCGGAACAATAATCGGTGCAAGTTTGTTTCTGGCGCGGCCGGCCTTTTGCGCCCGCGTTCTGGGAATAATGGCGGGACGAGTTGAAACGTAAAGCAAAGTACGTTGGCGCTGTTCAATTACGCAGAGCGTAATGCACGCGGACCGAGGCCGAGGCCGAGACGGGACAGGAGGACAAACCGCAGTCGCTAGGAGACGCGGCACGTCGAGTTTGCGAATGCAGCCATCCACGTTACATGCACATGTCCATGTATTCTGGGTACATAGAGGTCTGCGCATCGGATAAACGCACCCCACGTATGCAACGCCGTTGCCCGCTCGAGTGCTTCTCCCCCTCCGGGTAATAACAGTAAATCCTTGGTAATAAATCCCTCTCCCCTCTCACTCTCTCTCTCTGCCTCCTCCACCTGTCCGTTCCTCCGTTTCTTCTTCCTCCCGTGCTTCGCCGCTCTCCCCGTTTCCGTTCCTCTCCCTCCCTGTCTCTCTCTCTTTCTCTCTCTCGACGTGCATCGCGTTGCTGGTCCGTTTCACCTCTATCGCGTTATCGCTTCCGTCCCTTCGCGATTCCTCCGAGAAGCTATCGCGTGTCGGAGCAAAGGCCAATTCCCAGGACGCCGGAGCGTTCCATCGAGTCGCTCCGTCGAGACGCTCCATCCAGCGAATCGCCATGAATCCGATCGGGGTCAAGGAGACGAAAGCGACGTCGCGATGCATCGCGCGTCTCGAAGGTCGATCCGAGGGGATTTCGATTCCGTGCCTAACCCGATCCGCGCCGAATCCGCTCCGATATTTTTCTCTGCTGCGGACACGGCACGAGTTCTTAATCTCATCGCGAATGCAACGCGCGATTCCCTACCCGCATAGTTTCGCGTTTACGCTTTAGCCAAGGTGACCGAGCCGGAGCTGGAGGAGGAGGGACGAGAGATTCTTCTTCGTAATTGCTCGCGCGACACGGCACGGCCGATCGGATAACAGGCTACGTTCGAATCGATCGACCTTAATCGGAGTAAACGGGAAATCGCGTAAATGGGAGGAAAGAGGAAGGAAAAGAGGCTTGATCGTTTGGTTTTGTTTGGACGTTGTTTCAGAAAAGAACTCGGCGCGCAACAGTCGGCGAAGGCGAGTGAGCGAGGGTGCCAGTCGCGAGAGGCTAGAGAAAGAGGGCGAGAGCAATTTATCGACGCGGCAGGAAGACCGAGAGAACAAGGGTCCACCGTCGGGAAGACCCAGCAATCGCATACCTCGAACAGTATTGGAAGAAGCGAACAGCGCGTCGAGCAGTGCCTGCAAGTTACGGAAACGGGGCACCGCGGTAAAGAGTCCGGTGGAGAGTCCGTCGCAGAGGCCGGTGAGACGAAGGCCGAGGCTCGTGGTCGCTGGCCAGGAAACGAAAACCGAGGCGACCGACCAGGACACAGAGCACTCGAGCAACGTCAAGTCCGCCGAGAAGGAGGAACGGCTAGGCAACCGATCCGAGGAGGAAGAAGAAGAGGAGGAGGACGAGGAGGAAGAAGAGGAGGAGGAGGAGAATCGGGCGGAAGGCGAGGAGGAGGAGGAGGAGGAGGACCAGGAACGTTGCGATCCTTTGACCAAGAGGTTGAGGACCAGTCCGCTGGGTGGTAGAAAGCTCAGGTCGGAGCGTAGCAAAGCAGGCGGCGGGAAAGGCTGCGAGGAAGCGGCGTCGGATCTCGAGGAAACGGAAGAGGAGGAGAGAAGAAGGAAGGAGGAAAGCTCGGCGGAGGGGGAGGAGGAGAAGAAGCTCGAGGAGAACGAGGAGAGTCAATCGAGGGAGCGGGACAGAGAACCGGAGCCTCCACCTCCGAACAAAGTAGTAGACCCTGGAGGCGACACGGTCGTTCGGCAGAGGCAGGTCGTGGTGGTCGTGGACGCGGATCGGAAAGTTGCAGCAAGCAAGGGGGAGCATCGTCATCGGGAGAAGAACGGGAAGGAACAGGTGTTGGTGAATGGATCGGTGCTGCTCGACTCGTCGCCGTCGGTGGTCGTGGACAAAGCCAGCAGCGTGGTCCTCCTCGATGCCGAGGCGAGCCTGCTGAAGCCGAACTCGAGCGACGACTGCGCCAAGGGCGGCGCAGCCGGTGGTAAAAGGGTCGAGGAGGAAGAGGACGAGGTCGAGGGCGAGGGCTTGGAGGAGGAGGAGGAGGAGGAGGAGGAGGAGGAGCACGGAGACGAGCACGAGGACGAGGACGACGAGGACGGAGGAGGAGCAGGAGGAGGAGAGGAGGAGTCGGAAGATCGGGAAGAACGCGGACGGGGACCGGAGCAGGAACAGGAAGAGCCTGAGAGGCGGGAAGAGCAGGAAGAGGAGGAAGAGGAGCGAGGCTCGCAAAGAGCCGAGCTGACTACCGAGCTAGGCACGGAGGATAGCGTGGGTAGCGTGAGCGGCGCGAGGGCGGCGAGCGTGGAATCGGTGGTCGAGCTGCTGGAGTCGAGCAGTCAGGACTCAGGCTCCGTGCTGGAGAGGCTGAGTCCGCTTAGTAGCAGCGGCGGCGGCGGCTCTGGGAGCAGCAGCGGGAGCAGGAGCGCAACCGGCACAACGAGAGTCCTGTCATTCTAGCCGAGAGACTAAACAAGCCGCCACCGCCGATAGCTGGTCACCATCATCACCACCTTCAGCATCAGTACCATCAGCATCACCATCACACGCCGCCGCACCATCACCAGCAGCAACGCTATTCCACCGGTAGTCCGGTCATACACCACCATCCTCAGCAGCAACAACAACAGCAGCAGCAGCAACTACACCAGCATCAGGTAGCGAACAGCCCTCATCACCAGCAGCAGCAGCAGCACCAACAGCAGCAGCAGCAGCAG
>NIJG01000048.1:768650-779070 GCA_002201625.1 Euglossa dilemma | reverse complement strand
ATACCTGGAAGCGGAGTGCTCACCGGTGTGCCAGCGGCGGTCGGGATCCGGGCGGTCGGAGCGGCGGCTGGTAGCGGGGCCGCGAGTGGGACCTATGGGGACAGTGGCTCGGACAGCGGGGTAAGCTCGTTGAGGAGCGCCGGCTCCGGCGACGAGAGGAGCGGCAGCAGGAGTTCGGCGCTGAGCGTGGACGAGAGCACTACCTCCTCGACGCCGGCGGCAGCGGCCACGCCGGCCAGGGTCTGGCACGTGCAGAGCGTGCAGCACACCTCGTTACTCATGGCGCACCCGCAACCGCCTCCTAGCGCCGGGCCGAGCTCCGCGGCCGCGGCCGCAGCCACCGCTCCGCCGGTCGGCTACCAGAATCCCGCCCCGCCACCGGGTCACCACCATCCGGCGGTCGCCTCGGAAATGCTTTGGAGGTCGCAGAGGTACCCGCCGTTGCCGCACTCGTTGCTCGGACCCGCTCAGCCCACCACCGAGGAGATAGTCGAGAGGGAGAGGATGCTCCGGTGAGTCTTGCCTCTTTATTTTCAATCCTATTTCCGATCTATAACCGGCCGATATCCTCGAAGATCCTCGAAGATTCTCGAAGCGGGGCACGGTGATCCGTAACAATGGGGGGGGGGGGGGTGAAGCTCGTAGCTCGTAGCGGAGCAATTTTTCGATTCGCTTGGCTCGGTTTCAATAGCGCCGGGAGTTTTTGCACCTTGCGTGCGCTTGGCTCGGCGAGGAAACGAAATGCCATCAGGGAAGTGAACGTCTCTGTGGAGGCAGCTGCGTGCAGCAGCGTTTCTTGCGCGCCACCTCAGCCTTTCCAGCGTTCTTTGTTTGCTCTGGCGTGACTGCCGACTATAACCAGGGGAGGAGACGAAGCAGCTGCCACCGCTGCCAACTTCCGTCCTATTATCGCGATAGCCAAGCTCCGTGGAAATGGCCGATCGGGCCGATCCTTCCACGACATTGCTATTGAACAGCGCCGCCCTTCGTTTGTTAGCTCGTTCCTGGCAGGCTCGGACGAAAATAAACCCGCCCCCTCGTACATACCGCAGATCGCTTTCCGTTCGTTTATTTGCGTCCGCGAAAGCACCGAATATCCCGCGATACGCTCGGAAACTAGAGCGCTCGTTAAACCGGTGGTGCAACAACCAGAGGAGAGAGAGAATGGCTGTCGCGTAAATTCGTTTCATCGGGGTGTCGAAATCGTGTCGTTCGTCCTACGCGCTCTTTTTAACGAGGCGCGTCAGCAACCGGCCGTATCCTAGAGTAAAAGCGCGCGTAGCTCTTAGATGCTCGCCAGAGCTCTGCAGCGGGCTAATTTACGAGCAAGCGAGAACCGGCAGGGAAACGCAGGAAAGACAGGGTAATAATTAGCAGCGGTGGAATCGATCTCGCGGCGTTACGTAAAACGAGGGACTATCGTCTGGTTGCGAGTCCGAGGGTGATTGCATAGCGGCGAGTTGCAACAGCCGCATCTACTACCGCCGTTGCGTTTCTGCTCTACTAAATCGGTTTCGCGTATATTACACCGGGGAACGTTAATTCGGCTGGTACCTTATCCTCGAATCATTTTTCCGACGCGAGATCGACCGGCGCGTATCCAGGATCGATGGTCGGTACGAGGCAGAGATCCTGCCCGATTACAGCCCGTATTTTCCAATGTCACGCGAAATCTTCATTAGCTGGAAGATATTCGTGTCGTCCGTTGCGGAACGCACCGCGTTACTACTACCACCATCGCCTAACCCGAACCGAAACGTTTCTCCTATGGTTTCGTTGCTTTTCGCGCGCGCGTGTCCATAGATCACGCTGCGAGAAACCACTGATCGGCGATGTTTATCGCCGTAAAGCAATCGACGAAGCAGCCGTTTGGAGAGAACGCGATGGAAATTTGGGGAAAGAAGTTGGGAAAGAGTTGGCGCAGTTGCGGTATCGAGCCAAACGGCGATGGACGGGTATCTCGATCGGGGAAACACTGCGGCAAAAGACCGCGGCCCGTTTCGGGCTTTTTCCTCCAAGGAGCACCGAGGATCGCGTAGCCTCGCTGTTATTCTGCTCCAAATACGACCAATTACGTGGCTTCTCCGTGTAACGAGCGCGATTTAACGCTTATGCAAGTTCCCTGCTCTAAACCTTTCGGTGCGCAGAAAGAGGTAATCGGCGACGGCTGTGGCTACAGAAACTGGCATTTGGGCACAAGGTCAGACGCTGCCGCTTTTTTATCTCCCGTGCCTCTCCGTCTCTCGTTCATCTTCTTTTTCCACTTGCTCTTGTTCACTGGAAGACCTCGTCCAAGACCGTACGCTAACCGGTACGGAGGGAAAGGACGCCGAGGAATGCTCGGCAGGAAGCTATAAAAATACGTAGCCGGCCGAGTAGCAAGAAAAGACCACCGGTGCTCCCCCGTGCTCCCCCGTGCTCCCCCGTGTGTAGAGTGGCGTGTAGAGTGGCGGCAGTCTCGCCAAGGATCGCATCTGCATAGAAATATGGTCTGGCTACTGGTCGTTGGCAGTTTTTCCTAAATTGTTTCTCCCTGTGTTGCCCTCTGCCGTTGTCGGTAATGCGCGGCTCGTTCCCTCGAACGGGTTCTCCTTCGGCTACCTTGAAACGCAACGCGTCGAATCTCGTTCACGCTTGTCTGCGCCAAACGCGTTCGTTGATCCTCCAACTGCGTCCGTTTCCTTTCCTTTCCTCTCCTCTCCTTTTTCGCCTTCTCTTCCTCCTGGTCGACGCCGACCGCGACGTCGACCGCTGTCGACGACGACGACGACCGCGAGGAACGAGTCGAAAATTACGCGTTCATTGAACGCGCGGCTGGTCTGGTTGGCCGCGCGGATCGCCGTCCTTTCGCCTCTTTGACCGATTCCAATGAGTTCATTACGCAACCAATTGGTATCCATCACGCGCAGACTTTCTTCTTTCGTCCGCATCGAGCTCGGGATGCCATTGAACACCGCGGACGAGCAATTTATCTCGAGGTCATCGCGTTATCGTCTCTCACGGGCTCACGGGGGACGACCACGACGGCGACGACGACGACGACGCGCGTTCAAAGGCCGTGTGGGCGAAACGCAGACAATGATCGCCACTCGTTATGCGGTTCACGTGGCACACGTCCATCAACGCGGACGGTTTGCACGCTGGTCACGCACATGCGTGCAAAATCTCTCTCTCTCTCTCTGCCCCCGTCTCGCTCCTTTCTCTCCGCTTGTAATTACCTATCGGCGCTTGCCACTGCTGTACGCGCGTATACGCGTCGCGCGTATGTGCGGCGAATCGGCCGTGGCAGATTATATATGCCACCGTGAAAGCGGAGTACGGAGGACGCAACCGGTCGGACTCGCGAGCCCCTGCGGTTACGTTCCACCGTTTTCCCGTGAAATCGCGGAAATAGCCGCGTTTACTCGCTATCCGGTACGGTTTGCTAATTCCGCCGCGGAAAAACATCGCAGGAAATTTAGAGTGGAGGCTTTTTTTAAAACCTCCGTGTTTTTGCACGCGTAACGCGAGAGGTTGCTCGCTGGCTACGAGCAACAATGCTTATTGACGTTATCTGGAACGTGTATCTACCGTTTCCGCGGTACGCGTGTACCTTTCGTAAGCGAGAACGTCTATTTTCTCGAGTCCGGGTATGCGCTAATAAACGTCTTTTTCCTCGGCTCGTGCACGCACACCGGCATTAGAAAAACCTTCCCTCCTCCCGAGTCGAATTATTTCGAACAAACAGCTGTTAAATTACTCGGCTCGGATATTTATCGTTGCCGCGAATAATCTTCTCGACGCGAACGAGCGAGCCAGGCGAAAGAAGGTATCCACTCGTGTTACGCGTCTAACGCGTTAGACGCGTTCCTCGTCAATTTCTCTTAACGGGAGAAAGGCGAACCCGTTATCTCGAAACTTTGCAACGTTCCTCGACCGTTGGATTTTTCTACCGCCGCGAAAAATGTATTCGCGCTAACGACCTTCCTCCTCGACGCCGCCGTCGTCGTCGTCGTCGGCGGCGGCGACGGTGGTAGCAAAGACGTCTGAAAGAAAATAGGGGAAGGAAAAAAGAATGGGACAAAGTCGGGGGAGGGTGAGGGATAGAGAGACTTATCGTAGAGTTAATAGGGTGAACGTCGAGGGAAAGAGGAAATTCAGCGTGTAACCGATTCCGAAGGTTCGTTCAGCTCCATTGAGCTCTCCCATGTCGACAGAAAAATCAGCGTTGCGCCAATGACTTCCTATTTCCTCCTACGTGGGCTCTATTCGGGTCACTGACTTAACGAGTGGAATCCAGCCTCGAGACCGTATTCTCGGCTCGAAATCGTGTACACAAATAGCCCGGCGTATAATAATGCGCGAGATATATAGCTCGTCTGCTATAATTGAAGCGACGTTCTGGTAGGAACGCGCCGGATCAGACATAAATATTTGATCCTGAAACGTTCCCTGGTCTCGGTGCTCCGAAGCGTGCGACAGCGCGATTAACGATTCCCGACGCGTCTCACCTGCTCAATTTTAATTAACCGCCTAACTAATTAATTAAAAACTTCTTTATCGCGCGGCATTAAATTGAAACGCGAACCGCTCGAGTCTCTCTCGGCAAGTGCAACCGGCAGGGGCGAGAGGGGGAAGGACGGGAGAAAGGGAAGAGAGGAAAAAGGGAAAAGCGGAAAAGATAATGGTAAAAATAAAGGCGGGATCCATTGGCGGAGATAGGCGAAAACGGAACACGCTGACACGGCTGAAACGACCGGTTTATCTTTGGGCGGAGGGAGAGAGAGCTCGCCAGACTAAGCAAATTCCCCCGGTTTGGTAAATTCTCTTGCGAAAGAGGAGAGCAGCCGGCGAATGATGCGAGGAGGTTCTGCTGGGTAACGACCGGGCCTATCGCGGCGTCTCGCGGCGTCTCGGGAAAACGAAGCGGTCGCTTCTAATTCGAGAGACCATTAGAAAGATGAGCGCACCTTGCAACCCTTTCTTCTTCGTGGTGCAGGGAGGGTGGGGAGAGGAGAGGAGAGGGCTAGGTCGAGGCTTTTCACGAGTGGAAGAACGCGCAACGAGATTTGCGTGGCCGAGAGCCATAAAACGCGTCACGCACGCGTGATGCACGCGCGCTCCTTCCTCGCGCTCGCGTGCGCGTGCATGCGCGCTCGCGTGTACGCGAGCGTGTGCGTGCCTAGCTGCGTGTTCCTCCGAGTGGCTCAAGTGGCGAGCCCATTAGCGTGGATCATAAAGGTCCTCAACCTAGTGAGTCACCGCGGGTCAATAATTACCGGCAAGGACCACGCGAACCTCCTCTCTGCTTTTCTCTCTCTCCTCCATCCACCGCTAGTCCATTCGCACCGATTACGCGCCGGCAATCCAGCCAAGGAAATCGCCCGAATCCTAATCTTTTCCTTTCATCACCGCGATTAAACCTTTTCCTATCCGATCGATTTATCCATCGCGCGCGCGTTCCAAGTAGGTCCGACCTTGGTCTTGGGATTCGAATTGGCTGGAAAACGCGTCATCTGGCTGACGCCTATCGGTGCGTGTCGCACGCGATCCTTACAACGGGCTACGTCCTCGTCTTCTTCCACGACGACGACCACGACGACGACCCCGAGGACGAGGGGGACCGAGAGCCGATGACGCGCCGCGGCAGGTGCGCGTCGCGTGAAAACGCCCCGTATTTACCAGCCTCCTCTTCCCTTTCTCCGTTATCACCGCCATTAGAAGAAACGTTACGCGGAACCAACGGTTACCGCTTAATTTCCATCGTCCTGACGATTCGGGGGAACCGCGCGGCCAGTCGTTTACAAGTTTCCCCGAGGAATTTTCGACTCGTCGAGGCGCTGCTGCGCGTACAACGATCTCGGCTTTATCGCCGATTTTATTACACCTCTCGCACAGGCCTCCGAATCCGCGCAACAAAGGCGAGCAAATATTTATCGGCTCGAAACACGTGGCTCTCGGTATTTTCCGTTCTGCCCAGCATTTGCGCGGAAACCCGTTTTAAAGTCTGTCCGCACGGTGTTTTACGGGCGCTCGCCCGGCGAAAAAGCGCGACCTATCGGGGAAAATCGCCGGACGCGGAGCGATTCGATTACCGATTAATTGCAAACGCGTCGAAGAGGCACGCGAACGAACGATTACCCGCGCGGCGTCTGTTTACGCGAGTCGTCACGCTCGCCCGGTTTAATCGACAGAGCTCCGGCTCTCGGAGGAGAGCAGAGAGGTGCAGCTTTTTCCAGCCGGAGTAACGACGGTACGCGGGGATTTTTTACGAGGAAAGTAAAACGAAACGACCCATAAAACCGTGCACGGCCGCAATTCCATCTCTCTTCGGCTCCGGCCCGAAATCGCATAAACTTTGCAACAAACTTTCTCATCGCGAGCGCATCCCTTCTCCACCGGTAGACCCGGCGCGCGTTCCACCGGCAAAGTTAACGAAACGCTCGTGTCGGAGAGAAGGTGGAACGCTGTTTAACGCCGGTCGACTTTACGACCGTAGGGTGTCTGGACTTTGAGGAATTTTTCAACTTTCAAACTGCGTAGATTATTCTTACCATTCGAGCGTTAACGTTCCCGCGGTCGACCACGCGTTACTCCCGCTCCACACTTCCATCCAGGGACCCGCGGCGAATTTCCCGTCCTCCTATATTCCCTCCGCGTCAAAGTTTTTCCCCAGAACCCGCCACGGACGCGAACGTCGTCTCTAAAAATACACCGTAGCCTAGCATCGAGGTCGTCACGGACAAACGGGACCGATCGAACGCTCGTCTGCGTCTTCGTCTTTGGTCGTTGCAGGGGAAAAACGGCGGGGAAGATGCGGAAAGAAAGTGGCAGCGAGTCGTCGGGGGATCGGGTGGTACGTAGCTAGCGAAACAGATTTAGGTGGGTCGAAGGTCGGGGCGGAGGAAAGGAAAACACGTCGGCAAAGTAAATGCGGAATGGCAGCCAAGGACGGGGAGGGATCTGGATCTGGATAATTTTCGAGGAATTTGCCGGACCATTACCGTTCGACTGGATGGCGTTTTAAAAGGAGAGCTTGGGCAGAGGCGGGCCGCCGCGGAGGCGCTAGGAAGGAAAAAGGGAAGGGGAGAATTGGCGGAGACCGCGGTGAATCGTGACTGCGACGAAATCCGAATCGATTCGCGACTAACCCGGTCGTAACGATGTCAGTAAACCGCGGTGCTGGCGCGCTATAAAGGGGACGGAAAGTCGCGAAGCGTGTCGGGGCCGGAAAGAAAAACCGACGGAAGGACGGAATTCGATTTCGCGACCGCTGGTGCGCGTCGACTGTTTGTCTTCGGCAGAAAAAACGAGACGGAAGAGGAGTCGCGGCGACGTTCGTCCGGAAAGAATTCCACCTGGACATCGGTTTTCGACGTTACGCTGTCTTCGGCTGGCGATCCAGCGGACGCTCGCGTGCCGCTCGGCCATCGATCGCGTAATATTTTCATTGAAAACGCGGCTGCTCGGTGACGCGGAATATCCTCGTTGGTAGGAATACCGGTCGCGGGCGCGAGCGCGACCGGTGACGACCACGGTGACGACCACGGCGAGCCGGCGAGGTATCCAGCGTCAAACGTAACGCCAGAAACTGGAACAACCAGTTATTCGACTCGCCTGGACTCGCCTGGACTCGCCTCGGCTCGTCTCTCCGCAAACTTTCCTCCCTCCCTCTGTTTCTCGGCGGAACGCGAAGCGAGCGGCCCGAGTATTCTGGGTTACAGATGCACGCCGCCCGCTCTCGTCTCGAGATCCCTCTGTCCGTCCGTCGTCGCTGTAATTATACGGGACGTTGCGTCGCGTAACGCGAGATCCTTCGGAATTCGGAATAGCAGAAGAAGAAGAAGGAGAAGAAGGGCGGACAGCTTCCAAACCGGCGGAAGTTGTCGGAAAAGTTGGCTCATCCGGCCATCCTCGCAATCCCTTCCCCCGTTTCGGCGAGGCGGACGAAGCGCGCGTTCAGAATCCAGAATTTGTTCACACAGAAGCGGTGGACTTGGAGGAGGGGGTCGGAGGGGGACCGATGCCTAGCACGTTCCACCGGAATGCCTGCGCGAGCGCCGCTCTTGCTTCGCCCGTTCGAATACCAAGTGGCGTGTCTCGCGGCTCTAGCCCGAGAAACCTCGCGGTTAAAGCGGGATCGAACCATTCCCTCGAAATTGCTAGGCCAACAGAAGCCACTCGGTTTCCTCCGCCACACCCCCGCCTCTTTCTCCTTCCCTTTCTCGCGTCGCGACCGACGCCGGACCGACGTCTCGACGTCGTTTTCCTAAACACGAACGGAGAGGAGCGCGGTGAGTCATCGAGGAACCGTGAGACTCGCGCGCGTACCTCTAGCGCAACGAATTACGGCCTCTGGATACGGTAATTGGCGCGGCGATACCATCTTTCTGGGGTAAATTAATCTCGAGACGCAACGCCCGGCCCGGTCGGCCAATTAACATAACGGCGCTTTATCGCTTCGCATCGTCTCGCGCACCGCGAGCAAACGATCCTACGACGGGAAAGTAGGCCCGGACAGCTCGGTTTCGATTTCGACGCGGTTCTTCTGCCCTCCGCCACTCGCCGATCGCGGAAACGTAACGGAAACGGAGCGGAAAAGGGTTGAATTCGGCAACGGAAGGACGGAGAACGGACTGGTCGGCGGACGAGAGCGAAGATCAGCCTCGGAGGTCAAGCACGGTCCGCTTTCATCGTGCGCCACGAACCTTTGCGGTCTGCTGCCCTCTTCCTTTTCTTTCCTTTCCCTTCCCTTCCCTCCTTTCCCTCCCGACCCCTCTGCCTCTTTTTCTTCCTCGCTCGCCGGATACACAGCGTAGTTATGCGTTACACATACAGTCAGACTGCATAATACATAATGTCCGAACGTAGGTAGGCGCTACATGGTCAGGTAAATGGGAGTCGAACCTGTCGAACCGGTTTTCCCTCCGGCCCCTTGCCTCCGCGCCGTTCTCCTCCTTCGTCATGTTCTACCTCGACAGACCAAACGACCGATCCTGTCTTCCCTCCACCTTCCGTGCCGCCTCTTCTTCCAGATAGACCATCGCCATCGGCATCCACCGTCAGCCTCTACCCACCATCGCCTTTCTCTCTTTATCCCTCTTCCTCCCTCCTTTTCTTCCTCCTAGCCGGTTTAAATTTAACGCCACCCTTCGAATTCGGACCATTCGAACGCGTGTCGCGAAATCTTCCCTTTTCTCCTCGAAAAACCTTTGTCCTTTGCGTTCCGGCCCTCTCTCTCTCGCTCTCTCTCGCTGCCTGGATATCGTAGAGCAAAGTGGAAGGCCATTTACGTAGCCGATTCACACGCGCTGCCCCGCCGTCTGTCGATGCGGATCGACGCTTCGAAGCGAGAGAGGGTTATTAGTTTTTTTTCAACGTCTGGGAGCGCGCGCTGCGTCCCGAGTCCGTTTCCAGCCATTACTGCCCCGGAGCCGTGCGATCTCGCCGCGGCCGACCAACGAACCACGAAGAAGCGACGATGGAACAAGGGAGGGCGACGAGGGGCTTTGCGGTCTGGTCCCGAGACCGGTGTTTATACGGTGTTGGAAAATTTGAAGGTGACCGGTATCTGTAATTTGTTGTCGATTAACGGGGAACGAAATGGAGGGTGGATTATCTCCGGGGCAAGTTGGGAGTTAGGCGAAAACTCGAGGATCGAAAGTCGAATCGCGGGGAATTACGCGCGGCGAACTAGGTAAACGAGTTTCGTCCAATTATCCGAAATATCGTTAACCTCGACGCGAGGTAAACACCGGGAAGAAAAACTGGCAGACCTGACCTGACCGCACACGTACGCGGCCAGAGTGACTCATCGCGAGTTACGCCGCGTGCGCGTAAACCGGCAACGCGTAATAGAAGTGAAACTGTTATTACGCGAAAACAGAGAGGGGCCGTTTCCCTGCTGTCTCTCGCGTTAATTACCCCCGCTCTGCTCGACCAACTTTCTATGGATAGCGCACCGTGCGTTTGACAGCTCTCGCCGCGCGTTTCGCGCGTCTCGCGCGCACGCACCGTCTGCAAACTGCCTGGAATTTCGGTTACGTCGCCGGCCGAGGGAAAAGCGAGTCGAGCCGCGGCCGTTAATGGCATTACGATATGTAATGGCATTTGCTATCGTAATCCCATTCGCGTGGATCTTCGGTAACCGAGCCTCTCGAGTTCCAGTTTCTCTCTATCTCTGGTCGCGCGACAACCCGCCCTTTCTCGCCTCGCAACGGCAGCTTCCTCGCCAACCACGGGGGCCGACGACTCCCTTTTCCGCTCAGGAACGCGCACACGCGTGTTCACCGGTCGAACAAAGCGAACAAAACTCCCTCCGCGTGGTTACGTATCTACGTTTCAACCACGTTTCCTCTCCTTTGTGCTCCGCCGCTCCTTATATAGCTTTCCGTCCTCCGCTGCTCGCTCATCCCCTGCACCCTTTCTCTCTCTCTCTCTC
>NIJG01000048.1:700351-761114 GCA_002201625.1 Euglossa dilemma | reverse complement strand
GGGGGCGAGGAAAGAGAAGTTAGGCTCGCCGGTGTGCATACGCGCGTGCACGTACGCGCTAAGGTAACGCGTGTAGGTACACGCGTGGTACGGATACGCGGTGGCGGTGGTATATAGCGCGCGGGTATCGAGGGAAAGGAAACTCGAAGCGAGGAACGAGATTCCGTGGTCGTTGGAACGATTCCTATCTAACGACACCGGGACAGATATAGCCGGTTGAATAATTTATATCGAGGCTGGAAACTGCGGACGTGGCCGCGTTTGTTTGCAAATGTGGAAAAGGAAGATATTTAAATGGCTCGTACGGCGTGGCTGAAACGCGGCGCGGCGCGTCGCGTCGCCGGGCGCTGCCGCTCGACCAATCTCGTTTAAATTCACCTGCGTGCCCCCGCGGCCTCTGCTTTGCCACGGATCGATGCGTCCACCCCGCGCCGCGATTTCACCGAAATCCTCTCAACGCCAGAATCCTCGCGGTTCCTCTACGGATCGTTTCTGCGATCGGTGAGCGGAGGCGAGTGGAGGCGAGGTCGTTATCGCGTCGCGCGGGCCTCTCCTTCGCTTCGACCTTCGCTCGGCACGTCTTCGTTTCGTGGCCGATACCGTTGACCTTTTCCAGAAAACACTCTTGCCTTCGTTCTTGCTCCCCGGGTCGAGACACGCATCCCCCCTCTCTCTCTCTCTCTCTCTCTCTCTCGCGTTCTTTCTCTCTCTCTCTCTCTCTCTCTCTCGCTCTCTCGCTCTCCGGGGCTGCGGCTGCGAACGCGGCGCACGGGTGGATGCCATAGGAGCTCTGGTAAATGCGCGCACACAGAGAAATGCGTGCCGATGCGGCGGGTGCACGTCCCGGGGAGACGCTTAAATGCGCTGCCGAGCGTGCAAGCGCGCATGCGCCTTCCTCTCTGGACGTCGAGCACCGGCTCCCCCCTCGGCGTTTCCTAACCCGCAACCCCTCTCGCCGTGCCCCTCGTCCTCCCCCTCGTCATCCCTCTCGCCGCGCTCTCAGCCGGTGTGCGTGGAACCGAGCAGCGGCGATGGGAACGAAACTCTATCCTCCTCGACGGTTTCGCGAAAAGTGATTCATATTCCGAAAGTGGAAGAAGAAGCATGGCCGAACGGCAAGCTACCTGGCGTTTCGATGGGAACCAGCGGCGCGGTATCGAAATCCGTTAGTCGAACGGCCGTTAATTTATCGCTTAGACGTTCGTTAGCGGTATATAACGCGGTTAACGAGAATACTCCGCGGGGTGCGATAAATTCGTCGGGGCAGTGGCGTCGCGCCGCTTCGAAAATTCCGAGCTTATCGCGGAATTAGTCGGAGCGTTAGACGCGGCAGACTAGTTTCTGGTGCGTGGAAGCACGCAGCTCTGCGAGACCGGGGCTGGGAGAGCGGCGGCGCGCGCGCGCGCGTCCGCCTCTGCGTCGCTGTGTGTCAAAGGAATACGTTATCGACGAGGAGAAAAGGGAGTGGGTTGCGCGTAGTGGTGTGCCAATGCCGTGTCGAGTGGCTCAGCCGGTGGTTACTCATGGCACATTGGCGCTGCACGAAGGCCTTTGACCTCTCGTTTCTCTCTCCCTTCTGCTTCTCCACCCTCTCTCTATTCTCGTCTCGGTGCCTCTCTCTCTCTCTCTTTCTCTCTCTCTCTCTCTCTCTCTCTCTCCCTCCCTCTGCCTCGCTCCATCTTCCTTCTTCCCGGCCCTCAGCCGAGTATTACAGCGCGCGCTGCAGTTCGTCGTCGCTGTTCCTCTCTTTTTCCCCGAGCAACGAATACACACGTACATACACGTGCAAGCGTTCCCCTCCATCGGCTCTCTCCACTCTCCCGTCTACTCCCGTCTACTCCCGTCTACTCCCGTCTCGTTTCCGCGGCCCTCGCCCCTCGCTCGCCGCCCCTCTCCGCTCCGTGCCNCCTCTCCGCTCCGCGCCGAACCCCGAGCCGGCTCGAGCGTACAGCCCGCTACGACCTGCATTCATCGCGCAACAAAACCTCCACGACTCTCTCGACGATAAACGAAACCGTGCACTAAGTGTATTATAACCTCCCACGTTCCCGCCGCTAAAGGTCATGCCTTAACGAGCTGCTTTTTTCCTACCTTTTCTTCCTCCTTCACCTTCTCGCGCGCCATTCTCCTCCTTCTCTTCCTCCTCGTCCTTCCCGTCTTCTCTCTCCTTCCCTCCTCGCGTTCGTTGCCTCGCTCCGAACGCCTCGCAATTTCCGTCTTTCGTCTCGGCGCACCTCCACTCGCACCACCGATCCTCCTCTCTATCTCCGTTGGTACGAGGCTCTGGAAAATCGCCGCACTGCTTTTTTCCCTTCCATCATCGCGAGGAAATTCGTCGTCGAGACGATCGTCGAGAGTTTCGCGTCGAGTCAGAACGGAGGTGCACCTGTCGAACGAAAAGGCAACCTCCCGCCGAGATAGCTTATCTCCGCTTGGCGATACGAGCCGACCTATCTGCCGACACCGCCTAGGCACCGTTTCCTCGGAAAGCTCGCTCGCAGCTGTTCCACCGCTGCTCTCGCGACGCTCGCGATAACCTTGAACGAGTTGCTCTGATCGCGGTGGCTAAACTCGGCGTCCGTTCTCCGCGCGTCTTTTCGGAGATGGCGTCTCTGGTTGTCGCGCGATCGCGGCTGCTTTCGCGAAAATAGCCCCGGAGGCATCCACTCCGGGCCGAGTGGCTCCCGAAATACCTCCGGAGTTTGGAAAAGCGGCGAGCGCGCGCGCGAGTATAGCGGAGCGTAGAGGGAACGGGACCGGTCTTGGAATCGACTGGTCGCGACCGGTTGCTCCCAGGAAACGTTCGCGTTAATAAAGGCAGGTCGAGCAGCCGCGTTTCCTCCACTTTCTTCCTGGCGAGCCGTCGCCGTCGCCGTTCTCGCTGCTCAATGGCGATTCCACGCGGAGGAATTCTTTTGTTCGTCGGTTCATTGTCAGTCTGGTTGTTACGTAAGCCCGGGAGACGATCGCGCGGCTACTTCCGACCGACCGGTTCATCGATTCGGAAACGCGTGGCGGAGCGTTGGAGCGGAGCGTTGGCGCGAACCACGCCAGAGGAAAAGAAAAAGGAGATAATGGAGCGCGTCGCAAAAACCCGTCTGCCACGTATCCAACCGTGCGCGTACCTACGTACGCACATATGTCGGTAGACGCGCGTCCCCTCTGCACTTCCGAAACCGCGTTTCCCACACGGCCGAGCTCGAAGGAAAAATGCCGCAAACGCGCATCGATCGCCTCCTGGCGTCCTTTGCCCTTTCGATTTCGCGGACAGACCGCGTCGGGGTTAAAGCCCTAAATATAAAAGCCCGGACGAAGGATTATTTAGCCGGGACGGCGGTAAATAACCGTAACGCACACGAGCTCGCGCCTCGTTTATCCGAAACATTCCTCCGGTATATATGGGTCATTTCGTATGGACGACGCCGCGCATACATCGGTGAACAGCAGGAAGACGAACGGGGAATGAGAAAAAGGGAGAAGCAAGAGCGCGAAGGCCGTAAGGGAGGCCGAGCGAGCGAGAGAGAGAGAGGAGAGGTTTATACCGTGGCGTGTGCGTTCGTCGTGTTACTCGACGTAGCAGGAAACACGTACACGGCAACAAATGGTAATAATAAAAGGGGCTCGTTCGTCGGCGATCCATGCCAAGTAACAATGCAGGAAGCGTGTGCGTGAGAGGTTGCACACACTGGTTCGCGTGCTCGGGCTTTTTTCTCGCTCGCAGCCAACGCTGACACTCGCCTCGCTTAAAGGCGCGCCGGGACAGCTTAATGGGCAAACTTTTCCTACGCTCTTTTTACGCGATCGCCTTAACGCCGGATTATTTCTCGCTTTTCCTCTCTCGATTCGTTTCGGGGAAAACTGGATTTTCGTGCACGCGGAGACGCATGGTGCGTCGAGGTCGCGTGACGAACAGCCGGCCATCTTGGAAATAACGATCCTCGCGTTAACCCTGGCGGCGGCGGTGCAACGGGAACCGGAAGCTCGGGTTTCTCCGTTAAAAAGGCGCGAAATGGAGGAAGAGGATCGCTCGGCACGGCCGGAGCGGCAACTTTCGCGAAACTTTGCTCCGGCGTATCGTCGCCGGCCCAAGGTCGTGCTCCGACGGATTCCACGGCTGGTGGAAATTCCGTCGGGTCCGCCGGAGGAATACTCGATTGCTGGAATTCTCCGTGGATCCTCGAGGGATTTATCGCGCGTTGGCGAGCGCGCGGGACTCGGTCTGGATCGATAAGGCGTCGGAGACGCGCGTGGAGAGACGCCGCTACGGGTTCTCGACTGGCAAAATTGCCAGCGGGAACGAGTCGGGTGCAAACGAAAGTCGATTGCACGGCAGCCGGTAGAATTTATAAACTCGTTCCACTTGCCGTGCACGGCCATTCGACCAGTTTTTCAGTCGGTTCGAAAAGGCGGAGAACTTATGATTGGAAGCGTGCTAGCCCATCAAAGTTGGCGACCGACGTAACTCTCCTCATGCATAAGCGATCGTGCGCTGAAACTTAATACCCGCCGCGGCAGACGTTTGTCAACTTTGCAATTACCGCCAAGGTTGTGGAAGTTAATCCTACGGGGGCAGTCTCCAGTCCAGGCATTGTAATATTTTTTCCCCGGCCATTCGCGTTCGGACACGTCACTCTGGCTCTTAACCTCAGCTTATAGACCTCTTACGTCGATAACGCGTGTCGCTGGGTAATTACGAAACCAACTTTTCTCTCCCCGCCCCCCGGGGGGACGCCGGCCGCGTCGCGATACCGTTCTCGCGTCCGAACGGGAGAAGCGTTTACGACAGAGGGGTAATCGATCGGTGCAACGTCTCGCGTTCCGTACTCTCCGATTACGTAAATCTCGTTACGAAACGAAACGATAACGCAGGATGCACGCGTTACGCTCCTTCCGATCGATTTATCCCCCCGAATCTCGTTCGCGCTTCGATGGAAATTTCTCAGGAAGAAGAAGAATGGAAGGGCGAGAGGAAGAGCAGCGTGGTTCCGTTCACGGACATTTGCCGAAGCCCCGACGTCGGATAGGATCGATAGCCGGCCAAGCGAACACCTATAAAAGGGCTTTGCGCTGCTCGACATACGCCGCGGCGCGCTTGCGAGCGACAACCGTGTCGTCGCCGATCCTCTCGCACCGGCTCAACCTCCGTCAAGGCCATTCCTCCTCTATCCGACCCTTTCCAACTAGCTTATTTCCGCCGGCCATTTTATCGCGCCGCGGTCCATTTCCGTTTTTGTCTTACTTTCGGTAAACTATCGATTCCAGGCGACGATATATCGAAAGGGGAGGCGAGCGTGCCCGATATAGCCGAAGCGGCAAGGTCAGCCGTGAGACCGGTGGAAAAATGTCACCGTTGCTTGTTCTCCCGATAAGCCGTCGCGCGTATACGTGTCGGATGCGTAAAGAGCGTGAATGAAGGGGACGTATTTTTGGTTTCTTTCTTCGATGTGCTTACGCCGAGGAACACGTAACTCGATACCCTTGGTGTAATCCGATATACCGGAGGATATTTACCCGTGCGAAATTCGATTACACGTGTCGCCAACTTTACGGGTTATTAATTAACATCGTCAGCTCGGCTGGTGTATTTCCGTGCGGCGCTTTAAACGCGCTTTAAACGAGCTCGCCGGTGGTTGGAGGTCACTCGGAACCGATCGCGGAGGAATCGGCAGGGAAATTGGGAAAAGCGGAAAGGAAAGGAGCGGCGAGGAGTGGAAAGGAGAGGAAAGGAGGGGAAATCTTTGTCCTTGAACGCGGAGGCAACGTGCTGGCGGGCGTGTACGTGCGACCGAGTGAAGCGGCGGAGAGATAGGAGCATGCGCGTGCACGCGCGAAATGCAGCCAGCTGCCGGGAATGCGGGAGACAGCGGACACTCGAAACGGGCACTAATGTCCCTCTTCAGTGGTATTACATAAACCAGCAGCAGCAGCCAGGCCTCCTCCAGGTTTGCCCTGCTACTCGCTACAAAGCCCGCTGGAACCTACGGCTATTCCCTCGGTTTCCCGCCTGCCATTATACTTGCCGCCGCGAGGGGAGAACCTGTTTGTTCCTCCGATTAAATAGGTTGCTACCTCCGATACCACCAATACCCACGCGCGCCTGTCCTCGCTATACTCCGTTCCCGATTATTTCCCGATTAATTTCCCATTAATTCCCGATTAATTCACCGATCGGTCGGTCGTCGCCCGAGAGCGAGAGAGAGAGAGAGAGAGGAGGGTGCGGCTGGCAGATACGCCAGGGCCGATAATTCTCTCGTGGCTTCGTTAATTAATACGCGTCTCGATCGAACGCGACCTTCGATCGAATAGCACGGTTCCAAGTTAAGCAGTCGATTTACATGAATCGTCACGCTCGAACGAACGCTTAATTACTTATCAGATTATTTAGCGGATCGACGGGCTCGTGACGCGTCGCGGTGCGCCATTTGGAATTCATCGCGATCCGCTTACTCGCGCGTGACACGCGCGGCCAACTCGGCTGCATCGGACGCGCACCGAGGTCGATTTTCGATCCCCTTTTCTTCGCGGGCCGCGCGGAGCTTTCGAATTACGCAACCGCGTCGGGAATACCGGCGTCGCGCGGAGAGTCTACCGGTGCTATCTGGAAAGTTTGTCGGACGCAGCGGAGCAGAGAGCGTTCGGCGCTGCTCGACGCGGCTCGGCGCGGTCGAGTGACTAAAGGGTACGAAGCATTAGTCATCCGGGAATAACGAGTAGCGTACGGCTATAGGGGTGGCGTGGAATGGCCGCGGAATGGCCGCGGAATGGCCGACGTCGCCTTCTGTCGGGGATATTTATTCGCCAAGGTGGCGCAAATTGCGTCCAGGACGGACGTAACCAGCCGTATACCGGTATATAATGATAAATTGCCGGGTCGAAGCCCGTCGCTCTCGGATAAGAAACATTCTTTCGCAAGTGCGAGGCGTAAAAACTCGCGCTATTAAGAAACCGCTCGGCGCTAAGCCGTGTGTGCAGTAGGAGCATTTTTCGCGCGGAATAGCGGCGCGGATAGGCGCAGCAGAGAGAGAAAGAGAGAGAGATACCGTTGGAAACGAGAATGTAAATAGGTTGGCGGTCGCGTTCGCTTCCGATAAGGGAAAACGCATCTTATCTTTACGAGCGTGGAGAAGCGTAAAGACGATTCTCGGCCTAGCTCGCGTGACATCGGATTAACCGCGACGATAGTCGGGGTTTAAACGGAAAGAGAGCGCTTGGGAGAGGGAGAGAGAGATATACAGGAATTTCGAAACGTCGAGGACGTTGCGAGAGATCGGGCAATTAACGAGGAGGAAAGAGAGGAGAGCGCATCGTTACAGTTTGGTCGGCGAGGATTGGGTCTGGAAGTCGGAACGGAGTAGATCGGGTGGCAGGATTACCGACGATATCTACGTAACTCGCAGGTTTCTCCGCGCACCGGCGATACCATCGCCTCGGGCGTCCCGAGTCGAACGCGCGCGATACATCCAGCGATACATCCACCGATAGATCTCCGAGGCATCGTCGGTGGAAAATAATTTCGCTTTACGTAACCCGTGCGCATGCCATCGAAGAGCGAAGTAGGAGGAAGGCGGAAACGCGACGCGTAAATGCAAACGAGATGCGTTCATGCATGCGTGGCGCTGCGTGCCTGCTACGCGCGTACAGACTCTCTCTCTCTCTCTTTCCCTTCCCCCGGCCACTCGCTTTTTCTCCCGATCCGCGTGGAGCAAGGACACCGTGAAAAAAGGTACAATGGAACGCAGCGCGCTGCGCGGCCGCGCAGAATCGAGCCAAGCCGAGGGAGCAGTGAATAATTCCCGTGTCGAACGCGTCGTCGTCGTCGTCGTGGTCGTCGTCGTCGAGCGGACTCGCGTCCGTTTCGAGGACGTTCGCACGTGTGCAGAAATATTACACGGCCGCTGCGGCGCGTCGTGTCGCGTCGTGTCGCGTCGCGGCGCGGAGGGCTCCGCGGAACTTTGTATAATAAAGCAGGGCAGGTTCGGCAAAAAGAGGTAAAAAGCGGAAAAAGGAACGGCAAAAGTTGGGCGTTGCGAGACCGAACGTCATTTCGCTCGGCCGCAAAACAGCGGTAGGCACGACCGTGCAGCAACACGCGCGAGCACGTGTGCGTGAATGCACGCGGAATATTTTTTGCCGCAGCCAGCACAGCGAAGAGTAGCGCGTGTAAAACTGCGCTAGTAGTGGTAGCAGTAGTAATAGTAGTAGTAGCAGTAGTAGTAGTACTAGTAGTAGTGGCGGCGGCGGTGGTGGTGGTGGTGTGGTGGTGGTGGTGGTGGTGCGTGGAGTTGGCCGCGCTCGGTCGGTCGCCTTCGGTCACACACATGGAGAGAGAAACGCAGCTGGAGAACGGGAAAGAGAGAAAGAGCGCGGGGAGCCGGTGGGAGACCGGGGCTGCGGCCGAAAGGAGGAGAAGGTGGGTGTCGCTCGGGTGGGGATGGTCGGCCGAGGAGTCGCGTCGCGGCGCGGCGCGTCGCCAGGGTGGGGGTAGTCTGCCGGCGGAGGGCGTGGTGGGGGGCCAGCTTTCCTCTCTGCCGCAGTAGAGTAGCGGCCTTCGACGCGATCTCATCTAGCTCCGCGTCCTCTTCTCCTCCGTGTGTCAACTTTTGAGTGTGTGCGCGCGTGTGTGTGAGAACGTGATACCGCAGGCCATTTTCTCTCTCCCTCGAACTATTCGTTCGAGCATCCGCTTTTCTTCCACGTTTTCGTCCTCCGCGACCGCCGAGTTAGACGCGAGTGCCACCCGACGACTAAGGTGTGATCAGTGCAACCTCTCTTTCTCTCCGTTCGCCGATTTTCCCCTGCCAAGGATCAACCCAACGAACCTATCCCTTTCGGCCCGACAGTTTGGATTATACAGTGTAAAGTGTAATAGCAAAGGAAATTCTCGAGGAGGCGACGAGGATGTACGCGAGGATCGGAGGAACGGTATCCGAGCGCTGAGAGTTCTCTCTGTCTCTCTCTCGGTGGCTGATCGGTGTGTGCCGAAAGGAAATCGCGGTGTGGCGGTGGTTGGACGAACGAGCGTCCTCCGCGTCGACGTCGCGCCATTGTTCGTTCGCACAGGGGTCACGAGAGCAGTAGTGGTGTATCGTGTGCTGGTTCGCAGGAAAGTGTGGCTCGATTTCGATCGCGATCTCGCCAACGCGTCCTCCTCTTCCACCTCGTCAACCGACGTTCCGTTTCTCACTCTCTCTCTTTCTCTCTGTCTTTCCTTCCGCCGTGTCTCCGTGTACGCGAGAGGATCGGAGAGGTCGGGTGGAATTTGGTGGACAAAGAGAGACAGGAGTGCGCGTGGAAGAGCAAAGTGTAGTAGGATCGGCGACCGGTGGCGGCCGGTGCAACCGCTGGGAAAGTAAGAAAAGAGAAAAGAGAAGAGAAACGGATCGCGCGACCATTGTTCGTCGGTCGATCAACGTCTGTTACCAGCGCTTCGTGACCGTTCGGCAAGCTTCGTAACCGATCGTATCCCGTGGCTTCGTACGGTTCTCTCTCGCGCGACGACGAGTGATCTCATCGTCGCACGCAGTGCGCGCCAGGGTGCTGCCGGTGTATACCAGCAAGTTGATGGTGTTTTCTCCGGTGATTATCGATAAGCGTTCGCGAAACGAGGATACCCGAGCTAGCCGCTCTGACCGACCACCATTCGACGCACGCCGTGTGAAATTTCGTCGATAAAGAAGGATAGTGCGTGCGTGGTAGCGTGCGTGCGTGCGTGCATGCGTGTGTGTTAACGAGAGAGGAAGAGCTCTCGGTAGCCGCCCAAGTGGCGCGTGACCAGTAACGAGAACCGCGGCGTCGGCGTCGTTGCCAGTGGCGGTGAACGCGAAGACGCTCGCGAAGAGGAACGCCGAGACACAGGATAGAGATCGGAGGGAAAAAGGAAAGGAAAAAGCTGGTGGTTGTCGATCTCGAGACGGTCTCGCCGGCCGTCCCGAGAGATGAGCCGCGCCGGAACGCGGAGTGCGGCTCGTACGATGAAGAGAAGCGACGCGCCGCGCGAGAACGCAGCAGCGGCAGCGACGAAGAAGACGACGAAGAGGAGAGAAGCAGCGAAGAGGAAGGTAGAAGCATGCCACCGGTGCTAGGAGGCGCGGCAATGGCGGTCCTTCCGGTAAGCCCGCAGACGGCCACGCAGGGTAACCCGCACCACCATCACAATCATCACGTACATCAGGGACAAACGCAAGTATAATTTGATGCCGGCGGGCAACTCGCCCTCCCACCAGACCGCCTTTCAGCATCATCCTCACCAGCAACAGCACCAGCCGCAGCAGCAACAACAACAGCAACATCAGCTTCATCATCATCATCATCCTCATCACCATCAACCTCCCAGCCAACAAAGCAACTTCCTGCCGGCAGAAATTGCTAACGTCGCCACGACGCTTGCACTGTAAGTGACGCCTGTGATCCTTCGCCGCTCGGTTTAATCGAAAATCCTCGCGTGTGCGTCTGCCACTCTTCTGCGAACCGATCCCTCCCGGCCAGGACGAAACCGACTTTTAAAACCGACTCGCGTGCCCGATTAAACGCGCAGCGTGTCCGGAGCGTGTCGCTCGCGCGGACACACCTGCGATCCGCGTTTCACTCCACCCGTTCTTTTCTCCGAGAACCGTGGAAAATCGCCGAACCTCCTGGGAACCGTCCCTCCTCTCGCCCCTCTCCGCGGCTCCTCTCCCTTTCTCCCTCTCTCTTTCCCTCTCCACTCGTCCGGCGCTCTGGGAACTCGGCACGCGAAATTCAGCCTCTCTCGACGCGTAAAGTCCGCCTACGGAGCGACCGAGGATAATGGCCAACTTTGCGTTCGAGCAAACTTTCGCGTAAATTACCAGCCGCTTTTATTTCGCCGAGCAGACCGCGGAGAAGCTTCCGATATATCGTATTCCTCGACGTCGCCGTCGTCGTCGGCGTCGAGACTCAGGAGCAACGCCGGCAAAGTTTACACGTCGGCGGCTCCCCTATCGGACGCTAGACGTCCGACGCGTTGCGGCTCGATGAATCGTCCACCTTCCGAGAATAATGGAGATATCGAGGAACGAACAGCCGCGTGTGTGCAGTTATCCGCTCGAAGCATTTCGCGGAATCGGTTTAATCGCCGGACGAAGCCAGTCACGTTCGCCGGAACCGGGATTCGCGTTTACGGCCCTCGTAAAGGAGTAAAATTAGAGCGAGATGTCGGAATGCCAGAGACTTTTCGGCCGTGACAAAGACAAATCGAAAGGCTTTGTTTCTCGCTTGGATATCCTCGCGCTGAAGGTCAACACCTCGGTTTCACGAGACCAACGACTCTCTCTCCGTTTCCAGCGTTATCGTTCCTCTTTGTCCGGTTTATCGCGAAGGCGAGATTCGAATGCCGGGGATAACGGTAGACGGGCGTGATGGTTGGAAAGGAAAGACCAGACCGGTGGAGGATCGAATCTCGATTACCGAGGAAACGAACGGCGGTTGTGTCGGAGATCGGCTGGGTGATCCGGCCGAAAGACTAGATGCTCGCAAACTGGTTTCGCTCGCAATGTCGACGCCGTTGCGTAATGTCCGGCACCGCGACGTAAGTCCGATTTGTAATCCATGCTATTCGACGCGCGTCATTGCTCGTAATTAATTGGAATTCGCTCCATCGCATCGGCCTGACGTGCGAACGATCTCTTTCGAGATACGCGCCGCTCGAAACGGAACTCCATTTGCATTCCTCGTTTTATTTTCGTCCCGTTCCTCGTCGCTCGGTTATATCGTTTCGCCAGCCGAGCTATCGAGATATCGTAAGCACCGGGAATTGGACCAGGAAAACGGTATATCGCGGAAACGAAGCAAGAAGCGTCTCTTTGACCTCGGGAGACGAAGAGAGAAGCAGCGGTATTCTCGGATTCGTCTTTCCTCGCGTATAAAGTAGACAGTCACCCACGTACCTTCGTTATTCAACCTTCCGAAACGCGCGTTTCCATGAATTCGCTCGCGGATGGTATTTATTCGAGCGTGGCATAACAGAACTCGTTGGTTGGTTCATTCGTTCGCTCGCTCGCTTGCTCGCGGAGGTTTCCAATCGAGCTGCGCGCGGTGTAGTCGTAATCCTCTTGGAAAGAATCTCGATGGTAATCGATCGGAACACTCGATCGACTCAACCCTGAACCGGAACACGGAGAAAACGTTTGATGGTCGAGTAGTGGAGTGAAACCGGGACTGGTTCAGCCGGGCACGCTTAATTAACCAGCCGCCTTTCGTTTTCGAACCATCGAGTTATTAAGTTGACGTAGCAAAGCCTTTTTTTCACGTAGATGAATTTATCGAATTTTCCGGGCTCCCGTGCATAATCCAGGCAGAAATTAAATAGCTTTGAAAGCTCTCGTTTACCAGCGGTTACGATGCAACGTGTCTTCCGTTCAACGACGGCTAATCCGAACGCTCTCCGCCCCTCGACCCGAAATATCTCTCATCCTTTCCCTCCTCCTACCTGCATCCCCAGACACGCGAATTCGCCTTTCGTTTAACTCGTCGAGTTCGCCTTTCCTGCCCAGCAATTCCGAGAAATATAATATAGTCGACCGCGCGTATACACGCGTGTACCTACGAACACTCGCGTATACGTCCGTCCGGTGGCGGAATAGAATTCGCAGAAGCTCAAAGGTGTTCGCGTTGAAAAGAATAGCCCGTAGCAAAAACCTAGAGGGAGAGAAAGAGAGAGAGAGAGAGAGAGGGTCGCGCGGAATTTTGTTTTGGCTTCTAAAAAGAAGGAATTCCGGTTCCATCTCGTCGACTACGCGGACGATTTTTGCGAAGGCCGTTTGTCCCCGGGCAATAGAGCTTAGGGATACACGGAGGAAGAGGAAGAGAAGGAGAAAGAGAAAGAGAAAGAGGAGGAGAAAGAGTGCCATAAACTGCGCGCTATAATGGGCTCTGGGAAAACGTAACAATGCGGTTAATCGGGCGCCTGGCTCCTTCGTAAGGACCATCGCGGTCGCCGGGAGGGGGCAGGAGCAGGGGGGCGAGAGGAAAAAATTTCGAGACGCCAGGCATTGCTCCCTTTGTTAGCCGAGCTGGCCTCAGGTAGAGAGAAATCACGAAAGTCTGCCGCATTCTATGGAAATACACAAAGGCACGACTGGTCCTTTTGTTATCCCGAGGGTTTCTACCTGCCCTTCTCGACCGTGGCTCGCGAACAATGTAACGCTGCACGGAAAAAAAAATCAGACGAGAGATAAAGAGAAAGATAGTCGGTGAGAAAAAGAGAGAGTGGGAGCGGGAAAGAAGCGGGAGAGGGAGAAGCGAAGCGAAGAGGAGGCGTTGGTAGGATGGATAGGCGGTATCCTCTCGAGGTCATTCGAGGTCGAACGAGCGACAGCTCGGAGATGCAACGACCGCCGCCGCGTGTCAAGGTGGAGAAAGAAGTTGGGAAATGCCCGAGTTGCTTAACCATAATTCCACTTTCGGCCAATCATTCATAGCGTGGCATAGTTGAATTCCTGCCGAGAGAGCAAGGCGAATTCTCAATCCCGCTAACTTTAACGCGCGTAGTAAAGTCGTTGGTACACCGCTCCGCGTTTGACCTTCGATGAATGAAAATAGATGGCGGCGGATCGGCTGTTCCGTTCCGTTTCGTTTCCTTCTACCTTTCTATTTTATTTTTTCCCCTGGCCGCCGACTCTCTCGCGTCTCCTCTCGAAAGAGCGCGTCCGATTCGTAGCCAGAGGATAGAGAGAGAGAGAGAAAGAGAGAGCGAGACGGAGATAAGAGGAGGGAGTAACGAGTACGAAGTAATTTTGGCCCGATTCTCGCCTAATTTTGGCCCACCCCTTCGATAGGTTACCGCCTGTGCGTGTCGTTGCTGCCGCTCCACGGTGTCGAGTTTATTTTCGCGATCGAAAGAAGATATTTCCCTCTTCTTTTCTCACGCTCCCGACCGCGTTGCTTCGTTACTCGCGTAAACCACGAACCAAACCCGCTCCCTCTCGTCTCTCTGCTTCTCCTACCGTGGCGAATCCTTTCGAAATCGGATCTCGCGCGTTTCCCGCGATAAATTTCCGCTTACGTTTCTCCCCGGTAATTTCGCTTACTCGCGTCGATCGTTGCAGGAATCATCCCACGAAAGAAACCGTTCGGGACAAGCGATTCACCGAATTGCCGGGGTGACCGCCTCTGCTAGAAGAGATATCTCGCGACGCGGCAAGAATCGGCTCAAAGTCTCTCGCCAACTACTCGTTTAGTTTATATATCCGGCGGATCGTTGCGGTGGTCGGTTCTCTTTCTCGATTTTCCCCTTTCGCCCCGGTGCGGTGGCCGGCGTTCAGTCGAGTGCAGCGTTGAATCACAACCGCAAATATCCTTCTCCGGTAACTGGCTCTGCCGGTCGCTCCGGCCGAAAGAGAGAAGCGAGCGTGGTCGCGACGACCACCACGACCAACGGTAGCAGTCAGCGACTAGCTAGCGACTAGCGAGGAGCAACAGGAACGTGAGAGAGAGAGAGAGAGAAAGAGGGAGAGAGGTGCTGGTAGATCGCTACCAGTCGGACGAGTCCGTGTGTTTTACAATTGCGCGCCGCATCGAGCTGCGCTCCGCAGAGGCCACGATCTAGGTCAATAGAGAGGTCGGTTTCTCTCGTTTTATCGCCGTCTTACGTGGCCTGGTGAATCTAATTGGGTTGCTCGCTAAGGATCGCGTAAGAACCCGGCGTCTACCGTTGTTACGTCTCTCTTACCGTTACACCGATCTCCTCCCGGAGTCGCGTTCCAACCACCCGAGTATATTCGTCGCGTCGGCGAATTTCCAGAGAGAGAGGGGACCGTGGAATCAGGTGCGACACGCACGAGTCCGCCTATCGGCGTCGATACGGCGACTAATTAACGCGATTCCAATGACGCGGCGTGATTCAGATGCACGATAAAGCTGGCGTTTCGTAATTCGAATGTCGCAGCAGCTTCGTCGAATCCGACCGCGTTATCTCGTGCTTCCGTATCTCCAGTTTCTTCGAGTATTGTCAACCTTATGACTCTGGTTCGAAGGTCGGCCGGGCTGTGGCTTTCCGTGTGTACCCACACCAACGCGACCTCGTATCGCCAGCACTCCGTGCTATCGCGCCACGTTCGTATTTCGCATTATTCCCCTTTTATCGCGGTCGACCATCCTCGTGGACAAAAATTGCTATTGTTAGGAGTATCTTTAGCGCGTTATCTTATCGGTGTTACACGCAGGTTGTAACATCGCGTTATCAGTGTCAGAGGCAGCCGGTCGACCATATCCCTCCTATCCGTTACCGTTCTTTCAGACTTTTTCCTATATCCTTCCTATCGCGCTTTCTCCCTCTCTCGCTCTCTTTCTCTCTCTGTTTGGACGATCGCGTTTTCGAAGATCGGGATAATTTCGCTGGGGGATCGTTTGGCGAGGAGAAAGTCTCGGGGATCGAACGAAGATTCGAGTTACGCGAAACGCTGATTGTTTACTTGAATGGACGTTGACGAATCGTTTTCGCGATCTCTCTGCGATTCGAGTATCGGGGAAAATGGGAGGTTGTCGCGCTTTGCGAAATCCTTCGCGTGGTCTATCGGCTCGGGGATAAAAAGCAGCTGGTCGGCGATTCGCTGAACGATGTTTTCGCGAAACGACCGCGTTCACGCCCGTTTATCGAAGAGTCGAGTCGATCGCGGACAGATATATTTTTATCGAAGCGGACGACAAACCGTGAGAGGCGTATCGGAATCGAGGCGAATTCGTTTGACTCGCAGATAGCGGTTTCCGCTCGAATAAGAATTTTTCCCCCACTAAGCGATCTCTTCTTTCTCCGTTTTCTCCATTTCCCGTGGAAAAAACATCTCGACGCGGCTGTAACGCGTTCCTTCGTTTCCTTTCGTAAACGTTTTCTCGTCTCGATCGTAAGCGAGAACGAAATTCTTTGTCGGTCGGGCGAATAATTTCCGAGAAGAATCACGCGTCTCCTTTAAATTTTTCCTCGAGCGAGAAAGAAAGGAAGAGAGAGAGAGAGGCGGGGGAGGGATTAGGAGGGAAAAGCGAGGGATTTGGCGTGGCAACCTTGCGGAGGAGAGACTCGGGTTATCGGGCTGCAGCCGGATAAAAACCGAGGGTCTCGTTAGAAGTCGGGGAACGAGGCGCGGTGTCGGTAATTATTTCCATAATTACCGACAATGTCGAGCGAGGTTGGAAAAAGGAAATCTATTCTGGATGGTGGAACGCGCGTAAGCGATGCCGTAATTGCGAGGAGAGTAGGTTCGTTAGGATCGGATTGCACGGAATTCGAGGAAGAAGATGGAAGAGGGTGGTGTTCTCGGTTGGCTCGGCTCCCAGCTGGCTGCGCGTGAATAAGCGGGGGCGAAATAATTTCGCATTTGGAATATCGACGCCGGCGAGAAAGAGAGACGAGGAACGCCGAATTCCGGCGTGCGAATTATTTTCGGCCAGTGCTTTGGCAGTTCCGATATTCGGGTCAAACGCTCCGCTGCCGATCGTCGACCATCGCCGACCATCGCCGAGTCTTCCAGCCCGATGTTTGCCCTCGTTACCACCGCGCGCTCCTCGATTCTCTTCCGCTCGCGAAAATAACCGTATTCCCGTTGGACGGGAAACGCGATCGAGACCGAAGCGGAGAAGAAGTATCGCGGTGCGACCTTCGCGCGAGAGGTAGAACGAAGGCGATGGCGGAAGACGGTGGAAGCGATTGGGGGGAGTAGGGAAGAAAGTTTGGGGTACTGCCGGGGAAAGGTCAAAGGCTGCGCCACCGCGGGAGATCGGATAGAGCAAAGAACTGGTCGATCCACGGAGTACGTTCAACAACCTGGTGACCTTCCTCGGCTGTTCCACGCGAGCGTATCTCGCTCTATTTTCGAGCGGTGCACGCTACGCATATATTTGGCGCATTCGGCTGGCCGTAGGACGCCACCGAACGGAATGGCGCGTATTCGAGCCGCGCGACGAATCGTGCGGGAAAGTCGAGAGAGAGAGAGAGATCCGGGTCGAGTTGCTTTCGGGTTCTCGAGCACCGGCAATCCCGAAAACCGTCCGGGAGGAATCTGGCGCGGCAGGTCGAGAGGAAAATGACGAATGCTCGGGTTTTGGTGGAATCGAAGGGTGAAGGGAAGGGAAGAATCGGATTATCCAGGCACGCGAGTAGCGCGCTGGTTGCCACGGTCCGTTGGCACTCGGTTCGCCGGTTGCGATTTCTAGAATAATGTATTCCATTCCGCTTTTGGCCCGCGGCCAAGTATATGTTTACGGAACTCTCGGGGTAAAGGGAGCGAGATAAGGAGCCGCAGTCGGTTGAAAGGCGGACTCTATTTACGGATGCACCGAGCCGCGAGACAAAAGAGATTCGCTCGTGCTGCTCGCTCTGTCTTTGTCGTATAAATGGCAACTTGTTTATGGAAACGCGATACGCCGCGGACGTTAGCGACGTGGACGTTTCGCTGGAGAATTCGAGCTGGAAAGCGGGGTTCTTCCAGCGAGCACTTTCGCGCGTCGAATCGCGCCGAATCGCGCGCGGATCCACCGATCGATCTCTCGCGACGCTTATTTACGCGTGACCGAGGAGAATGGTGGCGGGCCAGCTGGCGCAAAAAACCCCGCACCGTTGCCTCGTAAAAACCGCTTCGAGCATGACTCGTTCCTTTTTTGCACCTTCCACCGCGGCCCTTTTTTTTCCTTTTCCTACCTTTCTTTTTTTCTCCTTTCTTCCCGATACCTCGCGTCGGTTTCTCCAGGCCTGGTCGCGCTCGCTCGCGCGAGTGCGCCGGCGAGCACTCGACCGACCGCGACCGTATCGCTTCCCGGAAACGGTTCTCCTTCGCGGAGATCCCGCGACGCGGCCATTCCTGTCCGACTATTTTTAAAGGTACCCCGCTCTCCTGCAGCGCGCCGCTCGTCCTCGATCCTGATTCCCCGACCAGTTCGGTAACCCCCCGACCGACCGACCGACACACCGACCGACCCACCGGCGCACCTCCTCCTCCTGCCCGGTGATTTACCGCTCCATTGCTTCTCCCGCGTCTAATTATATTCCGGCAGCGAGAAAAGAATCGCTTCGACCGGTGTTCCCGGTGCGTTCCGTTTAACTCGCGCATCGCGATTATTTCTTGGAAATACGCTCACGTCGATTATCCGACACCTCGCGATTCTCTCGCCGCTACTCGGTCCTCGATCGCGTCATTATCTAAAATTCACCGGTCTCCGGTCACCGCTTGGCCGTTGCCCAAATTTCGCGACGCCGACGACGACTACGACTGCGACGGCTGCGACGGCCAGTCGAAAAACTCGAGAAAGAGAAAGGGGTCGGGAACGATTAAACGTATGGAAGCCTAACCCTGTCTCCCCCGAATACCCCTCGTTATTCGATTTTACGTCGTTTCCAGTCTCCTCCATTCAAGCCCCGACCGAACTTCCCGGTGAAATCACCCTCCCCGATCGATCAACCGTATCAACCCTCGGAACACACCCTCGCTCCACCATTCCACCTTTTATGCCGAGTTTCGCTGGATTTATTGATCGTCCTCGGGCTTTCGCTGAAATATCCATGTCGAGGACCAAACTTTCCCTCTGAGCCATTCTTCACCCTTCGCTTTCTCTCCCTCTCTCCCTCTTTCTCTCTTTCCGCCGGTCTCCAATGGTATTTAGACGCTACGAAAACATTAGTTTCGTGCTCGACTGGCCAGCGAATGGCTTCACGGTAATCTTGGTTCGCGAGCATCGTCAAAGGGACCGTCCAGAGGATCCCTACCTAGCCGTAAAGATAAACGCACCGGCACTCTCGTCATATCTCTCTCTCTCTCTCTCTCTTTCGAGTTGTGAAAACAGACGAAAGAAGGTGCGTAGAGGAAGAGACGCTGGCGATGGCGATAGAAGAATATTAATTTTGGGCGGGTGTTGGAAGCGAACTCGAGCGACGTAACGAAGCGTCGCTGGTATCCCGTCACGTGCGCGAATGTTTAACGACTGCGAATCGCCCGTTTTATACGTCATTAGCGCGTATCGATTACGTGCCTCGTAAAGTAGGTATTTATAATTGATTACTCGTCTCGTTTATGCAACGCTACCGACCGGGTTTAGCAAAAAGTTATTTCTATAGCGACTGTCAGCCACGCATGCTAATGCAGTCCGTATGAAATTGTAATGAACCTGATGCATAAACCATCGTCGTTGAAGCTATTTGCATCGAAGCGAGAAAGCGGTAAAAATCGTAACTCGAACGGTGCGTGGTTTCGTCACGCGATAAACCGAGAATCCAATTCAACGTCTCGGATCCAGTCGGATGGAGAAAATTTGAAGAAAGAAAGAAAGAAACGGGGAAGCTCTCTTTCGAGCGCGAAACCAGCGCGTTCGGCCGTTTTGGCCGCGGTAAAAATAGAGGGAAGATAGCGCGGAAGGTTTTGGCATGGTCGATCGCGGGAACGGGAATTTTACGAGCCTCGGCCACTCGTCAAAGCCAAAGCCTAAGCCTAAGCCAAGCAGCCCACCGCGACCGTTTCGCCCTCCACTGCCAGTTGTCATTTTTCCATGCCCCTGATATTCTACCCAAAAACGTTTATACTCGGGTTTCATCCCTACTAAATATAGCGAGGCGGTAGCAATTATAGGCGTGGCGGAATTACGTCGTTGGGAAATAACGCGGACGCGTACGCGTTTCCTCCGGATGCCAAAATCGTGGCGCGAACTCAACGTTCTAACGAGTTTTCGACCCGAGATATTTCGGTCGGTGGTGTTTCGCGTTTTGCGCTTCGCTTCGCGAGGATCGCGACGATGGCGACGACGGCGACGAGAGAGGTAGGAGAGGAGGAAGGCGCGGATGAAGCCGAGTCAACAGGTTAATCCCGCGTAACGTTAACGCGGCGACGGGTTTCGATTACGGTGCCGCGATGATAAAACGCCGAGCGAGGCCAACGATAGTCGCGCGAGCTTACTCTCTCGCTGGAAAACCTACGTATATGTACCGAGTAAATCCGACGGGTATTATCAACGAGGAGGATGGCGGCGGTGCGCTGCCTGTGGATATACGCGCGTATGCACGTCGATGGCTTCCGAGGAAACGTAACAGCCGGTCGAGCCCTGGCTTTTGCAAGGTTACTGACATTTACCGCCTGCGCCTCGCTCTAGCTTTTCTATAGACGACCGACCACCACCGACTACCACCGAGCGAACCGGTCGATCTTGCCCACCGAGAAGCGCCTCGTAAATTCCGTTTCGTTTCGTTCTGCCTGTCACGCCGAGCTCGCCTTCCAACAAAAGCGGTTTTCGCCGATGACGCCGTGCGCCAAATTTCCTTTCCACTTGTCCCGGCTTTTTACCTTCCCCGTTCTCTCTTTCTCTCTCTCTTTTCACCGGCGAGCAGAGAGCGCGAGGTGAAGAAGGAAGAGGTTGGCGAAACGGGGGGCAGGTGTGCGTGGGTCTCTGGTTGGTTGCCGGTTGAATCTCGTTAATCATCGAGCCGCTTATCCGGCCGCTCTCGGTATCTCCCAGAGCTAAATTACTTTTCCGATGGGTTGTCTAGTTCGATGATTCTTCGATTTCTCCGCGAGCGTTCGCCGCGGCGATTCCAGCCGCGATCCCCGCGGCTCGCTCGTAATTGCCGTGATTGAAACTGCCAAGCCTGATTACGTGACTCGAGTATGGATTTCGAGGTGCAAGGTTACGCGGAAGATCGTACCGCGAGATCCGACCGAGCCTAATAGTAAATATCGCGATCCCACTCGCGCGGCCGATGGCCAATCGCTTTACGCTACGTGTCGCCTCGTCTCGTTCGCTTCTATTTTCGATCCGGCCGTAGTCCCGACGTTTCCGTCCGATTATTTCCCCGCGATGAACCAACAAATATTTAGAATACTCGGCGAACAGAGGCAGGGGGAGGTGGAAGAAGAAAAGGAAAAAAGAGGAAAAGGAAAACGGATGCTACGCAAATAACTGAGTTTACGTAGTATCGCTAATGATTAATGCGACTTTTACGCAACGCGCGAGAAATACCCGCACCGCGAACTAACACCGAGTCGGAGACCTTGCTAGCGAAACTCGCTTCTCGTTTTTTCGCGAATTTTTAGAAAACCTCTCCTCCAAACCTTATCCACCTCGCGAAGAAGGGTCGAAAGGGAAAGAAACTCGGCGAAATCGCGGTTGGAGGTGGTTGGAAGCGAAAAGAGGCAGGTTTAAGTCTCACCCGGTAGGTATACCCGTTACATCGAAGCTCGTATATACGCGGTCGTTCGTGTAGGCAAGCTAACCTGTCCGGATGATGTATTGGCTGGCGCAAAGGTGTGCGATTGTCCGTGAGACGAGCTCTCCGGACCAGCACGTGTGCGGCACGAAAACTCGTTTCGTCTCTCTTTCTCCTTTTTCTCTCCCCCCTCTGCCCCCTCCTCTTCCTCTGCTTCCCCCGCCGCGGCTTGACTTTTATCCGTTGACGTGTTTCTGTCTGCGGTGAAATTACGTCACGTAGAAATCATGGTAATCGCACGATGGGCGCAGAAAGCGTAGGAATGCAAGCGTTAATTTGTCCTACGATACACGCTCGCGCGCCACATGTGTATATGCATCGCGATGAAAACAGAATTCTAGGAACCCGTGATTTCTTTTCTTTTTTTTCCTGTTTCTTTTTATACGCCTGCGCGTACGTGTGTATATCGCACCGTTTCTTTGTGGATTTATTTCGCGGTCGTGTTTACGACGTGGCCGCCTGCCATTTATCTTTCTTTTCTCTCTCTTTCCATTTGGTTTTCCTTTTTCCCACGATATCCTCGACGCATGGATCGCTCGCGATGGATTACCCCACCGTCGAGAGTCGATCTGGGCGATTTTTTTCTCGCGCTATTAGTCTGCCACGGCTGGCCATTTCGTGTCTGCTAGGTATTCGGCACGTATCGGCTGTTTGGTAGACGTTCGATTACGAAATTACGCGTTCCAAATGCGAGTCGCGCTTTATACGTGACGAGGTAATCGAACACAAAAGCGTAGCTAGTTTGAATAGGCAGAAAATAAAATGCAACGTATGCGGGTAATGATCCAGTGACCTTTGGCAAGCTCGTTCTCCGGTCCAATTACGCCACAAAGACGAGGTGGGACACGTCACTCGACAAAGAACTCGTTCGAGTTACGAACTCGTCCCTTTTACCAGCCGCTACAACTTATTTTATCCGAGTAGCCTCGCGCTATCCACGCGATAAATAATCCAAGGATCGATCTCCCTCTGCTTCTCCTTTCCTCCATCCAAATTGAAAATAGTCGGCGTCATTTTGGTAGAAGAAGGTGACCGAATTTCCAGTCGTTACTCGCGTTCTGACTACTGTTTTACCGAGCAACGTAGAACTCGGCGACGTCGGTGCCCGACTTTGTCGGAACATGGAGTGGAGCGAAGCGGAGCGGAGTAGAGTGGAGTGTAGAGCGTGTAGAGTCGAGGCGAGTCGCATAAAACGAAAGCAAAAATAGGTTCGCTGGTAGCTGGTCGCGTTGGATAGAGGGAACGCGTGGTGGCCTGCTGGTTTCCCGCTGCGAGACCGCGCGGGTCAGGTGAAAAGAAAGGAAAGGGAAGGAAAAGAGGGAGGAAGAAGGTAGCGAGTAGACGGACAGGTGTCTGGAAGCCATCTTGGACTCGGTCGTCTCGGTCGTCTCGTGCGCCTTCGGAATGTCAGGCTGACTAAGGTCGAACGTGGCGCACGAAGAAAGCGGTATTCAGCGCATCCTACAAAATTCATGAGCCGTAAAATTTCAGCGTCGAGCATAATCGAATCGTTTCTGCTCGGATAAGAGTGAAATATCGTTTTCCCGTCGCGACACACGCGCGTACCAAGTATATCTCCCTCTCTCTTTCTCTCTCTCGTCTCCGAGAAGCTATTCTCGTCGCGACACACGCGACCTTTTCTTTCCGTAACTTTGGCAAAGTAGAAACGATTAGCCACGCGAAAAGTCGAATACCTCGGTGTGTATTTATACATTGGTTCGAGGGAACGATGCTCGAGACACCCGAGAGCTCCGATTCCCGTTATCATCGTGTACACTCGGGTCACGATTTGTAAACAGGAGCGTCGACCGATCAATGGCCTCTCCAGGAAATTCGTCTACCGCTCTGTTTCTCCGCTCACCCGCCTTTCCAATCCTCGTGTCTCGTCTTCCCTGTCCCCTCTATCGCGTTTGGTAAATATTACACGAAAATAAATCCCACGTTCGACCGAGGAAAGAGAAAGCGCGAAGGTCGCGGTACAGCTGTGCGACGACAGCCCGTCGAACAAACGAGAAGAAACGAGAACTCGAACCACAGTTTTGCTTATCCTCTCTCGATTATCCTCGAATCGACGCCGAATTACCCACCCGTTGATCCGGTGGAACCGACAACATTTGCGTTTCTCCCTAATTCCTTAGGTGTTCCCGATTTAGGTTAACGACGACGCGTTTCACGTTGCTTCTTCGTCGAACCAGAGATTGGTTCCTAAAAGTTCCGGGCACCATTCCGTCTAGAGGTGTAACGTGGTTAGCGTTTCGCGTTCGTTGGCAAGAACGTATTCGCGACATTCCCAAGCGTATCGCGATAACTGTTGGCGACACGGTCGCGATAGATTGGAAATGCTCCAAACCGGAGCGGATCGCAAGATTTCGATCGACCTCGAGAAACGCGTTATCTTATCGCGAACCTCGTGACCTTAATTTACATTTTCCTCCTGTTTTCTTTCGTCGAGCATACGACTTAATTGTTCCCGAAGATAAACGGCGTCGCAGGAGCGTGCATCGGCGAGAACGGATGGAAACGGGTGGATAAGCGTTAGTCGAAACCGTAAAAAGAGATTTTTTTCCGGCATTTTGAGGAAAAGAGATGAAGAAGCGATGGGTGCGTGTCGTGGTGACGCATAGGCGGGAAGAAAGAGGGAGCGGTTGACGCTTGGAGCTCGGCTCGAGGAGCAAAACAAAAGAGGCCGAGAGGGAAGGATGCGTAAGGCCTTTTTTGGTGATATTTGCCGTGTATTGCTCGGCAGAGCCGGCTCTTCTGGTCAGGCCGGTCTCGGGCGACCGGATTTTTCAAAGGTTGCCCGCAGCTCGAACCTGTCCTGTTCCCATACCGGACTGGTTTATCGACCGGCACTACCTCCCTGGCTCCATGCCTCTCCGGAGCTCTCTGCCTCTCTGCTCGATTTCCGAGCAACAGCGAAGAAAAGGGACGAAGGAGAAGGAATTCCTGTCCTGTCGGCCTTCGGCCGTCTCTCCAGTCCGCTGATTAACCTTTTCTCTCGGACCACGACCATTTCACCCGACGCTCCTGTTAAACGTAATTGCCATTTTTCATCTCGTATTTTTCCCCCTTCCCTTTCTCGATTCCCTCATCCTCGATTCTCGCTCGATCATCCGCCGCTCCGCCAACGACAAGGTCGTCGTCGTCGTCGTTGCCGTCGCCGCTCGCTCGGTTCTCGAACTCGTGGCGAATTTTCCGAAAGTTCGCCGCGAGTTTTATCGCCGGATCGCGCGGAGGAAACAGGTTCTGCAGTATGTTATTAAACATCGGAAAGCAGCAATGTTTAAATTAACGCGACGGTGTTTCTCCGTTACGCGTGTTCTTTTTACTTTCTCGTCTACGGGCCGAGTTTCAAACCGCCGCCGACAATGCCGCATAAAAGTTTGCCCATAAAATTAAAAGTTCGCCAACGAGTGAATCCCGCGGATCGACTCTAAAAAGAACCAGACTCGGGCGCTTGGAAACACAAGACCCGCGCGGCTCCGAAGAAAGTTTTTGCTCTTGATTTATGTATAACAGCCGGCTCGAACCTGTTCCTTCGCGCGGCTCAGCCTATTTTCTACCTCTGGTTGTCGGAAATCTGTACAAGGGTGACGAGAGAAAGAATCCCAACCTCTGGTCTAATCCACTGCTCGCCGGAGGACACATCCTTTCCACGGTGTATACGTAAATCCGAGCGTTTCGCTATCCAGTTTCTCGCGTCGGGGACGAATAAAAAGAAAAAAGGAAAAAGGAACGGTTGCGAAAACGTCGGGGAAAGTCTGTCGTGGTTATCGACATCGCGAACTTCCGTTCGGATCGATCGTTGGCGTGTTACTTTTGATCTAACGGGATCGGTGTATCGCCGACGAGCCGAAACGAGTCGAAACGAGCCGAAACGAGGAGGATCTTGGGAGCCGGGAGCGGTGAGAAACAGCCAGAGGTTTCGTCTAGACTAAAAATACGGCGACGGTTTATTACGAGTAACAGCGAAATTGATATCCTCGGCGAAGACGGAAACCACGGGTCGATTTATGCAGCACCGGCTGAATAAGTCAGCCGTGTTTTAGAGATGCAAATCGGTCGGATGCAGAAACTGGTTCCGGTAGGTCTAAGCGTAATAATAAGCCGTGCTGGTTCTCGGAACGGGTACGGGTCGACCGAGGCTGGTTCGGATCTCGTGGAAAACGCATCGGCTCGTTTCTCTTTTCCCCACGGACCGGCTCCGTGCGTTTATGTCGCGCCTGCGCCTTCTTCGCGCATTAATAATACTCTCCGCGGCCTATTGTGTCTCGCCTGGAACATCCTCGCGTCGTTTCCTCCCCAGCCCTCAACTCCTCCTTCTCCGGTAGCTCTCCCCGTACCTTTAAACGTTGAAATTTCAATCGGCCACCGCGCGCCAGGATCCGAGAGAAAGTGCCGTGCGATTTCAACCCGCGATTCCAGACGGCCAGACGTCTAATCGCGTGCAAATCGCCTGGCCCCAAGTCCGTGCAAACGAGGAATTGCTTTCGGTCGGTATCCGTGCGTCGAGTCGCAAAGCAAACAGAAGCCTCTCCGATAAAAGATAACCTCCGCATTCGAAATAATGATAACGCGTGCCACGCGTGGTCCGAGAGGAAAGTGGTCCAACGAAAAGGGAGAAGGAGAGAAAGAGGGAGAGAGAGAGCCCGTGCCCTCGGTGATCCGTGTACGAGGAAGCGACGGGTATTCCCTACGCTTGGAAATGGAGGCGCGGGAAAAATAGCACGGCAGATGCTGGTGGAACTGGCAAATACGCGTTTATCGCACGTATCCAACGCGTGCATTATTGGAAGGTCCGCCGACCGAGGACCGAGATAAACACGCGCGTTGCGCACGTAACAGTATAAATAACTTGCGCAAGCATTAATGAATGCTTATCTAGCTGAGCCCGTTAAAAAGTCACGATATACGCGCCAGCCACCGTCGGCGTTATTATCGCGGCTGTTTTAATACTACTCGCGACTCGTCGAATGCATGCACACGCACACCGGCATGACCGCGAGCCATGCGTGAGCACACACGCTGATTACCTATCCTTTCTTTTCTCGAAAAATCCCTTCCTTCGTCGTCCGAGCGACTAACCTTTCGCGATCAGGGTTCAGCCTATGAATCATTCCCTCGCACGCTTTATACACGTGTTTTTCCCATCCGTTCTTTTCCTCCATTTGCGAATGTGTCTCGACGTTCGTCGTATCGTGACAAATAGCGAGAAAGAGCGAGAGAGAGAGAGAATCGGAATGTCGTCGTAATTATATCGTGGATGATAATACCGATAGCGAGGTTAGCACGTGTTAGGAGGATTGGAGGAGGCGAGCGATGGGAGGAATCGGAAGCGAGTAGCCAAGGAGTGTAGGTAAATCGATAAGGGACATGAATACGAAGCAGCGGGAAAACGTTGGCTCGCAGTCGCATAAATTACGCGAGTTTTTCGAATGCTTGCTCATCCACCGACTCTCCGTTCTTTTCCTCTTCGCGCTGCTGCAACCTCTCCCGTCGTAAATCGCCGCTGGAACACCGGAGAAATCTCCAGCGATTCTCGTTTATCGCGAACCTGCGTTCTTCGCGCGCGTTTATCATCGGAAATTGGGAAAAATATCGGCGGAAGGATCGAAGCCGATCGACGCCCCGCTGCTCGGCTCGACTCGTAGCCACGCCGAGCGGCGGAATAAACGCGATCGAGGTGAAAAAGTTTGCCCACTGGCCCGAAAGCGAGTGGAGGCGAGCAGAGGCGAGTTGTGGATCGAAGCTGGTGTAACCTTGAAACTTTTGTATGCGTTTCAGGGAGCGGCGAGAAGCGGAAGCCCGGCTGGAGAAGCGTGAACGCGAGAGAGAGGCCAAGATGGAAAGGGAGAGGCTGGAGAAGCAAAGGGCCGCCGAGCAGGCAGTTCACAAGCACTTCGAAGAGTCCCTTAGGCTGGCACAACAAAAGGTTAGTCAGCCTTTACTGCCTGTTTTTCTCCGCTGCGCGTGTTTTTAATGACCTCCGGGCTCCTCGATCGTGGAGCAGCGCGGTGCAACGTGCACCAACAGATGCTCCACCAAATATCACCGATCCTCTCCACCCTACTTTCCATACTTTCCATCCTTTCCATCCTTTTCGAAAACGAAGAGAAAAAGGAAAAGGGAAAAGGAGAAGGAAACGCGCGGGCTTAGAAGAACCGAGTCACGGTCGGAATCCCGGAAGTTTGAGTTGGGTTTCTCGCGACCCCGAAAGTCAAACAATCTCGGTGCTAACGAGGACATCGCGATGCGTCACTTGTCGCCTCCCCCTCCTCCTCCCCCTCTGCCTCTCTCCTCCCGCTGGTTCTGCCGCGGCTGACAGCCGGAAAGGCAGAAATATTTTTATCGCGCGTTTAGCTAAAGAACCGACGTTAAATATTTAACGGTGGAGCTCGATTATGCAAGCAACGTCCAAGGGCGACGTCTCGGAAATTCTGAGAACCAGCAGCCAGCCACTTGTTTGTACCGGCATTCCTTGGAAGTTGTCGCGAATTTCCAAGTAAGATGTTGGGAACGGAGGCGATTCGTTCATCGATTCTCCGACTGACTGGCTGGTCGTATGGCTTTCGGAGCCGTGGCAAGGGAAGTCGATTTTTCATGGTCATCCGATTCCTCGAACGTACGAGGAGGAGGAGGAGGAGGAAGAGGGATGGAGAGCGGAGAGGAACTAATAAAGAGCAGGGTTGCTTCTCGGGATTGAGACTGGAGGGGAAGGCGCGCACCCTCCGCGCGTTCTTCCACCTAGTTCCTCGTTATTTCTCGATCCTTATCGAAGCGACCGAGTCTCGCGAGAGTGGGCGTTTCGATTAAGGTCGCGACCAGGGGTGAAACGTCACCGGGGTCGAGAGACCGGTTTCCTTCCCTTCCCTTCTTGCAAGGATTTATCGCGCGATCGGATTAAAGAGCCAACGAATCGGCTGGCTCGTCGAACGCGCGGAGCAACGCTTTTCGCCCAAATTAAACGGGAACATCGGCGGAAATTCGTTCTGGAACTGTTCGCGCAAACAATTTGGTGCATTTACCACCGCAGTGAATCGGTCGGCGTCTCGTCGAAAGCGAGTATTTCCCTCGCAAACCGCAGCAGCCCCAGTTCGGCAACTGTTCCAAATTCCCTTTGCTGAATTTTCCGCGAAACTTTCTATTCGATGCACCCGCGGTAACGGGAAATTTTCCAAAACCGAAATGTACTCCGGCATCGTCCCGTTAAATCGAATCAAGTTCTCCACGCTTAGAATTCCCAAGCGGCAGTTACCGAATTTCCATCTCACCGAGAGAAAAGAGATAAAAGAGAAATAAAACAAGTATCTCTCTCTCTGGAAGACGTACACGCGCGTTGGGGATTAAAATGGCTGGACACGATGGACGGAAAAAACGGATAAGGCTACGCGAAAGGAGGGAAAGGAAGATGGTGGAAGACGGGGAAAGAGAAAAGCGAGCGTGTGGCGTGGTCGTTGGCCGAGAGGCCACCCTCGTACCGGGAAAAGAGGGATAATCCGAAAGCAGGGAGGAGATGGCGTTCTCCCGGGGTTTCAGGGTCTCCTGCGTTTCCCTGGGAGAGAAGGGTGTGTTCCCATAGCAGATACGGGTAGGGACACGGGATGCTGAGAGGGGGCAGAGGCAATCAATGCATTCCAGCACCTGCCTTTTGTGCGTGTTACAGCCCTGACAGTCACCCAAAACCTGCCCCGTACTCTGTGTACTTTCCTGCCTGCGTTCCTGCCCCACAGCGTTTCTCATTTCTCCTTCGTTCCGCGATATTGACCGATTTACTACACCGCGCCTTGCGTTTCGACATTCCGTAAAACGTGTCGACTCGCGGGCAACCCGTTTCCTATCGATTTCGCTTCGAGCCGCTTCGAACCGCTTCGATACGCGCCTACCACGCGTACGACCTGGCCCCTTCCATCGCACGCAACTCTTCTAACAGCTGTCGCGCCTCCTTTCTTCCTTCCTTTCCACCATCTTCGTCCCAGCTCGTCTCTTATGCAACCTCGATAAACCACGAACCGGCATTCCGAGCTCCTGCAGCCATTCGCTCCGAAACCGCTTTGTTCTTCTGGTTTCGACGCGACCCGACACCGATAACCACCGATCTCTTCTCTCCCCTCGACCGATGAAAACGCACATCCAGAACGGTTGGAAACGGATGACCGGAGAGGAAGTTGAGCACCGCTACGGACACATTGCGGACACGTATGGGTGCATAAACCAGAGAGGATCCTTTCAGGTTCGGGCCCAGCGGCCTACCTGCCCTTCTACCCTACGAAAATGTCCTGCCAGTCGTTGCGGAGCTTTCGTCCTGCTCGGACGAGCCTTCGAAAAACCTATGAATCACGCGCCGCCTTGCGTTCCCCCGTAAATCGCGTTCTCTCTTCGTCACCGCATAGATAAATCTCGATAACCGCCTATTGGCCAAGTGTTTTCCATTCCGCGTCTCAGATAAAGCCTAACCGACCGTGTCGCGACCACTGATCAGTTCCTCCGAGTCTCGAAGAAAAACTCCACCGATTCACCAGCTTCCCGACAACGCGTTCCTCTATTCCTCCTTTTTTTTTCCTTTTTTCTCTCTCCCCTTATCGTCGCCGTGTTTCTTTTCCTTTTTTCCCTCTCAATCTGCCGTGATACGGCCGATAGGCGGTGATAGCGTGGTTCGTGAATCAGTGTGTACAGTGCGTTCTGTTTCGACCATGCACGAGAGCGACGTGGATCACGGATTTTTCGCCTGAACGAGGAGCAGGAGGGTCTGTTGTACGGTTTCGAGAACCTGCTGTGCTCGTTTCGAAGGTCAGTATCGACGAAGCCAACGACTCGGGACTTTGGTTCGATTAATAAACGGGCTCTCGAGAGGCGACGATGCTCGACGGATGGACGAGGTCTGTGACCTTGGAAAATTTACGAGAACCAGAGAACCACCGACGGCGGCGTTATGTTTGTATCGCGATAACGTCTATCTGGCGTGGCTGATAACAATGCCAGCAACGGCGTGTGTACGTAGCGATAAATTCTTTTCTTGGCCGCGTTGAAATCGTGCGGTACTTTTTACCGAAGAGCCGCGTTCGTTCCGCAAGGACGGACACGAGCCTGGAAAGAAATACGTTTCTGGGGCAGCTTCGAAGGCTACGCCATGGAAAACTCGGCCTGATTTATGCACGCTGTCTGGATTTCGCGCGAGCTTCGAAAAGCTTTTCCATTCGTAGATCCGCTTTTATTCCCTTTTATACTCGGCGTTCCTCGATTGCCCAGCGATTTTCCTTCACGGACGTTCTTCCGATCGTCCAAGCTCCGCTAAATTTAACGGATGGCTAAAACCGTGCTTCTCGTGGCACACTCGAGATACGCTCGATTCGCACTCGAATTCCACTCGAAAACAAGGACACCACCGGATAGATGGGACTGGTCGAAATATCTCTTATTTTTTCGTTACTTTTTTCGTGCGCAAGATCGCGCAATCTTGGTTCCCAGAAATGGCAACGCATCGGCGAGAGCGTCTCGTTTTTCCTCCATCTCGAAACTTTTCGCCGTGTTTATCGTACCGGCGAGCAACGAATCCGGTGCACATGCACGCCGTGTCCGTTTATTTATGTGACGAGAGCGAGAGAGAGCGAGAGGGGGAGAGGGAGGGACGGCAGGGTGTGCGCTAGCGTTTCCAAGTGGTATTTGCAATGCAAAACTCGATCGGCACGAAGGTCATTAATTATGCACTCCACGGTACGCAACAATAGAGCTGGACGGTGTTTCGTTTCGTGCCACGACACCCTGTCTCTCTCCATGTCGTTTCCTCGTCGATAGGCTTACAGGCGAATTAAAGTCCATACCGCGATTCGATGATTCACTCTTTCCTCGATCGATTTCCAACGCGTTACGTGCTCCGATCTGTTTCGCGGAAAATCCCTCGACCGATTTTAAACGGAAATTCAGCCGCGTTATCGGAGAAATTGCCGAGCGTGGCGTGTCGCGATGAACGACGACGAGTCGTTGGTTTGCAATTTTCATTCGCGTCGAGAACCATAACTCCGAGTTGACGTATTCAACTGCTAATTTCGCCCGTTATGGCATCGAGTTACGGCTGCGCGAGGAACGAAACTTCTAATTGGAACGCATTATTTCTAAACGCACGATAAACCCGAACGCACTTCCTCGTGAATCACGCGGATTAATTAGTCGGGATTACCGTAGCGGTAATTGGCCGAGGTTACGCACACTCGTCACGCTACCAGATACCGAACATTGCAGAAATCATGGAGAATCCGCGTAAATGGCAAACACGTCCAAGATCGCGTTCAAATCCGTTCCACGCGATTCTTCGTCTTCTCTCCCAGTCCTCTCGACTTTCACCCATTTTCCTTCTTTTTCCTCCCTTTTCTCCTGTTTCTGCTGTTCTCGCGATGCTCGAGAGCGCTTGGTCGCTTGGTATTCGAGAAACCCGGCCGTAATCGCAACCTCGCGATCGTTGAGCCGTTTAATCCGTCGATGTGTTGCACGTTGGTCAGGCATGAAAGCAAAAAGGAAGGGAACGGTTATCTAGATCGGGAGAAACTCGATCATCTATTTATTCGCGTGCTATGCGTTGTGCAACGAGTAACGTTGCAGGCAAGGAAGTCGGCGAGGAAGTCGGAGAAATTAAAATGTACGAGGTTAGCCGTCATGGTCGACGCTCCAGCCTGTTTTTCCGTTCCAAGGAATACCTCGCGTTGCACGTTTGTCTCTCTCTCTCTCTTTCTCTCTCTCCGACTCAAGCCAGCTTAATTGGTCTCGAGCGTATTTAAATAATCGAAAATCATCGGTCGACCCAGACATTTTTAGAACGTCGGTCGAACGGGTATATCGAGCGTAACAGCGCCCTCGATATTCCTCTCGTCGAGGACGCCGACAGCCGGAATTTCGTCGATTAATCGCGGAAAGGCAGGAGCATCGAGTCGGGAAAGAGGAGGAGGAGGAGGAGGAGGAGCGGTGGTTAGCTCGTTAGGCGAGAAAACGCGCGAGTCGACGAGAGGGAATCGGAGAAATTAAAGCGTGGGTGGAAGGGAGGTAGGATGGAAGGGAAGCTGATGGCGCGACACTGGAGAGGCTGTTTCCCGGTGAAAAGCAGCGCCTCGAGTTCCACCTGACTTGCTGCTGGTGTCTGTTGGTGGCTCTGGTAGCACAGAGTCGGCTCTGTTCCTTCCTTCGTTCCCCGTAAATTCGCCGTAAATTCGCGGTAAATTCGCTCGGTAGCCACCCACGCCTTCTAATCCGGTGCAAAGTTAATTACCGCGCGTCTCGGCCCCGCGGCAAACTCTTACGACTGGTGCTGGGTAAAGACCGTATTCGCATAAATCCGGTCTGTCTGGACGTGCATGTAGCTAGACGCGCGTGCGACCCTTTGCCGATACACGCGCGTAATACCGTCGGTGGTATCGCCAGTAGTAGTCCACCGTCGGTACAGTTACTCTCGTCGCGTGTACCTGCTATCGGTCGAACGCCGGAACGCGTTTGAAAGTTTCGCGCAGGGGTCGTATCACCGAAGGGTGGAAAAGGAAGCGGGGGTAGAAGAAAGAGAAAGAGGAAGAGGAAGGAGGAGGAGCGAGGGTCGGTGATCCGTTGGATCCTTTCGGTTGCATCCTTTTGTGTCTGGCTGGTTCGGGGACGACAGGCCTGGCTGTCCCCTGGCTTGGCGGATCCTCATAATTGGGAAATAAATCCTGCCGCGCAGGCAGGACGTCGCACGCATTCGGCATCGGCCTGGAATGATCTCGTTTCTAAAAGCACACCACGCACGAACCGGCGTGGAAGTAATAACAGACGTCGAAACGGCGGGGAATGCGAGAGAGCGGGCCCGCGTGCTGCACGGTCTCGAATAAATAATTCATGAAACGATAAACGTGCGCGGCCGCGCTCGCGCTCGCTCGCCGGAGCGAGTCGGAGCGAGTCGGAGCGAGCGCGAGCGCGCGCACGGATGCGTTATCCGGCCAATAGATTCACCTGCGCATAATTTCCTCGATGATTTTATTATTCGGCTGGTTTATTCGTCTCCGCTGGAATTACCGGTTGTCGCGAGTCGCCTGGAAGCAACGGTGAAAGCGGCGACGAAGCGCTGTCAGGTTCGAGGCAAAGGAATAAATTACGGATCGCGTAGATATCGCCAAGAGGCGAGGAACAACGGTTCCTTTTATAGCTCGCGATTTTACGCGGCCGCGGGATGGGAAGGAGAAGGAAGGGAGAAAGAAGGGGGAAGAAATAACGAAAGAGTGGAGATGGCGCTAGGCAGAGAAAAAGACATTGCGTACCGTCGAGAGGGAATGCAATTTGCGATTCCCGTTCTTGCGTGGTCGCACGAGCGACGATAAAACCGGTGAAAAACCCGGAGAAAGGAATTTGAAAATTGCGGTAATGTCTTCTGACCTGCCCTCTCCTCCCGTCTCGCGTCTCTGTTGGCCGTTCGCTCGTTTACATCGCGCCGCGGCGGCGGTCCCATCGGTCCGACGTCCCGCGTCGTCTCGACCGTTTTCCAACCGTGTTACCTTTCGATTCGACGGAGCGAAACGCGGTTAGCTCGAGTCCGCGGGGGAGAGACAGAAATGCGAACAGTCAGCAAGTGGCATCCTCTGCTGACCGAGCACGTACATAGGAAACCTCGAGAGTAGTTTCTCCGCAGCGGTGTCAGCAACTCGCTATCGCCTGGCTCTCTTATAGTCGTTTGGCCTAGCTCGTCTGAAATTTAATGCGCCACTGCGATTCTGGCAAATATGTCTCTGGTTCCTCGGCTAAACGCACTATAGCTAGCTCCTCTGGCCAACTGGTCCTTCTAGAAAACTCGGTTTCGCCTTCGAATTTAACCACGATCGATTTACCTTTACCTCGCTTATTTATATTCCTCGCCTCGCAATCGGCCACGTCTCCTTTAGCTCTATCGATCCGAGTGGATCCGAGCCGATCCGAGTCTCGGGGCGCGTTAATCGGTTCCGAGGAAAACCGGTCGAGCCGATACGTCGTGAGATTGCTCGATCCTATAAGTATGCAGAACTTGGACCACGAAATTCCCCTCTTTCGATCTAATGCTTAATTCAACGGGCGTTTCGCCAACTTTTCTTCGAATCTCTTCCTCGTTCTTAGCTTCGACGCTTTCGATTACCCATTCGCGAACGATTCTGCGAAAACTTCTTTCCTTTCCCCTTCCCCTTTCCATTCGCCGCGGATCCGTTCCGCGGAATCGTGGAGAATCCGGGTACAAAACTGGTCGAAAGTTTCCTAGCCAATTGAACAAATTCGACGGTTTTCGGTGATCGATTCGCGTGATCGTTATCTCACGCTCGGCCTGTGGAGCTTCTTAAACAACGCGAATCAACCGCGTTAACCGTGTTGAAAGATTACTAAATACGTCGTTATCGGCCCGTCGAGTGTTGACTATAGGTGTAAAAAGATCTGCGCGGCTCCGGTTTCTTCTTCCTTATCTCCTATCATCTCGCCAGCTATCTGTTTGCTGGAAGTATAAATACATTTCTCGGCCCGTCTGTCGCGATAAGATAGCGTTTCGCTATGTTATTCGCAAACAGTCGATGCGGCTTCGAATTCGACTCCAGAAGCCTCTTCGATGGCAGCTCGTATCGTTTCTAAACCTCTCTCTTCTACTTCTATTTCGCATCGTGTTCGCGGACGTTGGTCTTGGCGAACAGCTGGAAATTTTCAACTGCGACTCTTCGCTGGCATGTTTTCGATTCCTTTCCAAATTTCGTCGCGTAGACGCGCTTCGTTCGTGTTTTTGGTCACGCATTCGATCTCGATCGTTCTTATCCGAGTGTTTGCAGCAGAAATTCCTGATAATGCTTTGACAGTTCTATCTTATCGCGACTTTTTGTGGAAATGTTTTGTCGGGCCAATCGACGATAACGCTCGGACGAGATCAAACTCGGCTAGAAAGTGGATATACGTTTTACGGTCGAGTCATTATTATTCTTCGAATTGTTGCTTGCCACCGTTTTGGTAATTCATGTCTAGGAATGTTATCGTCATGTGGTTATCACGCGCACTTTTCCATCGAGCTAATACCGCGTCGCTGTAATTTATCCGTTAACGCGTCGTTCCCAATCAATTTATAATCGTGTTAGGATAGGAACGAATCGTCAAAGCGTCGACGAGAAAACGAAGGAAAGAAAACGCCGGGTCGTTGTAAATCAGCTCTGTAACGTTTAATCTGTCCATAAACCCCGTTTGGCTATCTGGTATATTTGTCTAGTCTCTCGATATTTCCGATGACGATTAGGTCGTTCGATGACCGATCGCGATACGCGTTTACCAGGCTGGGTTTCGTCCAAGTAGCGTCGACTAGCCTCGACGAACAGCCCCCTTGTAATTCGTGGCATTAAAATTTCAGTGGTAGAGACTTTCTTTGCGGTCGGAGGGGGAAATCGAGGAATAGATTAATCGAAGCGAGAGAGGGTGGATGATTTACTTGGGTGATCGGCAACCACCGAGTCCCTCTTTTCTACCAGTCACCCCGCATCGATAGACTGCTCGCAGCGCGGTAAATAATGCTGGAATACTATTGTACGGCGAGAGACCATCGCCAAAGAAGGGGAGACTAGGCGGAAACGAAAGAAACCGAGATTGAAAAGGGACAGGCTGGAATTTCATTCTTTAACCGGGTAACACTCGGCGATTCTCGCGTTACGAGTTCCACCGTGATCTTTCCGAAATTTCTAAGCGTTTCCAGGCTTGTTTAACCAAATGGCTTTAAACAGATATCCGTTTTCTCTTTAAATTCTTCCTCGGGGCACGGACGATGAGAAAGAGGGGGTGGTAAGGAAAAATATCGATATTCGGATGTAAATTTCGCGTTGAAAGGGTGCAGCTCGTTTTTAATTGGCGGATCTCGAGGACCGTGCGACGGTGTTGAGATTGGCAGACGCGAGAATCGATAAAGCGATATCGAAGCGCGCGATAACTCGGAGATGGTGGATATAACGTGATGGAAAGTATAAGGAAGAGGGTACGGAACGCATAAGTGCTATCGCGTCCGTGGTAGTTATCACCTAACGGACACGTGCGATTACGTAATTAATACATTGCCGGGTTGACCGAGACGATAATAATCTCTCTCTTCCGCTCGAGTTCCTTACGATTAAATACTCCGGCGGGAAAGTTTAAATCTCGCCTGGATCTCGGTTTCTTATCGAACGCTTTTATACCGGAGATTAATGCCAGCAACCTCGCTCGTCATCGTCCCGGCTAACCCGATGACATTTTGCTCGGTGAAATGGAGGAAATCCTCCGTTTCGTTATCTTCGTGCCGCTTTCCGAGCGGAATATTCCGCGTTGGCCCTCCGTTCTCGGTCGTATCGTTTAACGTTTAGATGTCGTCGCGATGCGAACGACGATACGTCGCGGCTACGTCGCGTCGATGGAATTCGACGCATCGATAGCGAGACCATTTTCCGTCTCGTATCGCTCGCCTGGTTCGCTACGAGTCGAGCTATCGAACCTCAGCCGAGCGTTTTATCGGGAAACGTAGCCGTCTGGCGATCGATCCGGAATGCCGAGGTTTAACGGAAACACGGTGGTTAGAGAGTGGTTTTTCCGGCGCGATACGCATCGTCGATGTATTGCCCGTAGCTGGTTTACCAAGTCGGAGCGCGATGACTCAAGCTCTGGCTAGATTTGCTCGCACGGCATGAATCGTTGCGCTCGTTAGGACGCGGAGTACGCGCGCGATACATCCGTGCTGGTTGCGAAACACGGGCAAATTGGTGCACGTTTAAAAAGCGTGACGCTTCTAGACGGCAACCGAGAGTGTCGAGTCTCCGCGAACCCCATCACCGTCGCATAATCCCCACTGCCATCGCGAAACCTCCTCCTCCTCCGTGCTTCTATCGAACCATCGCCTTGTAATTTCTCCGTTGCGTCGTTGCGACATTTCTCCCGTTAATTTCATCCCGTAAACTCTCGCGCTTCGCCGGAACGCGAGAAAAGTTATTCGATGGATATTCGACGGGTAATTATTTGGATCAGGAGCACAGAGGAGAAACAGAGGGAAGAGTCGTGGCGACGCGTTGGGTACGCGCGAGCCGAGAACAGAGCCGGGAACAAAAAGCAGATTAAGCGTCACTGCTGGTTAAGAGTCGAGGAAGAGAAAGTCAACGAACCAATGGCAGCCAGTCCCTGATTGAGCCTGAATGCCGTGTTCTGGCTTTTATTAAGCGCAATCGCTCAGATTCGGTCCCGTCCTCCCTTCCTTTCTCTCTCTCTCTCTTTCCCTCTCTCTCTCTCTCTCTCTCTCATCCTCTCTCCCTCCCTCTCTCTCTGCCCGGGCTGGCCCGCGCGTGTCTCGCGCTTTTAACGAGCGTTTTACGAGCTTTTGTTCGGTCTCCTCTAGCTCTGCACCTTTTGTCGGGAATGCAATACGCGAACAAAACGCGCGCGTATAATGCTCCTACGCGAACAAAACACGGACGCAATCTCGGCTGATACACGCTCCTCGGGGTCAGGCTTGGAACGCGTTCCGCGCGATAAACGGAATACCGTCGGGGAAGGTTGATCTTCCCCCCTCCCCCCCGTTGGCCGGCCAATTGCTCTTGCAGTGGATGCCTTGCCTTTGGGGATCTCCGGTAACTCCGATAATCTCCACCTTTTTTATCTGCACGAGCAAATCGTTTTTATCCGCGAGATATACGGGCTTGCGCGGCGACGTTGAACGGTTCGGAAAAAGCGTCGGGATCGTATACGCGGAACGCAGAACACACGCGAAGAATACAAACAGATGTATCGAACGATGACGCGAGCGCCGAGCAAACAGACCACGTGGGTTGACATTTGCTCACAGCTCGATTAGTATCGTAAACCTTCTTCTCGGATGAGAGACTATAATTAGATTCGCGGTCTGTTCTTGACAGGCTGCTTAAAGCCTTCCTCTTTCTCTCTCCCCACACGCATCGTTAATTCCGCTTCTTCTTCTTCTTCTCCCCCTCCTCCTCCTTCTCCTTCTACTACTACTAGTACTATTACTACTGCTACTACTACTACTGCTACTACTACTACTACTACTACTACTACTACTACTATTACTACTCTCTAGCCGGGCTCGTGGTCGTTGATAGATTTTATCTGGTGACTCGATAACCTGACCTTGACACAGTCCTCGTCCAATCGTTCGCAGGAAGAGCACCATCGATGTCCTTTCCTTTTTCTTCTTTTTCTTTTTTTTCCGGTATTCTCGAGGAGAGAAATATCCTTTCCAGGCGGTTGGATGCCTCGATCTGGAAATAAATCGAATCGTCGCGATTAGCGATCCGACCGACCTATAATTTTCTTTCGACCGGTAAACGTTGCCATAGTAGATGGTTCGGTATCGATGTCGCTTCGAATAACCTCGAACGGCGCGTGTAGAAGAAAATCGAACAAAAATCTTTGCTTCCTTCTTATTGGATTAAAAAGCATCTGCGTTAGACGCGTGGAAAGTTCCGATCGCGCAGACGTTTGCAATCGGCTTCACTGGTTCTTCGTAATGCGACTCGACCAGAGAAGCAACCGCGGGTTCGTAAGTTTGCAAGTTCTCTCTGACATTGCGATGACCTAAAAGAGAAGATCAAAGGTTCGTGCGACCTTTGCGAGGAGAAGTACAAAGGTGTCGCAGCACCGGGTGTGTTGGTCGGGTAGGAGATAAATATAAGCGGGTTAAAAATAAGTTTTGTTTTCACGGAAAAATTGGCATAAACGCGAAGATGGAGGATAGAGGAGAGGAGACTTTCTCCAGCGACGCTCGGTAGCGAGTGGTTTTGCACGCGGTGGCGCGCGACTATGACGGCAAAGGCGAAAATAGAAGGCTGCCGCTGGCTCGTATCGCGTTTCGAGCTCTCTGACCGGCAGAGAGAGAAAGAGAGAGAGAGAGAGAGAGAGAGAGAGAGAGAGAGAGAGAGAGAGAGAGAGAGAGAGAGAGAGAGAGATATTCTTCGGTTCGAATGGAGAAACTGATTGGCAGTATTTATTGAAGTAGGTGTCTTATGCTCCGCAGAGAAACATGCAGTCGACCTCGATGCCGTGGAACACGTTCATTTCGCTGCCGCCGCCAGGAAGCAGGGCGCACGCTGCGCCGCATTCCGGAATGACGGCTCATGTGGGCCATCATCATCCGGGACCAGGTGCGGCGGCCGCGCATCCAGTCACTGTCGCGCAGCAACAGCAACGCGAGCGGGAGGAGCGGGAGCGAGAGGCGAGGGAACGGGACGCGAGAGAGCAGCGACAGCGAGAAACTGAGAACCTGGGGATAAGGGAGCACCTGGCCGCGGCCGAGAGACTGCATAGGCAGGCCGAGGCCAGGGACCACGTCGCCGCGCAGCAAAGAGCCGCTTATTATGCAGCCACTGCACCTCCGACTCAACAGGTACGTATCGGCCACCGTCCGATCGCGTTTTACGCCTTTAACCGCCTCGCTATATCTTTCGTTTGCCGCAGGTGTCTCGACCGTCCAGCGTACCTGGCAAAGTGGATTACCCACCGCCACCGGCCCACTCGAGAACCTCCAAGTCCTCGCTTCCCGTGAGTAGCCTTCACGAGAAACAACCGCCGGTGGTAGGGCCGTCGCACAGTTCTCTGCCAAAGGTCGAGCCGAACGTCGGTCTGTTCAGCTACTCGACGCAGTATCAGCCGCAGTCCTCGTACATGCACGACATCAAGGTGAAGAGCGACGTGGGCCAACCGCACAAGTCGCTGCCGAGCAAGAGCGGGTTGGCCGGCGGCCTCGAAAGGGATCACCACGGCCGGGAGGTACTACAGAACCCTCCGCCGTCGCTGCTGCCGGACCACAAGAGCTCGGTGATCGTGAAGAACGAAGGTCGGGAGCTTCCGAAGGCGCCGAGCTCGCAGCAGCACTCGCCCAGTCCGAAGATCATGCCGTATCTGAACGTTCAGTCGGTGCCGCCGCAACACAAGCCGTACGAGTACAGGAGCCCGACCCAGAGTCCTCACCACCTGCACCACTTGGACAGCCTGCAGGCGGCCAAGAGCATACCTCAGGGCCATCACAGAGGCAGTAGCGGCTCGACCACCACTGCGCAGTTACCCAGTCCGCACGGACATCCATCGCATTCGCACAATCGACAGTCACCGCACGCTCAGCATCCTCATCAACCACCGCATCCATCGCCACCGGAGCCGCGTTATCTCACCAGGCCGGAATCCGGCCTACCTTACGCTACTGCCAAGTCCTCCTACCCGTACCCGCATCCGCATCCGCCCACGGCCTCGCCGGCATCACACCAGCCCGCACCAGCAACCCGGCCAGCCGGTGCAACACGCTCAGCCGCAGATTAACGCCTCTTCGTTCCAAACCCAGCCACTAGACCTCGGGGTGGAGAGGTCCGGCTCCCCGAAGAGGAAAGCGCCGACCCCCTCGATCGCCGAAGTCTCCGGGCAACCGGTCTCCCTGGAAGTCTGCAAGAAACGCAGGACCGAGGAACCGCAACCGTTATCCTTGCAGTGCGTCGGTCCGCCGGTCCTTTCGAGAGTCAGCGAGCCGAGTCCGTTGATCGCCTCGGCGGCCACCTCGATCACCACCGTGGTGAACACCACGGTAGCGTTGCTGGCCCAGTCGAACGCCCAGGCGACGCAGGAACGAACCACGGTGACCGCGGTCAGCCCGGCGCCTAGCCCGGCGCCTATCCCCAGCCCGGCGCCGTCCACCGCGCCGAGTCCGGCGCCCAGCGCGCCCGGCACGCCGGCCAAAGCCAACCCTACCACCCTCGACAGCGAAAAGTCCAATAGCCCTGCGCCCAGGCCACCCAGCAGCACCAGCTACCCCGTGCACAAGCTGAAGAAGGCTTGGCTGCAAAGGCATTCCGGGGAGGACGGGACCGAGGACACCACCGGCGTGGTCGGCAGCGGCTCCTGCCTCACCTTGCCGATGAACATCTCCCAAGCACCCTCGCAGTCGTTGAACAACAAGGAACGCGACACCACCTCCAACGTCTCGGGCAACGCCACCGCCACTTGCTTGCCTAGCGCCGTCAATTCTATCCACAATATCGGCAGCATGGCTGTCAATAGTATCAACAAGAGCAAGGTCACTGCGAAAAGCAGTCGTAAATCGGCCAACAAGGAGTCGTTAAACGGACACGCGACCGACGCGAAAACGTCGTTACAAGAAGACTCGTCTAGCAGCGACCCGGAGAGAAAGTCGCCGCCGAAAAGGAAGCCACCCAAGGTATCTATATGGATCGTATCTATCGTATTATTTTTATTTTCGCACCGTGTTCAACCTTTCCGTGTCGTCTGGCTGTCGTTACGCGTCGTTGTTTATCGTTCTTGCATGTTTCTCCAAATAGGTCGTATTCTCGCTGTGTTGTTCCCTTTCTCAGCCTATTCCGCCTTCTCCCCGCTCTATCTCCTTCCTAGATCGCCGATATATCGTTTTAGGCTAAAGGTATTTGTTCGCGTTCTGCACGATTAGTAATTAAACGTCGAGCATGTTACGCGCCGAACAGTCGTTTCAACGTTCCGCGTTTGAATTTCCCGCCTGGCGAGCCGCCATTTTGATAACACTACGCTACAGCGAATACGCGCGGCCGCAAGTGGAAAGGTGGTCGCTGGGCGATATTGCCGGGAGTTTTTCGCATCGGATTTCCCTGCTTCAACGCGAATATATGTGTCCTACGTATGGTTATCGATCGTGCGACATGTACAATTCTCGATGGATAAAATTGGTAAAGTGTGTTCGAGCGTTGGTATTCGATATTACGCGTAGTTGGCCGAGGACGCAACCTAACCTCTTTCTTCTCACGCAGAAACGACCGTTTCGATTCTTTCGAGCTTGTCCGATGTCCGATAATCGACCTAGCGATTTCCGATTCACCGGAGAAAGCCTCGTGTCGAGCGTTGATTAACCCCTCCCCCGGTATTTCCCCGTGTTGGTTAATTACTTCGAAATTCTTCGAGTTATTGCATGTTACGTAGCATTGGACGCGGAATCGATTTGCTTGTAAATGGGAAGCCGTACCGTGTACGATATATAGAACAGGCGGCGCGCGCGCGCGCCTCTCTCTCTCAGTTGGTAGTTTTTGGCAGTAGTTACGGCAAGAGCATGAACTTCCTGACTACTTAATAATCTGTGCCCTGTGGTAGGTAAAACGAAAGAAGGGCGCAGCACGGAGGCAGCAAACCACCGCGGAAGATCAGCGGAGGCGAAAGGAAGATAAGCAAGGCGGAGGAGCTGGTGTAGGCAGCGAGTCTAGTAACGAGAGCGAGGCTGGTTCTGCTAGCGATACCAGCGAACAGTTGGGTTCCATTCAACCTACCTCCAGGGTGCGGCATACCACCGCCAATTCCAACAATTCCTCGGGAAACGGTTAGTTGACGTAGCTTCTTGTAAATGGACTTCTTCCCATCAGGTGAACTAACTATTCACTTGCAGGGTAAGTGATCCGCGTTCCACGGTCGTACGCTTACTCTCCTCTCCCTTCTTAGAGCTGTGCGCGAACCGCAGAAATTCAGGAATACCGACATATTCTTTATCTACCTTTGTCAATTTTCCGCTAGCCGGTTTCATTCGCGCCTCTTTCAATTTCCTGGTACTCTCCAGGTTCGCCGAGCTCTTCGAACCTTTTTGCAATCCCGTTTCGCACACTTACCCTGTCTCTCGGTGTAACGAAACGTTCGCTTCTTTGATAACACCCTCCGTGTAACTCTTGCCAAAGGAATACAAAGAAACAACGATACGAATGCATATACTCGTGTACATCCATGATATCTTGAACGGTATAACGAGCTTTTTCGCTCCGAGTCGCGTTATATATCGTGTTATACATGTCGAAACCGGCCGGTAAACGATGTTCGCGTTGCTTCAAGTGGGCCGTGTCGTTTGTTGGACAGGTAACAACAAGGAGCCCAGGAAACGAGGTAGAAGACCAAAGACTACGAAAGGTAACGAATTAGGTGGAGAAGATCAGCAACCTCGTCAAAAGAAAGAACGTAGAGACGACAGTGCGAGCGGTGGTAACAATGGGCCAGGTGGCAGCGGTGGCAGGGGTGATCCCTTTCGTAGACCTCCGATATCGCAATTGAAAAAAACCGGTGACAGTTGGTTGCAAGACGGCGCTTGTTTCGAAGTAGCCCCGAAATTGGCGAAATGTCGTGAGTGCAGATGGACACCGCACCAACGCTCCAAAAACCTTCCTCAAAATATTTTCTGCAGATTTTATGCATTCCGTAGATTACGGTACACGAAAAATGGACAGTTGGCTATAGCGGGATTTAGCGATCCTCACAAGGATGCGTCCGAGGTAAATATCACGAGTTTCCGCTCGGCGTGCTTTCTCGTCTCCGCGACTGCGAGACCAACTGTCGTTTCGTTTCTCTGTTACAGGTAGATCTTCGATTATGGTTACCAGGGAAAGAAAGTTCGGATACGAAGAAGGACGAAAAGTCCGACAAGAGCGATAAAGAAAAGGGAGACAAAGAAGATCTAGATCTGGAAATGGCGCACAGATTGCTTCGACAAGTCGGAGATCAATTTTGCGATCTTTTGCATCAGGAGAAGGATGCCCTTCAACAGCACATGGCAGAAGGTAAATTTCCTTTGCTACTTGATCCTGACGTTTATACATTTACCATATTTCCCCGAATACGGAATAAAATCTCCAATTCGATGTTCATATATTCTCTCGCATGCTTCGTAATGTCGATGTTAAATCGTTAACATGCTATATATGTACCTGTGTAAAATGTCGTCGAGAATCAAATCTAAAAAGCGAGCGAGCGAGCGTGAAAGGAAGAGGGAAAGAAAGAGAGAGAGAAAGAGAGAGAGAGAAGTAGAGAAAAAGAAAAGAGTTAAAGAAAATCCAATTATAGCATGTAATTTAATCATTTGCCATTTCTTTCGTTTTCATTTCTATACACCGTAAATTTACGTTCGATACGTTTGATTAAAGATTTTCTCGAGCATGTTATTATACGTAAACGACATTGCTTTGACTATTTACTTTGTTCGCATGATTTAACGCTTTGTGTATCGATTGTTTCTTCACCTTGACAGCAAGTTCGGGACTTGTAGACGGAACAGTCGCTTGGAAGAGAGTGGTGCAAGGTGTTCGAGAAATGTGCGATGTTTGCGAGACTACCTTATTCAATTATCACTGGGCTTGCGGGAAATGTGGTTTCGTCGTGTGCATCGATTGTTACAAGGTAAGAACGTTTGCCTCTATTTTCATGAATTCATTCCTTCGTACTTTTAACTAATGATACGTGATGACAAATAATCCGTTGAGAACCACGTGATAAGTATTTATGAAATATATCGAGCTTTTTAACACTGATACACGATACCGTTAAATACGTAAACGTAAACGTTGTACGCACAGCGATTTCATAAGGAAAATATGTGGACGTTAACAGGGACGCAAGAATGGCACGATCAAGATTTGGGGAGAAAGCGGGAAGGATAGAGACGACTTTTCTTGGCTTTTGTGTACGAATAGGCAGGTACACGAGCCCGAACGACTCATGCTCACGCAAATCATTGCCGGCGATAGCCTGATACGTCTCGGACAACGACTGCACGAATGCCGCGCGGAATGGGGAATACCTCAGCATTGCGGCTGCACGCTGGTCGTTCAAACGCCTCCCAATGAATATTTACGGAACATGATAAAAGGCGATTCGGTACCGGTTCTAAACGGTAACGTCAAGCAGGAAGTTAAAGAAGAAAAGAAAGTGAACGAATCGAACGGTTCATCGGAGAACAAAACGAACGGCGAGGACAAGAATTCTCCGTTAAACTGGCTAGCGGACGTGGCTTTACAGAATCAAGACAAAAACGAAAGCGCTTCTAGTTCAGATTCCGACGAGGATCGAGATGGTAATTACTCGACCTTGAGAGAATTGCTTATCCGACCGTCTCACAAGTCGAACGGCAGCGGTTCCAGATCCAATTCGCCAACCAATAATTCCGGCAATGTTAACGTTACCTCCGGAAACAACGCGCAGAACAACGTCGCAAAGTCTGGGAAAAAGTCGAAGATGGACACGCTGGACGAGGTAATATCCAGCGTGATAGAGCATAGCGTGAAAAAGGAACGAGAAGGCGAGCTGGACGACGAGAAACCAAGTGAGCTGAAGCATTTCGTAAGAAGATACAAATGGACGCAGAAGGGCAGAGAACCGTTGCCTATACGGATTATGACGCTTACCGAAAGCAAGAGTCTTTACCCGGACGTGCCTCACTCTTGGCTCTGCGATGGGAAATTGCTCAGGTTAAACGATCCGAACAGCCCGAATAATTATAGAATTTTTCAAGATCAGTGGAAACGCGGGCAACCGGTAATCGTGTCGGACGTGGCCAAGTCGTTGGATATGAACTTGTGGCATCCGGACTCGTTCGCTAGAGACTTTGGCGACGAGAAGAACGATTTGATCAACTGTATGACCGGGAATCTGGTACCGAATCAACCGATGCGTAAATTCTGGGAAGGGTTCGAACACTTCTCCAAGAGATTGAAAGACGAGAGGGGAAATCCGATGTTGCTGAAATTGAAAGACTGGCCACCCGGCGAAGACTTTGCGGAGTTATTGCCGTCGAGATTCGCGGATTTGATGAAAGTTTTGCCGTTGTCGGAGTACACCCATCGAAACGGAAGACTGAACTTGGCCAGCCGGCTACCAGACTGCTTCGTAAGGCCAGACTTGGGACCTAAAATGTACAACGCTTACGGTTCGGCTCTTCATCCTAACAAGGGCACGACTAATCTCCACCTAGATATTTCCGATGCGGTTAACGTCATGGTATACGTGGGAATCCCAAAGGATGCGGACAACGACGAACACGTCAAAGGTATTTATTATACGCTTTGCTTCCACATTTTCTTCCATTTCCAGGCGTTTATTAACCAAGATATGTCCGCGTATTCGCGTGTTACAGAAGCACTACGAGCTATAGACGAGGCCGGTTGTGATATCCTGACGCGTCGACGTGTTCGCGAGCGAGGAGAAGCACCGGGCGCATTGTGGCATATTTATGCAGCTCGAGATGCCGATAAAATTAGGGATCTGTTGAACGCCGTGGCTCTGGAACGTGGGGCTCGTTTGGAGCCGCATCACGATCCGATCCACGATCAAAGCTGTTACCTCGACGGACCTTTACGAGAACGGTTGTACCGCGAATACGGCGTCGAAGGGTAAGCAATCCCTTTCGAATAGTCTCTCTCTCTCTCTCTCTATCTCTCTCTGTCTCTCTCTCTCTCTCTCTCTCTTCTCTCTCTCTCTCTCTCTCTCTCTCTCTCTCTCTCTCTCTCTCATCCTATGTTTGAGGAACTGTTGGTGGGAATGAATAACAAAAATGCTCTGTCGTGTTTGCAGATACGCTATTGTACAGTGCCTAGGCGATGCGGTATTCGTGCCAGCTGGCGCACCGCATCAAGTCCGCAATCTGCATAATTGTATAAAGGTAGCGGAAGATTTCGTATCTCCGGAAAACGTGTCGCACTGCTTCCATCTAACGCAAGAGTTCCGTGCGCTATCGGACACGCACACGAATCACGAAGACAAGTTACAGATTAAGAATATAATCTATCACGCGGTGAAGGATTCGTTGGCCGTTTTGAGCAACGTGAAGGAAGAAACTCTTGCCAAACTCAAGTCGAATAACGAGATGAAGAAGGAGGAGACGTAGCCCTAGGCCCCCTGTCGCGGTCGCAAGGGCCGTTGATCGTTGTTTGACTAAAGCGCTTGCTGTAGCAAGCGAGCGCGCAACCTGTTACCGGTCCTGTATCGCTCGCCCGAATGGCATACGCCGGGATCAGTTCGAGACGACAGGAGGATTAATCTAAGATGCTCCGAAACCTGTATCGAGGTGCAAGAATTTGTTGTGATATTTGACGAGTAACTCAAAAGTTTGATTTTCGGTATTGGCTGAGCCAATGAGATTATTCGTTGTTTCATTTGAATTTCCTTTTACGTATACTTTCCTTTCTCTCGAGCAACGTGTACTTGCGGACATGAAGTCCGCGAGTTTTTTTCATTGAAGCATGGAGTTGGCGACGCGAACCCCGCGCACAGCGTCCATTATCATTGTGATACCAGGAGGAGGACTTTGGATCATGCATTATTTGTAATTACTTATATCGTGCCTGTATTCAATACATACTGTCTATATTATATAAATGTAGATAATGGATTACTGTGTAATGAATTCTTACTAGCAACTACGAAAGGATCGTCTAGAGGTACCTTTGTGCAATTAGATGTCGATTAAATTGTTAGCTGGATCAGTGATACTTGTCGATCCGCGTTACGTGCTCTCGTGATCTGGTGCTTTTCGGTATCGATTTAACAAGAAAGCAAACAGCCGCTTTGCCAAATGGCCGATATATATTTCTCGCTACGTTCTTGTGTTCCGCGCGCGGTAATGAGCATAAGAGGAAAACACTGCCTAAGCTGTTAGCATCGGTCCAGTTTACGGGTGAATCGATCTTTGCGCGTTAAGTACATTAATGCAATATACGTGATAATCGCAGTTCGGCGGCTTCCTCGGGTATATATGTGTATATATATATGTGTGTGTGTGTATATATATATAAATGTGTATATGTATATATGGATACGTATATATGTATACACATTTTTTTTCGGTTTGTCTTTCTTCTTCGAAAAATATATCGGCTATACCGAGCAAAGTTTCTTCGAAGGTTTGTATATGACCATCGTCGTTTAAAGCAAGGCATCAGAACAAAAATAACAAGAAAAACGGCTAAACAAATCTTTCGATATTATCTTTACGGGATACGAGATCCTTAAGAATAGACTCTATTGAATTTAATGTTTTTTATAGATTGGATTGACGTTGTGGCCCAGTGATGACCCAGTAAAAGTTTAAGGGGGGTAAAAGGGGGGAGAAAGCAAAGCGGAGGCGAGAAAAAGTGGAAAAAGGGGAAAGAACATTGAGAAACTGTTATTTTTGTCGAATCACGCAAACCGTCTATCCGATAGAGCAGCGATATTCTAATTGTATTTGTAATTAATATCGATAACTATGGTAACATTATTTAATGCAAAGTAAAGCTGTAACGACTTTCGAAGTGCCAATGTTGAACGACGTGGACATTCTCGCGTGTTTACACGTTGCGTATCGTACGCGTATAGGTAGACAAGAAAAAGGAAGGAACAAAGAAAAGAAAAGAAAAGAAAAGAGAAGGAAGAAAGAACACAGATTAGTCATGCAGAATTCACAGATGAGAGGCCGAGTTCCTATCATACACAACTTTTCTCATATAGAACAAACCGCCGCTGTTCACGGTATGTTGCGCGATGTCTGAATTCTTGAAAGCCATTGCCGTCCTCGTTCATTCTGTTTCCACGACGTCGTTTCTTACGCGCTCTCGCAACCGGGACAATATAATAGTCGTACCGTTCGCAATCCGGTCACACTTTCAACGATTCAAACGAAAAGGTAAAAAGAAGGAAGAGGAAAAGAAAAAAGAGAGAGAGAGAGAGAGGGGAAGGCAGCAGCTTTCGAGGACAGACGTTACACACGTGTATGTAATTTAACGTCTCGCGCCGTTGGTGCGCTTATCGATCGTCAGATGTTCTCTACGGCTGGTAATCTCGAGACCGACGTGTAAGCAACAAGCGAAGAACAAGAAAAAGCAAAAAAAAAAGAAAAGAAAAAAAACAAATCACGGGAATCCTGGAATCCGCAATTTCTTTGATCTCAACATTCGTCTAGCATACAACGACTTGATTAAATAATATTTAACGAGTAAATTTTTAAAATATCTTAGTGTCGATAAGCAACGTTAATATTACGGAAATTATAACAAAAAAAAAAAAAAAGTACCCTTATTATTCACAAGCGACGATAATGATAATAGAGAAAAAAAAAAAAAAGAAGCATACTCTGTGTATTATTGCTGCAGACAAAGCTATTATTCGTGCTCCCGCTACGTGTATGTAAATACATTTATACATACTTATATGTATACATATACATATATAAATACGAAGAAAGTTAGGACTTAAGAGATACACACTCCATGGATATGGACAAAAAAATACACCTTACACGCGTAGATAGATAGTTTATTATACCATTATTAATTATTATTATTATTATTATTATTAATTATTATTAATTATTATGATTACGATTATGATTATCATCATTATTACGATTAATTATTACGAAAAATACCGATATTTAAATGTTGCTGAATACGTGGCGAAAAAGAAGCACGCGATTACGAGCGTCTAGTGTATAGATGAAAGTGATTCGAAAGATTGTGTGCGTTGCGTGTCTGCGTGTATGTTGTTTTTTTGTGCGAAATTCCGGAAGAAAGCACGAAAGAGTGTGCGAATGAGAGAGAGAGAAAGAGAGAGAGAACAAGGGGCCGTGTATTGGGGGCGGAGTGGAATGGATGAGTCAATTGTACAGCCCTTAAAACTCCTACAAAATATCCACCCCCAAAGTTCTACACTACCCCGCCACCGGTCGCCCCCAGTCATAGCAATTATGAACCGCGGGCCGGCAGGTCTGAGTATAATTTTTTGTACTGTGTAAATGTAAGAACATACGTTTGAATAAGAAAAATGTTTATATTACAAAAAAAAAAAAAAAAAAAAAAAAAAAAAAAAAAAAAAAAAACGTTTGTGTATCTTTTCATTCGTTACACGTTTAGCCATACCCCGCGAGTTATCTGTCGAATTTCGAAAATCGCATTTCCCCTGTTCCTCCGTATCGAATAATTTTAATCGAATCTCGATCTTATTACCGGACTTGTTGCATCCGTCTAATGCACGAACTTGTTGCTTATTGGCAAAGATTCGTCATTGATCTGTCACGCATATCATAACACTCGGTATATTAAATGTCGATAGCTTTCGTATAGCTACATCCTCGAACACGCGATACTTCGAATCGCCCAGCAACGATTAGGTGCTAAACCTTGATCGTTGAAATATACGCGTACGTAACTGTATCAAGACGAACGGTTCTATCGATGACGCGAAAAGAAAAAAAAAAAAAAATTTTTCCGTCGATCGACCGTGTCGCTCGGTTCGTTGCGATTGGAAAATCAAACACGCGACCAACCAACGAATTCGTCGGTGTAAGGTGGAAAAAGAATTGGAAAGATTTTTGCGAAAGCTTTGTCACGATCGTTGGAAAGCGTATTAATATATACGTGCCTGGTATTCGAGCGCGCGCATTGAAACACGTACCAATACGTGTCCGGATTATAATATACTAACAACGATTCTGCTTCCGTTCCAAAACACACCTGGCTTGTTTCCGGCGTTGAATTTGCACGAAATCCCATAAGACTCGGGGACCCGGAGAGGGTTTTGACGATGGCTATACTCGGCCAATGATAGCATATCCGGCGTGAGAAGGACAGACTGCCGATAAACTATGGTACAAATCTGTAGTTAATGTATAGTATGGTAGAGTGTCGCCTACACACTCACACTTCCAAGATGGCGCTCAACCTGCGGAGAGAAAGACGATCGAGCGTCTGAACTGGTCGGAGCGGGTCTGCTATAGCTGCGTCAAGCGTCGGACAATGAACGAGTGCCGGACTGATCTACTTGTTTTTCTCGTCGCTCCGACCAGTCAGTCGTAAGGATAGTGCAGTGCGTTTGGTGCGGAAACAAAATGTGCAGCCACAGAAAGAGGATCGTTAGGCTAGAGTCGAAAATAAGTACGTGCTAGTGCTGGTTCTTCGGTTATGTCAGTGTGTTAAGTCAAAATGGCAGCCACGTTAACTGTCGAGCAGGAACAGGTAAGCGGTTATCTATCCTCTTATTCCGGGCATACTCGTCCGAGAATTCTTTTCTCCGATTTCGCCGACATCGCCAGATCGATCGATCGCGATTTTTTCCTTTTCGCCCGTCTCCCCGCCGCCAACATGTTTACAACCGCGTAATATAAACACTGCTCGTTCCCTCTGCCTCCGGTCCGTCCACTCTTTTCCCTCTATTTCAACGGAAATGACAAGAGAGAAGGAATTTTCCTATTCCACGTATCCCCGGCAGCCGTTCTCCGTCGAGTACCCGCGATCATTATTCTATTCAACTTTCGATCCGCTAAATCAGCGCGATGAATAAATTCGCGTGTGCACATCGAGCTTTAATCGGCGATGTTTCTCCAACTAGATACTGTCATCGCCGGAATAACCTTCCATTCTTTTCCGGACTGTACTCTCTGCACCGTGCGTTATTTTATTCCTCGCCAGTCCCCACGACCTTTTTCCATCGTTCTTATTCAAAAATTCTCCCACGCTATTGGAAATCGATCATCGGCGGATACGCGTTCGACGAAGAAAATAATTTCCCGACTTTCAACGGGCTAGTCTGGCGTTTCTACGATTTTTAAATAGTCGAAATTGAAAGGAATACGCGCGAGGTTTCGGATTCACGGCGCGTAACGTTGAGAATAAAGGAAATTAAAAACGGTCGGTCAGCAAAGTTTCGTAAAAGTATCGATTCGCGATATTAAATTTCTTGACCCTGGAACGAACCTATCCATTTACCGTACCGGTCTCCGGCGAGCATAGCATGGCGGAAGTTGCCGGTGGGTAGGTAGTCGGGCACCGGAAGTTATATCGGTACCCAGGGCATGTACACAAATCATCGACGAATGACTGTTTCGACAGTATAGAAATGCCACGAGACTATCCGATCGTTCGAAACGTCTCGCGCAGAGCCATCTTTCCTATTAATCCGCATCTCCGCTTCCTTCCAATTCTACGCGTCGTGCAAATTAGCGGTTTTCTTTCGTTCCGAAGGGAAAGTTATTAAACGGTCGTTTGTGTTTTCAGGCTACGAAAGAATTTATAGAAGCGGTGAACAAGTGCCGAGCTGGAAGGAGAGCCGGTCCAGTCTCGTGGAGCATAGCCGTAAAGTATTTGACAGTAAGGAAATTTGAAGTGGCGAGAGCACTAGCGTTGTACGAACAGCACGAAGCGACCAGGAGGAGAGAGGGTCTGGCAGTTTTGTACCCTACTCAGGAACCTTTGTTCAGCGAATTACGCACAGGAAAATTCACAGTTTTAGTAAGTGCCTAAATCGAGTTAATACAAAGCTCAATGATCCCGGGTTATCAAGCGCGTGTTATTTAACCGACACATCCGTGAAAATGTTCCAGCCTTCACGGGACGCTACAGGGGCAGCCATAGCTATTTTTACAGCACATTTACACCTTCCACAAAACACTACGCACCAGACAACGTTACAAGTGAGTATCCGCGTACACGTTGCATTTGCATAAACAAACGGTATCGGTTTACGATTAGATCGCGATACGAAGCGCGCGTATCGCTGCGACACGCGCGAAGAAGAAAGAACGAAAGATAATACGATTGGATAGACGTGTAATAACAGGAACATTCTCTGTCTCGTTGCAGGGTGTCGTTTATCAATTAGATGCAGCTCTAGAAAGCGTAGAAACTCAAAAGCACGGTCTGGTTTTTATTTATGACATGTCGGATAGTAAATACCAGAATTTCGACTATGACCTCTCGCAAAAGATTCTCACTCTGCTGAAGGTAAGTTTCACATCCGTGTACGCGCGGTACTTATTCGATTTATTTATTATTCCGAGCGAGAGAAAGTGGCCGTGAAAACATCGAAAGATATTCGTTAAATTTAAGTCAGCTATTATAAACACTGTTAATTATTGAATAAAGAAATATATGCATATACATATACATTACTCTGGACGGAAAGTCTATACTCTCGCGACTTTACGAGTTTTACCATTCTCGATATTCACCTTGATTCTTTTTCACTGACGAATCTACGGCTGGATTTGACATGGCTCCGAGAAGTAAAGAGGCTTTGTTGGCAACAACGATTCGTTCCGAATGTAGGCCATTATCTTTGCACAGGAAATTTAATCAACATCTTTGGCTTTTATTCTTACCACGAACGAAATCGGACCGTGTAATGCACGCGTGCTGTCTCTCTGCGAAAGATTAACTCTGTATATACGAATGCGTCACGTTGCACGGTAGAAAATATTTGAAACGCATGTCGGAACGTATCAACACGAAGAAGGAGTCGGTCGCATAGAATTCTGATTATATGTTCGGTATTATATGCACAGTAGGTACCGAGCAATACATAAAGTAATTCCAAAGCGTCTAGTAGAGGGGTACATAGGAGGGTGCATCTCAAAGAACAGGGAAGCTTAAGGGGTTGTTAACGCTTCACGAAAACCCACTTGCAATTGCCCAGTGAACCGCACGTTACAAGCAGAGGAAGGGATTTTCAAAGGTTTCGCCGGAATGACGCAGTTGTAGAATATTTATGAAACTATTTCTAACAACATTTTTACGTCACCAAGCACGAGATAAAAATAATCTTCTGTTTGCCCGGTTGTTTACCAGGAATCGGGGATAAAGCTGAATTCTATTCTGAAACCCGCGTAGCCTGTCCGGCGAAGTGTATAAAAGGGAAATATAATGCTACCGGTCGCTTTCTATTCGACTAACAACGTTTCGATACTCTTCCATTTTCCGTGCTATTGTATCTGCCTGTAGCGTCCAATGTCGTTTCGCCAGCGGACAGAAACTTTTCCGATAAAATTTCCTTCCCCTCCCTTCCCCTTTTTTCCTCTCTTTCTCTCTGTCATCGACCGTCGTTTGATAAATTAACGTTGGAATCTCGGGGAAAATAGCGCGGCAATTGTTGCGCGCCGAATTGGTTTCTCCGTGAAATAAACGCGGAATAAAGGACAATAGAATTAATAACAGGAAAAAGGTGTAGACGCGAAAGGTGATATTTTGTTTTGCTAGCCAGATTTCCGGTTAAAAATAAGCCGGACCGTTCTAGTTTTAGCGGTAGCAAGTTATTAGAGGTTGATAACCCCGGTCGTACGCAACACGGTTCACGCATGCTGTATTTCAACGAATCCTGATTACCAAAGTACGAAAGCACCGGAGGAGAATGGCAGGCAGGCAGGTTGAGAGGCACTGAGATAATACGTCACCATACGTCGGATCGCACCTTTGCCGGGGGGAAAAGAAATTCGCGTAAGGGATGCTAGAGCGGTGGTAAAAAGAAGGGGTCGTTGGCGCGCATGCGCGCATCCGCGGGATAACGTCGCGACGCTCGTGGTCAGTAATCATCGTGACCCCTTTGCGGCATTATCGCGTACAGATCGGAAGAAGTTACAACCTGATTCCGCCGTCGGGTTCCCGTGATTTTTCCTCGTCGTTGGTTCGTTGGTTGGTTCGTTGGTTGGTTGGTTCGCGTCGCTAGGTAACCTCTTCGCAACGGGAAATGTCGTGGAAATGACCGAAACCAGTTACGTTATCCCCGCGAGCGTAAGAAACGGTTATTATAATTTCACGGTATCGATTGACTGACCGAGTGTCGCGGCAGTGATTTCGATTGCATCGATTCGACGACGCTGGATATAACCTGGTGATCAATCCAGCCTCGAGCTAATCAAGAGCACTCGATTTATCGTCCGCATCGAGGCTTTCTTCCTTTCCAAGATAATCCACGTTCTACGCTCTGCCGATCCGTCCTTTCGACAGGTTGATCCTCCGATTCGACACCTCTTCTCACCGATGTTCCAGAAAATATTTCCTTGCGCTGCGTCTCTCCGCGACATACGGTAAATGAAACTTCTAATCTATCGATTCATTGTCCGAGTGCTCTCCGTATCCACGGCCCAGCCGAATTACCCTGCTAATCCGGTTGATCCCGACACGAATCCCTAGCACGATCTTCGAGTTGCGAGCGATCGGAGATCCTCGTCACATCGAGATCGGGATCGGAATCGGAATCGGGATCGGGATCGGTTCCGGGATCGGTTCCGGCCAGCCTCCGATCGTGTTTCCTCGTACCTTTTTTCATCGCGTTTTCGCGGGGTTTCCATGTAATACGGTTTGTGCGCTTAAGATCGGAAAGATGTAGTAGTGCTGCTGCTGACGTCGTTGCTGTTACGGTACTTCCGCCCTCTATATACACCACTGGGGGTACCGAGGGTTAAGTTACCGTGTTTCCTGCATTTCACGCGACTCCCAGCGAGAAACATTTTTTCCCAATTCTACGCTGTTATCGATCCGAAATCTCAGATGTTCGTCGACCTCGTACTGCGAATTGCTTGTCCTAGTTCGATTGAATTCTGCATCGCTTGATGCAACGCACAAGTAGCCTATAACAGAGGTTTACCGTTAAATTGGATCGAAACTCGTGCTACGTAATTCCGTAATTTTCCTTTAAAACGAAACCCCTTCGTGCATTAAACGTATATTCGAAGATTGCTTGCAGTTGGCACTAAACCCACCTCCTGGTTTATATACCGTTCTATTATTGCATCGTCTTGCAAAGGTCAAATTTGAAAGTCGCTCCATTTCGAAAATAAATCACGTAGTCACCTTAACCGATCGCTCTTCTTTTTTTTCTTCTTTCTCTTTTTTCTCTTTTTTTTTTAATATCTGTCATCTTTCCTGGGTATATACGTTTTCGCTACCATCTCTGTGTTTTATCGTTCCGTTTTTTTTTCTTTCATATAAATACATCGTGCCGTATAAAAATAAGTCGTACTTCGCAGACCAATCGATTATTCGATTATTCTCGCTTTATTTATTATTTAATTTCGCGGTACACGCTAATAATTCGTGGAAAAGCAGAATTTTGTGGCGTGTTCGCAGTGCCGTACGTACCATGCGATATTCCAGTGTCCCACTACGATGTTCCAAATGAAATACGTATTACAGCGTTATCTTCTTGTTTCAGGGTGGTTATCCAGCAAAATTGAAAAAGGTTTTAATAGTGACTGCGCCGCTCTGGTTCAAAGCACCGTTTAAGATCCTTCGATTGTTCGTGCGTGAAAAATTGCGGGATAGGGTATTCACCGTATCTATTCCCCAATTAACGTTACATATCCCGCGGGAATCATTACCGCATCGTTTGGGCGGCACATTGGAGATACAGCATGAGGCATGGCTTCTCCACTGTCTTAAATCCATGACAAACAGGGGTGGGGGTGAACTTTGCGAGGTCAGTTTTCCAACTGCGTTACAGATACGTCGGTGGAATTGTTAACCGATGATGCACGAAATTCTCATGTTTGTAGGTTACCCCCAGAGTGGGTACTCCTCTCTCGCCCACGTCGAAAAATCATACGGTTCATCAAAATCCCAATGGAACTACAGTCAGTAGCTCAACTAGTCCTATAATCGATAAGAACAAAGTGAAAAATGGTATCTCGAATATCGGGGATATCGAGATTACGAATGGTGATGTCTGGATGGGAACCGATGAGGCACCATCTCCAGTTCAGCCTCCGTCCTCAGCTAGTTCAGGGTTTAGCGACGACGACAGCCTCCACGGGGACCTCGGTCTCCAGGCTGTTACCATGGAGCAGCTCATCGAAGAAATTCATTCGAGAGGACGCGCAGGACTCATAGCCGAGTACGCGGAGATCAGGAAAAGACCACCCGAAGGATCCTTCAATAACGCCAAGTATGCCATGTTCTTTGTTCCATTCAATTTGCTCGTCATTCCCGTTTACGATTCGGATAAACGAACGCGAATGCATTTTTCAGGTTAAGATCGAATCAATCGAAGAACCGATACACGGACGTGCTCTGCTACGATCACAGTAGAGTGTGCTTGTCGCAAATAGATGGGGACGCCACGTCGGATTATATAAATGCTAATTTTGTCGACGGTTACAAGCAGAAGAACGCGTTTATCAGTACCCAGGGTCCGCTTCCGAAAACTTGCGGAGATTTCTGGAGAATGATCTGGGAGCAACAAACACTGGTTGTCGTCATGACCACGAGGTAAATCGTTTTACTCGTTACATGATTGTTATCGTTGTCTTTGTCGTTGTCGTTGTCGTTGTCGACGAGGAGAGTTTGCGTAATTACATTGATAAATTTTAGAGTGGTGGAAAGAGGGCGTACGAAATGCGCGCAATATTGGGGCCCGGAACCGGGCGACGAAGTACAGGCGGGAGGTTTCACGGTGACCACTCTCGAAGTTGACACGAATCCTGACTACACGATATCGATGCTTCTTCTAACAAACAACAAGGTAGACCCTGCTGAATTTTCAAGAAGGAAGGATGAAGCGTTCCATATTTAGAAGCCTCTGATCGATAAACGTAACGCGCGTTTGTTTTAGACTGACGAGGCAAGAGAAGTTTGCCACATGCTGTACACCGCGTGGCCCGATTACGGTGTTCCACAATCGGCCAGGGCTCTGCTACAGTTTCTAGCCTTAGTAAGACAACAACAAAATAAGTTACTTGCTAGTAGAGGGGATACGTGGGCCGGACATCCGCGAGGACCTCCTATAGTTGTCCATTGCAGCGCTGGAATAGGAAGGACAGGTATTTAGCGAGTTTATAGATGGAACGCATGCTCCAGAGAACGGAAAGTGGAGGGAGATGTAATGATCGGCTGTTCTGTGTTATATTTTTAGGAACCTTTTGCACGTTAGATATTTGCATATCGCGACTAGAAGATACCGGAACTGTAGATATCCGTGGAACCGTCGAAAAAATTCGAGCACAGAGGGCCTACAGTATTCAAATGCCAGACCAATACGTTTTCTGTCATCGTGCTCTGGCAGAGTACGCGCTTTCCAAAGGGATGCTTAGTTCGCAACATCTTGCTATGTTACCTCCAACCATAGAAGAAGATTCCGATTAGAGCGTAATCTCTATTACCATGTACCAGATTGATGTTCTTCCCGAGTATGCGTAAACAGTCTCCTTACATAGCCTATTTCTAGCTTAAATAACTGAAAGTTATTTTTTGCTATCATCTTCATCGATGTAATATTTCAGATTTCTACTCTTATGTTAGGCTATATGTTTAGAGAATATCTAAAGAAAGACTAGTTTTTTCAAGGCCAAATGTGCGAACAGAAATCTTTCATTTCTGTTCCTTGGTATTTTGCTCTGTGAACAAACGATTCGATATTAAGAATAACGACGGCGGTGCGAATGCGCTGATTAGAAATGGCTCTCCGAGTAAATAGCACGAAAAGTGACACGATCGGATCTGCCGACTCTATTTTAACCCTCTCATATGTAAATTTTATTGTACATTTTGAAAGGTAACTGCAAGTTATTTCAAACGTGTAAAGTATGAAACGCCTTACGTTATAAACATTCCATTTGAAAACAATTACTACGTCAATTAAATTAATATATATATACATACATATTATATAGAAGTGTGAATTATTATGCTATTTCATAGATTTAAAGAATTTTCCTTATATTCTGTGTTATACATACCAGAGGTAAAGTTATCAAACTCGATACCCTAACCGGTAAAATGCGGTTTATCATTCAAGTAAAGAAGAACCGTTAAAGTAACTGTTATAAACGTTATTTATTAATGTACTACTGTACAGATTAACAATTAAGATTAGCGTTTTCTTTCGTAACAGTATGCTTAGCTTATCGCTATTTACGTTACTATGCTATACGTACTAACCATGATACACTTGCATTCTCCGTTACAGTAATTAGTTTGCATTTTTATTATCATTCACAGCGCGGTGAAACTGAACAAGATGTAACGATTTCGTTTTGCAAAACTTGTATGTACTAAACGTATGTAAGGAAAGCAGCGTATTAGTTGATCTTTGTTTCTATGACGTGTCTTTCATGCTTTCGACACCTGTCTAAAACTTCAATTGTCAAGTACAAAGTTGTAAGAACATATTGTTACAGAATCTTTATATGAGAGGGTTAAACTGGTAGCTGATTTATCGAAAAACGAAGACCTAAGTATAATGAACTTTAAAAAGGAACAAAGGAATATAAATGTTGCGGAAAATTACAAAACTATGGAAAATGTAATTTAAGCGGCCAATCGGTCACTGATATGTAAGATTTAATGACCTACAAATATATTATAACGTGTTACAACGGCTTCCGCCATACAGAAACTAAGTAATCGACGATCGTATTAATAGGCATTTTTGGGTAACCAAAGATTATCTCCTACACCATCTCAGAACATTGCAATTGAATCGCGTATGAATATAGTTGGCTGATACTTTACCGAAAAAAGAATTCCCGTACAGGGATTGCTAATCAGGGATCATCGCATAGATTAAAAATACTCCCAATTCGATTAATTGTTAAAACGATCAGAGAGATCGGAGTTAAACTTTTAAAGGGGGCGAATGAACAACTAGTGTACCTCGAGAATCAAATGTGCTTCGTTTTAGTAACAATAGGATTTTTGAGAAATCTTAGTGCAAAGATATCAAGCAGATTGAAAACTCGCGCTCTTCCACGAAAGCCTTCGTGTATGATATGAGAATAAGGAAAGGAACAATGTGATTTATAATTGAAATTTTTAGAAAGTCGACGACCTTTCCCAAACCCTTCGGCGATTTCGTTCGACAATATCGAACTATCGCGAGTTGTATATTTCGATTTTCGCACGATTTTCATTGTTCGTCAAAGGATCAATAAGTTAATGTCGTACGTTTAAATGTTATTTCAATTTTTCGGCAGCTTTCTCAAGAATATAATCTTATCGATCGAAAAGGAAACGTATTTAACGGAAAGATACACGAAGAAGAAAGATACCAATGCTGACATATAATTTAGGAGCGTGTCCAAAAGCACTCCCCATAGATGCAAATGCTTTTTAATACGAATTTTTAGCATTTACCGGTTAAAGGCAAAAGTGAGAAGATTTTTTAACGATGGCGCTGTGAAATGAAGCGCGGTTATATCCTACAGAAGTAATAGTAGAAATTCTGTTTAAAACAGTGTTTGCATAGATGTTTTATCTGAGAATTTCTTATAAAACGATTTAAATATCCTGAATATCGATGTCCGATTTATAGCTACCGCTCTGTCTAACCGTCTATTTGTTGAATGTATATTACATAGTTGCAAGAAAATCGTAATACTAAATTGTTGTTACAAAGACAATGATATTACAGTGAATTTTTCTTGTATCTTAACTTCAATGTATAATATGAATTTTAACGAAGACATCGTGAATTTGTTATTACGGAGTATAATATGTGATAGCCGTTAGAATTTTCTCGATACGATTTATAATCTTTGTTCATAAGAACGCTGCCATGTTAGCGTAACGTTTAATTATCATCTTGCGTTTATTTAAATTTCATATTGTAGATTTACCGTTCGACTTATTTTGTAATTTATTAAATTCAATTTGCCATAACGCACTAGACGATTCCAATGTACTCATTGGATAGAGAATCTTTTGTCAAGAAACTGCCCAGAACCCAACGCGTGTATTTTGTGTACAGTCTGTATATTATGCGCAAAATTTAGCGGATCACTTCCGATCGAGGTCTCAGATTTATCGATAGTGAACCGTTTGTTAGGAATATCTTCGAATTTTATATAACGGAAAGCGCTGTTGTACTAAATGCTTAGTCAGACTTAAATAAGTTCGAACAGTTTTAACGTATACACGTTCCTCCTACTCCTGGGTTACCTTACAAAGGGCATGTTGTCGGTACAATCATCTTTATTATTATTACTATTATTATTATTATTACTATTATTATTATTACTACTATCATTATTATTACGATTAATTACTATTATTAATATTATTATTATTACTATTACTACTACTACTACTA